>MU224326.1:4185458-4209609 GCA_018584345.1 Thuja plicata | reverse complement strand
TAATATTAGTAAGTGTGCACGAATGTCCTGCAACTGATGAATAATTTAATAATTAAGGTCTAAACTATTAACCAACCATTGGTTTCAAATGGTTGCAACAGTTGGGATTTTCCTTTGCAACCACTCCTGTAAGATACTTATGGGAGGAATTTTTGGGAGAATAAGGGAGATGGTTCCTAGGAGGAGAATGGAGAATGAGGATTTTAGGAAGAAAATTACAGAGAGGTAGTTAGAAGCTAAAAATTTGGGAATGATTTTCTCTGATAGTTTTAGGGAGATAGTTTTAGAATGATTTTTTTTGTGATTGGAGATCAGAGAATTGGATGGAGGACTCCAGGGAGAGAGTTATTGTGTTGTCATAAATCCTCTTGATCTCATTTACATTGGATGGTATTGTGATGGTTTGGACCTCTCTTTGATCATCTAGGAATTTTATTCCTTCTACCTTCTTGCACGACTCTAGGTAGGATCCATACCTGAAAGAGACTTTTCTCTATCAACGTGTATTGTGTGTGTGTATTCCATTGTTCTTTCTTCTGGGAGATAATCTTTATGATAATTAAATAAATGGATAATAATGTTTTCATGATTTAGTCTATGGTTATTAAGTTTTTTTAGAGTATTTTATACCATCTGAATTAAGTTTTATAAGTTTGGAGTCATTTCATGTTGTTATTTCCTTCTTTTTTCCATTAGGAGCTATTTTTGTTCTAGGTTAATTTCCTCAGACGATTTGATGTTTTGTGTCTTATCTATGTTACTATAAGGTAATCAAGGATATGTCAAATGAGTCTTCCTCATATTCCACTTCTATTGCCTAGAAACTTCCTAGTTAGACTAGTTTATGAGACCTTGTCAAAATTGTCCCGTTCTATGCCAACTGCATAAGAACAGAGCCCAACTACCCAAATTTTAGCCCAAGTGCACAAAGAATTGACCCAAGTGCATAGAAATAAGGCCAAAGTGTGAAAAATTGGGCCCAAGTGCATAGAAACAACACCCAAGTTCACAAATTAGGTTACCTAGTGCACAGGTCTTTCAAGTTGCATGTTTTAGGGTTAAATTATGTATAGTCAGAAAATGGAAGCACTTCCATTGTATACTAGTTTATCCTTCCAAGTAAGTGGTTTGGGGTCATGTCAAGTGCCTTGAATGGGTCCCTGACTTGGATTTGGCTTTTTCCCCCTTTTCTGCCACATTTCCACTTTTTCCAGCCTATTTCTGACACCCCAGACTGAAAAACTAGGACGTTGACCTCAGGGTCAAGGTTGACCTCGACCTTGACCTAGGTCAAAATTGACATTTTTCAGGCCCAAGTTTCAAATTCTAGAATTTTAGGGTTTCTGGATGTCGGGCTTTGGAAAAAGTTAATTCCCGCTTCCAGGTCGGCTGTTTCGGTCTTTGGAACAACAAATCTTAAATTATATTTAATATAGGTCCTCTTCTAGGGGTATGGGTCTAATTGGAATTTAATTCTCGTATGTAGGTCTCTCTAGAAGATTGTGCCCTAGTTTCATATAAAATGAAGCTTTATCCTCTCATTTTCTCTAACAATCTAAGACTTGATAACCACAAGAAACCATAACCATCATTGCAAGAACTCAAGACTTGAAGAGTGAGATCCAAAGGTGAAGAAGCAATATTTGAAGCAAGCCAAGTAGCCATTGAAGCATTCATCCATTCTCAAGCACTTCTCAAGCACTTCTTTCATCAAGGAGATCCATTGGTGGCCATTGAAGGATTCAAGCTCCATGGAGCCCTCTTGTTGAAGATTTCTCCATCCACATTCCTCAAAGCCTCTTCCTATTAAAAAACCCATTCAATATTTGTGTTGAAGATCTACAAACAATTTATTGAAGACATCCTACATTCTACATTCTACATCATTTTTGGTGCATACATACTTGTGGATTCATAGATTCGAGTCCGCCACAAGGACTTCTACAAGCAAGGTGAATTTGTTAATTTACTTTGTTTTACTTATGCAATTTCAATTATACTTTGAAGGCTATTCCAAAATCTGGGTTTGACCAAGGCAAACCCCTCCCCCAACAATCAATCTATTTTTTTTGCAGGTACAAGTTTGGAACAGCAGATCAGAGTGCAGATTCAGATACCCTTTTTGGCAAACTTTAGGGATCTGAAAACATATTTCCTATCAGTGTCTTTTTAGGTCAATTCTGCCCTGGGTTGGAATCAAAAATTCCAAGTCAATGGTGATATTGACTTGAGGGTGAAAATCATAACTGTGTCAGAACGGAAAAATATTTCTGGGTTTTGTTCATCTCTGTGTTTCTATCCCAAATTTGATCTTAGATTTTTTAGAAACTGAGTGCAGACCCCTAAAAATAGAATTATTTAGATCTACAGCATTTCAAGGTTAGTACTTTTCTCCTATCCATTTCAATCAAAGTTATCAATCTTTCTAAATCTATCACACATTCAAATAAATAAACGAGTATTTAAGATCTTCCTCTTTGCTTTTATTTCCAAATGATTGATTCATTTATGCATTGATCCTTCCTTTTGGGTTAATCAATTTGGATCCTTCATTTGTGCATCTAAAGATAAAAGGAGAGCATCTTATTTACCCCCTACATTTCAAAACATCCTCTAAATGTAAGATAAAAAAAATAACAAATTAAAATGCCATATTTTATATCTTACACATTTTTGTCTAGGGGTCGTATTAACAACTAGTGGCTATTAGGGTCTATTTTTTTGACTAAATTTATGTACTATTTAATTTAATATGGTTTTAATATCATCCATGGTTCATTTTTATGCCTCATACATTTTGAAGCATTTTGAATGCTGGATTAGGGTTTAGGATTGTTTGGTGGACTAGGGACAATCAGCGATCTCCTAAACCCAATCCAATGATACTATGAGGTTATGCCTTGTGATTTTATGATGTTATTGAAGTATTTGAAGTGTTTTTAATCCTTTTGATGCATTTTGATGCCATTCGGATGTGTTTTAATCTATCTGAGTACTTGATTGGGACTTAGGGTTGTCCGATGAATTTGTGCAACTAGTGCTTTCCTAACCTCAATTATTTGATGTTGTGACATTGTTATGACTTTTTATATATTATAATGTGGATTCCTTATATTCGTTTGATAATTTAGTTGGGTAGGGAACCTAAGAACACTAGGTGAGTGGCTCATAGTGAGGGGTCAGGCCCTGAGTGACTAGTACTAGGGTAACCCACTGATGAGTTATTTAATCAAGTGATAACCTAAATGAATGAGATGGGAATGGGGTGAAATACACACTAGTAAATATTAATTTGAGACTCTCCCATTCCTCTAGTGCTATTAAATACTATGGATTGGAGTGGGAGAAGGTTCCTTTGTGATGGCACAATTGAACAACCTTGTCGCCATGAAAGGTGTTCAGTTCCGCATGTGCCTACTTGGGGGTCTGGGCCTAGAGTGGCTAGTACCAGGGTAACTCAAGGGGTGAGGTCTATGTGATGACACTCATATAGCTTATAGATAAGAGTTACAACCAATTTGGATCATGTCTCTAGTGGCCCTCGTGGTCTTCTTGTGCTTTCATTTGTAAAAGGTTATCACCACCATAGGAGTATCCTAGTTGTTACCTTCTTGTGTGGACCTTGATTTCTATCTCCTAGCATAGGGTAGTGGACTCTTTTGGATCCACATGTTTGTGTGGTTAATCTTTATTATATCTAGGTATTGTTCATGGTCAAATGAATGTTCCTTTCTCTTGTTCCTTCCAGATTTTCAGTTTTGAAGACTTCATATTGTATATGTAAAGATGTGCTTATGTATGTGCATTCTTGTAGTTGCAAGATCTTGTAAGGAAATAATTGTATATGATGAAGGGAATTTTATCAATGAAATTCAAAGAAATTTATAAGGGATTGGGTAGATCAAGGTGAAAGCAAAGGGAAAATATTGTATGTTACCTTTATGAAAAGATAATTTTTTAGATTACTTGTTCACGATTCTTCAATTACTTTATGTTGTCCAAGAAATGAACTTAGACTTAGTATGAAATGATGTATTTATGAATGAATGTTCTATCTCTTAATGTAAGGTTCATGGAGAATTATTATGAAATGATGAATCAATGAAATATGACAGCTATAGTATTCAATATTGGATTATGCTACTATGTGCCTCAAATTCATGGAATAATAAAGTGCATAGGGTATTGCTTATCTTAATGAATCTTAGTCTCTCACTTGAATGCTTATATGAAAAAGTGATATAAAAGATAGTGAATGAATGAATATTATAAATAATGGAATAAGTTTAAGTAAAGGATAACTCATATAGATACATGTTGATATGTTAAGAATGATGGTAAGATTATCCTTGGAACTTGATGTTAAAAGTAAAGAAATGAATTAGTAAGCTTAAATTGATCAATCCATGACTTAATGGGTAACTCGTAATGTACATTAAGAATATATTAATGGATAAATGAATAGGTTAGATAATGTTTCTTGAATAGTGGCGTTAGGGAACTTGTGAGGACTTAGATTAGTTTGTAATATTTCTTTTAAATTTTTTTTTATCTTTTAACTTAGTTAGTTGGCTTGTCCTCCTGGGTTCCCTAGCAGGTTACGACAACCATATTGCTTCTTGCTTTTTTCTTTGGCCTTTTGCAATAAAAATGCTATAATAGACTTTCTTTGATCTACATGGAATAATAACCATGACTTTAACATTATGGAAAAATTGACTCCTGTCCTTTTCCTTGATATAACTGACATATATAATGTGTCTTACACTTCTACTTGTAGTTTTTCTATCATGCTAGATAATTTTCATGATTTGAGTGGGGATGTTTTCCTCGTTTCTTGAGCATTTAAGCCCATTGGTTTCTAGACCTAACGCTACCAAAGCATCAATAGGGTTGTTCCCTTCCTTGCATATGTGTTTGATCTAAAAAGTTCAAAGCCAAGAATGAGCCTACAAATATCATGAAGGATACCTTCTGTTTATTTTCTTATTTTTTGGAAATAAGAGGGAAAGGAAATGCAAATAGGGATAGGTAGATAGGTCACCTATTCTTTCTACAACCATACATTTGGAAGGAAGATGTCCACAATAGGATCAAGGGGAGACTCAAGCACTAATTGGGGGAAAATATCCTTCGCTAAAATGAGAGTGATTGCAGAAATGGAAATGATGAAAATGAATGCAATAAAAGTGTTTTATATGCCAATTAGGTGAAGGTACATAAAACTACAAATAATAGACAAACAAATCCTGAATGAGTGAAAAGTTACAGATCCAGAAAGTAGAGAAGAGGACTAACCTATGGGCCAAATCTAAGAAAAAAATAGAGGGAAAAGACAAAAGTTGACTTGTACCCATGGGCAGGTTATCAATGGCGTCATGTAACTAGAAAATATGGCTGAATTTTTTTAGGAGTTCCGCTTTTTTCTAATCTTTCTGATCTCGATCCGATGGCTCTGTAACTTGTTCCTACACACAAAAAAATTAGGGAAAAGGTTATGGAAAGGGGTTTGACTTGGTCAAACCCCTGTATAGGAATCAACCTTGGAAATGTGAAATAAATTTGATAAAGGAAAGTATATAAAAATGAAAATTGGTGATTTACCTTGCATAAAACCTTGTGAACGAATGTAGAAATCAGTTAAATCCATGAAGATGGTTGAATGTGCTTGGAATCCAAAGAGTTGACCTTCAAATAGAATTTAGAATCAAGGATTCCTTCACAAATGCATGGATCTATGATTACCACTCCTAGATCTTGAATGTTGATATGCTTCAAAACACTTACAAGGAAGGAGAGAGAAGAAAGACATGGATAATGAATCTTCTTACATGATTGAGAATTCCTCTACTTGGACATCATGGGATAGAAAATTGCTTCAATTAGAGAAGATTACCTTGAATTTGAATGATGTTGAAGAAGTAGAGGCGTGGGGATCTTGAAATTGGGATGCTTGCCTTCAAATATTGAAGCTAATTGTTCTTGCTTGCTTGAAAGCTTGATAGCTTGGTTGCCAAAATGATTTCATCTGATTGAAGATTATAATTGCACTTGATAATGGATGTCAAAATGAGGAGAGGAGAGGTCCTTTTATACTTTACACCCTCATTTCCGGATTGAAATTTGATCTAGGTCGACCACAAATCAAGAAATCCTGCTAAAACCCTGATATCAAGCTCTGGGAAAATTTTGAGCCCAGAATGCCTAGGATAGGTCACCAATGGAAACTTGTACCTTGGGAAATGAGCCCAAAATTATAGGAGATGCTGAGAAGGAAGAAAAATAATATAGGGAGAAAATATAGGATACTATGATCAAGCATAAAAAGCATTCTTATCTCAAAATCACCAAAATAGGGGCTAATAGGTCCTAGTAAGTCACCTGTAATGAGTGATAACTTTTTAGGACTATACATTTAGCCCCTAGTTTAGTAGGAGTATGAAAAAATCTCATGCTTGTGGTAAAGTAGACCAATGCATAAGAGTGATCTTATCAAATTCAAGGAGAAAAATAAACATCAATCCCCCAAGTGACTCAAGTCTTCATCAAATCTGAAACCAAGATAAGAGAGATATTGCTCGGAAGAGAGAAAGAAGAAAAATAAGAGAGAGAAGAATGATCACTAACCTAGTAAGGGAATGCCTTACTATGGATCACACAAGGAAAAGGCATGCTGAAAAAGATGGCATTGAAGGTTTAGTAAGTTGTGTTATGCTAATCAATCCATAAAAAATGCTCAGTCCTTAAGGAAAGCATTGTCTCTATTAAGGGATCTGACAAAGAGGATGATTAGGCCTAAAGAAAGAATTGTCTCCTTAGGGATCAATAAAATAAATTATGCCTAAGGAAAGTGTTGTCTCCTTAGGGATCAAAGAAGGAGGATCAATCCTTAAGGAAAGCATTGTCTCCATTAAAGGGTCTAATGAAAAGAATAAACACAAGGAAAGCATTGTCTCCTTGGCCATCCGTAAGAGAAGCTACATTAAATCATTGTGTATGTGTGTGAAAAATGTGAAACATAGAGCATAGTGTACGCCCCCATGTTAAAGCGATTGCAAATGCATTAATAGGAGCAATGACTTTAACGGATCATACATGCACTCATAAGAAACGTTTTCTCTATGAGATGCCCCCAAGAAAGGACAAGTCAAGGGAAATGAAAACATGAAAACAAGAGAGCACGAAAGGGATCTACTAAATCTAGGGTCAGTATGATCATATGATAATGGATGTATATTATTTCAAAATGAAAGTCATCATTCTTGAAAGGAAGTAGAACTACAAGCACGATGGAAGAATCAAATGTAAGAGTTATGAAGAAGAGTCTTTTTGGGCTAGCATTATGGAGACCAAAAAGAATAGGTTGCTACCATTTTGCATCATCCCCAATCAAACAACACAAAGGCACATTTATGAATAGTGACACATGCACGACATAACATGTAACAACATATAGAAGAAGTAAGATAAAAATAAAAGAATGTTTTCAACATTTTGATTCCTTTATCACCTTGCCAACAGAGCAACACAGGTCATTTAAAGAAATCTAACAAAACATATAACATGTAGAAAATCGTAGGGGCAACACATCATGAAAAATAAGAAAACACAAAAAATCCACTGCACAAGAGGAGTTGGTCAAGTGTATCACCTATCTCCCCATATTAGTCTACAGTGTTTAGGGAAGGTGGGAAACACACAAGAGGATAAACATAAAACACGGTAGTTGGAACAATAGCTAGTTCCGAACAAGGACCATAGTGTGAAGATGGGTAAATTTTCTCGTCACTAGGATTAAGAGATAATTATTGTGAAAATATAGCTCATGAACCATGATTAACATCAATAATCTCAAACATATCATCAAAATCAATAGAATGAATATCATCGTTAGTTGCATTATGATCATCAAAAGTATCATCATCAAGAGTATTTTCTTCATCCAAATCAATTGCAATAGAATCTAAGGTACGAATAGAATTATAATGTTTGTTCAATTTAATCTTTTTCAGGTTAAATTCCTCCTTTGGCTCAAGCATAGGTTGATCAAATGTAATCAGAGCATCAATAGGTGTTTTGGGTGAAGAAATGTTTTGGGAAGTACGTTGATGGGCTTTAGCATGACGTTTACAGCGGCAATCATGAACATAGCAGTTACATTTAGTTTTTCTAGAAATTGGATTTGGTTCAAGATCAATCAACATCGGGTCCTTTTCTTCTTTAGGGGGAAGAACCGAAGGAACCATAATAGGTTGAGAGATAACTTTGACATAATGATTATAATCTATAGGAGGTGGAATTGAAGCATATATAGGAGGTATAGGGAGAATTATAGACCTAGGGAAAGGAGATGGAACATACTTGGGTTTTCTAAGCTCACAATTCTTTTGGATCTTGCAGGTTTGATATGATAAAATGTTTTATCTCTATGGGGTTGAGTTGGTTGAGGTATGGAAGGCTGAAGGAAGTCAAGGTCAATAGAATCTCGAGGCACCTAAGGATGAAAAAGGCTATGGTTAATAGTCATGATTTGTCCACTGTGAGGAAATTTAAAAGACTTATAGATGGGAGAGGCTACAAATTTCATGGAGGTAACCCAAGGAAGATCAGGTTTGACTTGAAATTAATTAGAAGTTGGAATCACAATAAAAATAGCATCGAATATTTTTACACCAACTTCAACAGGGAATAAAATGGAACCATGGGAAGGATAAAGGAAATCATTGCATGTTTGAATCGTAACATCAAATTTATCATAAAAATTATCTTATAAATGTCTAGTAAAAATATGTTCTTCAATTATCACATTCACCATGCAAGTAGGGTCAATTAGAACACCATGAGAATGAAGGCCATCAACCTTTACCACAATATAAAGAGGACCATCAGGTATTTAATTATCTCAGTAGGTTCAAAGGTAATAAAAAGATCATGCTCAAGTTTGGATTTAGGTTCAATTTGATCAATGAGGTTGACAACATTGTTGGCTTCATTACATTTATCATCATAGTCAACATGGGTGGAGGATGAAGGTAAAGGTTCAGTAGACTCAATGATATTGGTTGAATGAGATGTAAAAGGATTGGTATAGATTTGCAAATTTTGGTTGGGAGGTGCCGCCAATTTGTTTCCTTGATCATTAACATCCTCAACCAATATAAAATTAGAATCAATGAGGTCTTGGATAACATATTTCAAATGGAAACACTTTTCAATATAATGACTTGGTTGACAATGGTATTGGCAAAAAATATTGTGATCAAGGTGTTTGGGTAAGGGTTTGGAAGTGTCAATTGGATTAATAGGAGGAAGAGTTAACACTTTAGCATTAATTAACTTCAACATTGATAATCCTTTAAAGGATCAAAAGTTGTCATTAGTATAATAAGAAAATAGTTTTGGACTGTCAGTCACATGATCACCGAGTGACAACTTTCGCCAAACATAGTGGTCACTGAAATGGTCAAACACAATGGTCACCGAAATGGTTAAGTGTAATGATCACCGAAAAATTTTGAACACCGAGCGCAATGATCACCGAGCACCAGTCTATAGAGACTTCACCAAGCACAGTCTACAAAGATTTCACCGAGCACAGTCTATAGAGACTTCACCAAGCGTAGACATCACCAAACACCAGTGTACCAAGAGACAATTTTATTCCTGAGAAAAGCGGATCTCAAACTATACGTTAGCTAAAGTACTTTAATCTTTAAAGAAACTTTATGCTTAGTTGGACAACCTTTTTTTTGTGCATCAAGAACATCGTAATATGTGGATGCGACTAGTTAACTGATTGTATTCATGCAAACTAGGAGATCAAGGTCAAGTTGTAAACCTTTGATCATTAGAGTTATTCAAGAAAGTGTGAAATATAATTAGGTCAAGAAATTGTATATATAGATGTATAATCAATCAAGAACACAATGATAGTAGCCACAAAAGGACATCAGACAAAGAGTTTCATGCAGAAGGACAGTTAAAGAAGAATCCAGTTATGAAGAACTACATTCAAGGCTACCGAGCAGAACAAAGGTATTATTCATCACAATAAGTGATACATATATTTTGTGAACTTAAAGGATCTGTAATCAACAATTCAAGATTGCAAGCTATTAGGTCATCTATATTTTTTTCTACTCTCTAATAATTGTAGCAAACATAAAAAATCCTTCAAGAAGGTGCACTTAATAGTCTTATTGTAAATCTCTTAACCAAGTGCACACATACATTGTGTTGTTGAAATATCTTAACTGAGTATACTTAAAAAGTCTAACATGTTACTCCTAATAGGGTAAGATCATCAGAAGTAATAAAAATTTGTATCCTTAATCGACACCTTCCATTCTGCAAATAGTGAAGCTTTGTGGGTTTCATCCCTACTGCAGTTTTTACCTTCTAACAGGGGTTTTTTGCGTTATCAATTCTTGTGTCATGTGTAAATGAGTTTCATGAATATTTTTATGTTTGTTTACATGTGCTTACATTTTTGTTATGATGTTACATGCATAAAGTATAAAAGCTACAATGGTCGGTTATGCAAGCAATGATTACTAAGGTTTAAAGTGTAAAAGTTTTTAAGGGTACTAATTCACCCCTCCCCTCTCAGTAAACACCCTTCCATTATTCCAACAATTGGTATCAGAGCTAGATCTCTTATTTGGAAAATTTTAAACACTTGAGAGAAAATATCATACAATGGAAAGGTATAAGCTTGATAAAAATATTGATAATAAGAAGTTGTAGATTCAAATTTTCTTTGAGAAATACAAAGAGGCAAGAATCAAAATGAAAGAGTTATTGGCTGAAATAAAAGTCATGGCATCTCGCTACAATGAAACTGACTATCATGAAGAAGAGATACCTGACTTATTTGATTCATCTGGATCTGGATCTAGTAATACATCTGACACATTTGAAGGAAGCATTACAAATCTAAATGAAATCTATCAACATCTGCATGAACAAGTAAAAGTATTGTAGATCAGTCAAGAGACACAGATGGTAATAATGATTGATGTTATGAATAATGCAAGACAAGCTGAACAAGAAATAACTTTAGCTATAGATGACAAGAGAAAGATTACTGAAAAATTACAAGAGAAAGAATCTGAGATACAGAGACTTACTGAACATCACATTGAGATCACCATTCAAATAGTTCTTATGAGTCATGAGGCCAACCGAGTGAACATAGAACTTAATGGAAAATTGGAAATTATTGGTGAACTAAAATAAGAAAATGAGAAACTGAAGCATGAAGCAAAGATTTCGCAACAACATAATGATATGATCAAGAAATCTGAAAATAGTACAAAAAGAATGGATTAATTTATGAATGGACAAAGAAGGCTCAACAACAATACCGCGTTAGGGTATACCGAGCATGGAGAATCATCAAACCAATCTGATCAAAGAAATGTCTACACAAATCCAAGACCAAAGAAGCGTTCATGCAATCACTATGGAAAACCAGGCCACACATCAAATGTTTGCAAGAGCAAGGCAAAAAGTATTCCTAAAACTACTTCTGCATTCATAGGTAATTGTTATAACTGTAACAAGCATGGAAACAAAGCACATGAATGCAGATCTATGCTAAACAAACCAAAGAAGAAATATTACATGAAAAACATTGTTCAAATTGCAACATGCATGGCCACACATTACATGAATGCAAGAAAAAGAAAAAGCAAGTCTGGAAACCCAAAGAACAAGAAAATTCATATCAACCGAGAAGAGTTGGTTATACATATGTTTGGGATTACAACACTTGGGTAAATTGGACAACATGTGGTAGATATGGACATATAGCTGCTAACTGTATGAGAAAATGGATAAGAAGATCTAGAAACTGTACTAACCCTAGAATGGCAAGCTTACACTATCATAAGGTTCGTCACTTAAGAAAGGATTGCTAAGACCGAGTGACAGAGTCAAGCACTTTTGGAAATGGAAATACTATTGAAGACATCAGGAGAATGAGAAATAATATGTGGAGGAAAGCTTCAAACATTGATAATGCTGGATCAAGTAATACAATTGGTGACACCTCATCTAATGGATCAGGTGATTCCACCACCCCCACCTAAGAAATACAAGTAAGTATGGAACTGCACTCTACAAAGCTATATTTTACATCAGCTCCAACATTCATTGATAATATGCCAAATTAGCATGAATGAAGATGGACTATGGTATTACTTGTTATGATTGTGTGAATCTAGTCTAGTCGGTTAATGAAAATCGAGCATAAAGTGCACGTCGGTAAACATATGAAAGATAAATCAAGTTGACACTATATAGCGAGTATCGCTGGTAAACATGTGGAAGACAACTGAGTTAACACTTTGTACCGAAATCTGTATATTCACCCAGTTGAAATCTTTAGTGTGTTAACTGAGCATCTCTGATTTGTCGACTGAGTGATAGGTGAAGCATTTAATGCATCACTTAGGGTATTCTCTATAAATAGGGTGATGAAAGCTCATTTCGTTCACCCAGCGATAAAGAGCAATAACAGAGCAAAGAAAAGTGATTCAGAGTGACAAGATTGCAGAGCAACTAACAAAAGATTCTAAGCTACTCCGACAGATTCCAAGCACTCACAGCGAAGATCAAGTGAGTATCTAGACTCACCAAACTAACAGTCTATTTACAAAGAAGCCCTAAAATTATTGAACAATGACAACCACTTCATGGGTCACGAAGATCAAGAACGCAAAGGAAAAAAAATTACCTTGATAAAGAACTCAACCTATGAGGATCCTAACTACAAGTTTTTCCTTGAGGTTGCTACTCAACCTGACAACAAAGGAGTGCTTTCAAGTATCCCACCTAGGGTTTTTCTAGTTGAAGACCTCAACGCATACATTGTCTGCAAGGTTGCAGAGATTGGAGATTTGGAGATTGAGGAATCTTACCAGAAGCTATGCAAGGATGAAAACCTTCAAGACAAGCACAAACACATTAAGGTGAAATGGTTAACCAATGCCCTATTATTCTCGAGAGAGTTCAAAACCGAATGGATACACATAGTACTCAGCCAAGTGCATGATGGACGAATGTGGTTGGATGAACCAAAACTGATCACAAAGGATGGGATTCACATAGTGACTGGTTATCCTATAACCAAGAAGGAAAAAGCCCTAAAACACCCTTCACGCATCGAGATTGAAAAGTTAATTGGAGCCGAGTGGGACAATAGAGGTTTGAAAGTTAATTCAATCACCGACCCTGAGATGAAATTCAGTGCATTTGTGATTGGGTACAAGATATTTCAAGCGAGGAGAATGAACAAAATTGCATGTGGAGTAGTTGACACTGCATATAAAATAGTGAAGAAGGGACTGCAACTAGACCTATCCGATCTACTACTGAAGCAACTGGAAGAGAACATGAGAAATATTAGATCAGCCCAATCTAATACATGTAAGTTCAGTTCCCTCCTAATGTGTACATTCTTCTATTTATATAACTTCTTTCCTTCCGTTGGTAATGTCACTTGGGACACAAATTGACCAATCACTACATAGATTAGTGATTTCATTAAGTCACTAGGAGACAAATTCACACCTTTAATGGATGGCTACTTTTCCACTTTCAAGACTAGGATGCAGAAGAGGATGAGAATCCTTGCTCAACTAGAGGAGAAATACAAGGATGAGATATGTTTTATAGTGTACACTGACACCACTCTCATAACCTACACAACCAAGAACAGCATGGTTACCACCATTGGACTATGAAATTAATATTGATCGGGATACAAAGGCTATTGAAACCCTACTGAATGAACCACTGGACAAGACTTTGAAAAGATTTGGCACATATGAGTAAGCCAAGTCAAGGATAAAGACTGGTTTAGTAGTAAAGAAAATAGATAGGAAGAAGACAAAAATAATGAATACTCTTAAGAAGAAACTTTGGGTAAATGATGAAGAGTTGGAATAACAAGTAGCTATCATCGAGGAACAGTCACCCGTCGGTGAAGATAAAGAATTAAGTGATTCAGAGTCTACCAAATCAAATGCACCACCAGCCAAGAAATCAAAAGTTACTAAAGTAACGGTTGCTTCAAGAACAAGAAGAAAAACAACAAAAGAGGTAGAATCACCACCCTTGAATGAGGAAGAGTGAGAAATTATCAGAAAAGAAATAATACATCTTCAACCGAGCAATCAACACTGAAACAAAGAAGGAGATATCTAAGAGGAAAAGAAGACAAGGATGACACTAAAAAGGATGAATGAGAACAAAGAATCCAAGAATAAAATGACAAAATACCAAAGAAAATTGATGAAATTGCAGAGTCAATCATCAATACCGGTGGTATATCACATCACAAGATTAGACAATGGCTAACTCTGTCTACCGAGGATCAGAATAAAATAGAAGAGGCCATAATCAAGATGATGGTTGCATACAAATATGTACCTATATTTATTTAATGCTCGTATTCCACAAGAGCTAAATGATAAGATATTTTCTAGGTGGACATATGCATTGCATATGGAGAAATAGATGAGGGAGAGATCCCTAGTTACATTCATGCCCGAGTCCATAGTTGAAGAAATTGACTCAACCATATAGGAGCACTCCAATAATTTTTTTGCAAAGACAAGAGCATACAACATACTGCAAGATATGTTAGAAGAGATTGATATAGAAAGCAATAAGATTTGGACACAAATATTTAATCCACCCAAGCAGGTGTTGGCTCTAACCAAGATAGCTCAAAATGAGGAGAAGGAGGCCACACTGAGCCCTGAGCACATTTTCATCAATGACATCGAGGATATCACTCTCATTGACTTAACCACAGAAGCAAGAAAAGTCATGGATGATATTCCTAAAATATTACAATCATTAGTGGAACAAGACATGACCACAGAAGATGTCACCCATGAAGATCCTGCTAATGAAGCCAAGGCAGATGAAGATGTCACCACTGCCACTAAGCCAACAAGTGAATAGGTCACTACTGATGTTGCACAGACACTTATACTAGGCAAAATATCTTACTTAATATAAGTTATCAATGTGATTACTGAATCATAGAAGACACCACCTAAGCCTGATGCAAACATACTGATGAACATGGGGAGAAGAAAGATACAAATGAGGAAAATAAAGATACAAGTGGAGAGGACAAACATAGTGATGCACCTGCCAAGAACACTAAAGGGGAAGAAAAGGCTACAGGACAAGAAAAAGTTGAAGTAGAGACGTCTACAACCAAACAACAGGTTCACACCGAGCACCATACCAAAGGCACCAAACCTCCCAAGAAATCACCTAAAGCAACATAGAAAGAAAATGATCTTGCTATAATCCTTCATTCCTCTGCTTCCAGCACCATTCAAAAGAAGAAGCACAAGAAAAGAAGCAAACTAGTAACACTTGATGAGATAATAGACATACCCAACTGTGATCCAAGGACACTAGATCCTGAGTCATTATCAAGGTATGGAGAAATATACAAAAGGAAAGAAATACAGGAAAAGCTCAGAAAGGAGAACAAGAATACACAAGTCCTGGAAATAACCAAGGAAATCCTATTGCAAGTAGTACCAGACACACAGATTGATCAAACTGCACCCATAATTGATCAACTTGTTGTTCTAATCAAGGAAATCACAACACAGAATGTAGACACCGAGAAGGTCATAGAGGAACGAGCATAAGAGAATTACCAATACAAACTCACCGAGAAAATCAGCCAAGAAGTGGCAGAGAATAAGGTGAAACTTTCTGAACTAGTAACTATGTTAGAACCAATTATATTAGAAGTAGTTAACTTAGCTCAAAAGTTATGCACACTAGAGCACTTCACTACCGAGCATAGTGAAAAGATAGCTAAAATAGATGAAGATCTAAAAGCTAGTGCACAAAGTCTATCAACCGAAGAAAATGCATTCCAGTTGCATTATGAGAAGATTGTAGAATCTAAATGGTTGAGACTTGAGATACAAAAGGCAGAAAGCAAAATTAGAGATGAAGTAATCAAGCTAAAAGCTATGTTACTACCGAATCTCACATTTTTGTTGAGACACATGACTTTGGCAAAGAATCTAATTGCCACCCCAAAGATGTCAGTCACAGAGAGTATATATGACATGCACACCCGAATCACTTTGGAACACATGACCCTCGAGCACCTCAAGGAAAATGGGACAAGCTAATGGCAGCCATACAACAATCCCATTCACACATTTTTGACAAGCTATAAGTACTACATCTTTGTAATTATTTTCATAAAAGGGGGAAAACATGTGTACATACATTGTATCCACAAAGGGGGAAAATGTACCAAGGCAAACATGTATATACATTCCAAAAAAAAAGGGAAAACATGTACATATATTATACTGAGGCATGCATATAGAGGGAGTCATTGAAAAGGTAAAACACTTGGTGTATATACTACACATATCAGTTTTTGATATTAATGCCAAAGGGGGAGATTGATAATCCTTAAATGATTAGAAGTTTTCATTAGTATAATAAGAAAATAGTTTTGGACCGTCGGTCACATGATCACCAAGTGATAACTTTCACCAAACATAGTGGTCACCGAAATGTTCAAACACAGTGTTCACCGAAATGGTTAAGTGCAGTGATCATCAAAACATTTTGAACACCGAGCACAGTGATTACTGAGAATCAGTCTACAGAGACTTCACCAAGCATAATCTACAGAGACTTCACCAAGAACAGTCTATAGAGACTTCACCGAGCGCAGACATCACTGAACACCAGTCTACTGAGAGACAATTTTATTCCCAAGAAAAGCGGATCTCAAACTACACGTCAGCTAGAGAACTTTAATATTTAAAGAAGATTTATGCTTAGCTGGACAACCATTTTTTTGTGGATCAAGAACAATGTAATATATGGATGCAATTAGTTAACTGATTGTATTCATACAAACTAGGAGATCAAGGTCAAGTTGTAAACCTTTGATCATTAGAGTTATTCAAGAAAAGTGTGAAACCTAATTAGGTCAAGACATTATATATATAGATGTATAATCAATCAAGAACATGATGATAGTAGCCACAAAAGGACATCTATGGATCAGATAGAGAGTTTCATGTAGAAGGACAATTAAAGAATAATTTAGTTATGAAGAACTACATTCAAGGCTATCAAGTAGAACAAAGGTATTATTCATCACAATAGGTGATACATATATTTTGTGAACTTAAAGGATCTGTAATCAAAAATTCAAGATTGCAAGCTATCAGGTCATCTATATTTTTGTCTACTCTCTAATAATTGTAGCAAATAGAAAAAATCCTTCAAGAAGGTTGACTTAATAGTCTTATTGTAAATCTCTTAACCGAGTGCACACATACATTGTGTTGCTGAAATATCTTAACCAAGTAGACTTAACAAGTATAACATATTACTCCTAACAGGGTAAGATCATTAGAAGTGATCACAACTTGTAGCCTTAATCGGCATCTTCCATTCTGCAGATAGTGAAGATTTGTGGGTTTCATCCCCACCACATTTTTTTACCTTCTAACAGGGATTTTATGCATTATCAATTCTTGTGTCATGTGTAAATGAGTTTCATGAATGTTTCTATGTTTGTTTACATGCACTTACATTTATGTTATGATATTACATGCATAAAGTAGAAAAGCTACAATGGTCGGTTATACAAGCAATGATTACTAAGGTCTAAAGTGTAAAAGTTTTTAAGGGTACTGATTCACCCCTCCCCTCTTAGTAAACACCCTTCTACTATTCCAACACAACATCAGATTATGAAAAGATTCAGGAAGATGAGTAAAATTATGTGTAGGTCTTAAAACAAATTGCAAAGGATCCACACCTTTAGATGATGCTGCCACTTGATCATCAACATTGTTTGTTGAAAGATTGATTTTTATGAAGTTATTTGATTTCTGAAGCTTGTTAAAATTGTTTGATGCAACATCACTCTTATCAACTAGAGCCATTGGAGTAGTGCTCTCAAACTGACTCACTTGAAGATGATAATTCTGAAGCCCTGCACATAGGTGAGTGAAAGAGGAAAATTTAGAAAGAAGAATATTATCTCTAATATCTTTTTGTAAATTAACAATGAAAATACATTACCCATCAATATCAGGCACAAGATAAGAAATCTGAGCATGCAAATGCTTAAATCTACCAATGAAGTCATAACACCTTGTTTACAATGCATCAAATCAGTTAAAGAAATCTTAGGATCAATGTTATTTTGAAATTGTTGAATAAAAGCATTAGCAAATTTTTGGAAATAATTGATAGAATAAGAAGGCAAAGAACAATACCATCGCAAGGATTTATATCAAACAATTCTAGTAAAAATTTTAGTCATGAACCTATGATTGTGAGAGAAATCACTACACAATGTTTGAAAGGTTTTTACATGGGTCAAAGGATCACTTTTACCATTATAGGTCTCAAGATGGGGAATCTTCATATATACAAAGACAATGGACTATAAATATCACAAGTAGGAATGTTGAACTTGGATTGAGTCATTGAAGCAATTTTTTGTTGTAAAGAAGAAATATTTTGAGCCAAACTATTAATGGTAAAATCAATAGAAAGAATAGGAGGTATGTTTGAAATATTTGGAGCGTCGTGAGAAATTGAAGGAATGATTGAATATGAAAAGGGCACATTATTATATGTGGGCATTGATGAGGGTAAATAAACACATGGAACACTTGAAGGGATAGTGGATATAATAGGGTTATAAATGCCAACATGTATAGGATTGAGGTTTTGAATGGAATTTGTTATGGTAGGTGGAGCATTGGTGGATACACTAGGAATTGAGGTAGAGATAGGCATAAAGGTCTCAACAGTAGTGGTAGGTGGAATGAAACCTAGCTCTTGGTTGCAATAGCTAATGGCTTGCCATTTTTATCAATGAGATGAGATATATTAACACCATGTTGATCATTATGAATTAACTTCCTTAAGCTCCTACAACATAAATGACTTCAGGATTAGAGTTTTCTTGTAAAGATTTTGGAATTGTGTAGGAGAGGCTCTTAAGGCTTCATCTTCATCATGAGAAGAATGGGAATAGTTTTTCTCCATTATAGGATTGATGTCACTAGTATGAATGTTGGTCACATCAAGATTCCTAGGAAAGAGATAAGGCTCAGGATCAAAGAAACCCATAAGTCTACGACTTCTCCTAACCAGAATATTATAAGTAGGACTCAAAGTAATAACACTCATGAACAAGGGAATGCAATAAAATGTAGAGATCTAACGCAATTTTGAAATTTGAAAGAGATATGCAATGGAAATTTTTTTATGAAAAACACATCTAACAAACACATTTAAAGTTTTAATGTAAAATATGCAAACTAGGTCTAGATCTAAAAATGAAAATGAGAAATATGCAATGCATACAATGTAGATATAAACACCAAAATAGATTTTCAATGTAACGAATCTATATATTTAGATACATAAAATGTGATAAAAATAGGATCTAATGTAATACATACCAAGAGATTATGAAAAGAAGATCTAACTACCAAGTCAAAAGTATGTTACAAACATCAGGTTCACCAAAAATGTATGTTTTTTTGGAAAGAAGAGGGAAATGGAATGCAAATAGGGATAGGTAAATAAGTCACCTCCTCTTTCTACAACCATACATTTGGAAGGAAGATGTCCTCAAAAGGATCAAGTGGAGATTTAAGCGCTAATTGGGGGCAAAGATCCCTCTTTAAAATGAGAGTGATTGGAGAAATAGAAATGATAAAAATGAATGCAATAAAACTGTTTTATATGCCAATTAGGTGAAGGTACATAAAGCTGCAAATAACATATATAAATAGAACCAAAATGAGTGGAAAGTTGTAGATCTTGGAAGCAGAGTAGATGATTGACATGTGGGCTGAATCTGAGTAGGAATTGGTAGGCACAGGTTGAAATTTTACCTATACTAAGGGACAGGTTGCTAATGGTGTCCTATACGTGGAAAATCTGGCTGAAATGTTTTGAGGAATTTTGACTGCTTCTGATCTTTCCAATCCCGATCCGATGACTCTATAACATGTTCCTACATACAGAAAAATAGGGGAAAGTGTTGTGGATAGGGGTTTACCTAGGTCAAACCCCTGTATATGAATCAACCTTGAAAATGTGAAAGAAATTACATAAAGGAAAGTATGTAAAAATGAAAATTTCTAATTTACTTTGTATAAACCCTCATGAACGGATGTAGAAATTGCTCAAATCCGTGAAGATGCTTAAATGTGCTTGGAATCCAAACAATTGAATTTGGAATGGAGTGTAGAATCAAGGATACCTTCACAAATGCATGGATCTATTATTTCCACTCCTATATCTTGAATGTTGATATGCTTTAAAACACTTGCAAGAAAGGAGAGAGAAGAAAGAGACAAGTGATGAATCTTGTTGCTCGATTGAGAATTCCTCTACTTGGCCATCATTGGAGATAAAATTGATTCAATTGGAGAAGAATGCATTTAATTTGAATAATATGAAGAAGTGGTGGCTTTGAGATCTTTAATTGGGATGCTTTCCTTCAAAATCCAATTAATCTTACTTGCTTGAAAACTTGGTAGCTTGGTTGCCAAAATGCTTGCATATGATTATTGGTTATACTTGTACTTCATAATGGATATAAAAATGAGGAGAAGAGGGGTCCTTTTTTACTTTACACCCTCATTTTAGGATTCATATTTTATCTAGGCCAACCAAAAATCAAGAATTCTCGCTAAAACCTTGACATTGAGCTCTGAGAAAATTTTGGGCTTAGAATGCCTAGGACATGTCTCCAATGGTGACCTGTACCCTGGGAAATGAGCCTAGAATTACAAGGGATTTCAGGAAGGAATAAAAATAATAGAGGGAGAAAATAAGGTTGTTAGGATCAAGCACAATGGGCATTTTGACCTCTAAATTGCCAAAATAGGGGCTAATAGGTCCTAGTAAGTATCCCACAATGAGTACTAATTTTGTAGGGCTGTACACCTTACAAAGAACAAAACAAATTAAATAAACCTCAAAAAAAATCTATTATGAATTTGGAATACTCTTTCATGGTCAGGGCTTTAATGCCAATCAACAAGGAAAATTTGATTCCCCATTGCAGAGCCATGCCTTCAGCCTGATTGTTGGTAAGACCGTCAAGATGAATAGCAAAGGCCATGGACATCTCACCTATACCGATTCTTATTATTCCACCTGCAATATCTTTTGGTCCCCTAGTAGAGCCATTAAATTTGAGCTTAAACCATCCCCTATTGGGGGTATCCACTTCATTCCTTTCTTCTCTATCCTCTTATAGTTATCAAACTTGGGATAATTTTGTGGGAGATCCCAATTATTAACAACCCTGTTTTCATAATTGTTTGGGGGGAAAGTGCCTAAGCCCTTAAAGATAGACACATTATCCAAGAGAAACTTATAGAATGAATTAAAAACTGCCTCCACAAAATTTTCAAATTTTCTGAGATTATGTTGTTTCTCTCCTTCCATATGCACCATGCCATGTGAGGAGGGATTTATTTCCATAATTATTTGATCCAAGGGTTACTACAAGGTCCTCTCTATTATGTGACAAATATCTGGGGTGTATTATTCATCACCTAGGTGATTTACAATTTGCTAAATATCTTGCTCTATAATTTCCTAGTGAATTTACACTAAAAGACTCTTCTTGCTTGCTTGCACATAATCCATCTATTGGGGAGATGGAAACCCCTTTTGATTAAATTGTCTTGAGTGAGTATCTTATTATACATTTTGGTCTACCCGAATAAGTTAATTTTAGGAACAAGATGCAAGTTCTAGAATCCCTAGGCCCATGAAGGGGGGTTAGTTTTTCCAAGGAGCATGGAGTATGCATATTTAACAGAGAAGTTCCCAGTAAAATACATGCTCCAACAATATTGTACTCTATGTTGAATAGAGGAATCCTAACTTTGTTTAGCGATTTCTATCAAACCCTAGCATTGCTCAATAAATTTGGATGAGTTTGACAGCAAGTTTAAATGTCCTTCCATGTCCTCCATGGTGTGATGCAATCACAAACCCTAGTGTTGAAGTGAGCACTAATAGTATTCCTTAGACTCCTAAAACTTGAAACAACACCTAATGGTTCTTCACCAATCCAAACATCATCCCAAAACCTGATAAAATTTCCATCACCAACTTGCCACTTATGCCCCCTTTGAATTAGTTTTCTACCTTTCACAATGATGTTCCAGATTTTGGACCCTTAAGGGTAGGATTCATTGAAGAGATTTTTGCTGAACATTTTAGAGTCCAACTATTTGGCACACATGATTTTGCACCAATCAGCCTTATTATCTATAAAATTCCATCCTATTTTGGCCATTATTGCCTTGTTCATTATGGTAACACTTTGCAAACCAAGGCCCTCCTCCCTAATTTTATTTTGTTATTAAAAAGTTCATTTATCTATTTATCATAAATTTATTACGCTGAACACTTTTTTTATAATATTTCCACCAACAAAATTATTTAACAATTTAATTAAAAATATTTAAAATAATATAAAATTAAATTTTAATTGTGTCAATTTACTAATAAACATTGACATTGTTTTTTTTTCTATCAGTAAAAGGCCCTTGGGAAATAATAGTTTTTATTGAACATTATAAGTTTGATTACATTCGCAACTCATTAGGGCGCTAGTAGGAAAGGGCTGGGAGGAGAAAACCTCTAGCCTTGCCCTTTCAAAATATTTATACATATGAATACATAAGAAGAAAAATCTTGTTCCTTTCTTTGATATATTTGAACCAGTAACCATTCCATCCTTAGTTTCTCGCTTTTCGCTATTAAAACCTCCATTTTGCAGACCTACAAACCTGCATTCTAACTTCCTTTCGACTAAGATTTTTGTTAGTGCATCTCAATAAATTGATTCAATTTATGAAATAATTTTAATTTTCTGTGAGATTAACAAAATTATCCATTTGTAATTTTGTATATTCTCATTGGTTATTTAGGTTAAAGGTTAATTGTTCATAACTCTTAATATTATTTCCAAAGAAAAATAACCCTATTCATAGTAATTTAGTGAATGTAAGATAACATATTTTCCTACTTAAGTCTAATCTATCTAAGAGCTTTAAATAAAAAATATCTTGATCAATTAAATCCACAACTACCCTGAAACACATCACTTGTTGTGATTGCAACATCAACATTTGTGATGACATTATTTTGCCATTAGTACACTTAGTGAAAAACATTGACAGAGATCATCGATAAAAGCATTACCGACGGACTACAAGCATTACCAGAAGACAACGAGCATACTCAACATATCAAAGTGTCACATGAAAATGCTAAGTATGGAATTGATCGACGAACACTGGCAAGTGTTGCATCGACGAAGTGAATAGGAAATCACCGACAGGTCAATAACATAACACAAAGATCATCACCAACGGAGCACAGAAAAAGCATACCCGACAAACAGTTCAAGAAAGGAACACTGACGACAAAGAAAATTGACCATCATATCCGACAGTCAGTTAGAGAACCCCCAAAAAGTGGATCTGAGTTTTACACGTCAGATAAAGCATTGTAATTCTATTTATAGAGTTTTAATTTGTTTTAAATCATTACTTGAGGGTCAAGAAAGCTTTATGTAAATGTTTTAAAGCATCCTAACAGATCTAAAACATATCTAACTAAAGATCAAGGTCAAGTTGTAAACCTTGGATCTAGAGTTAACTTGCAAAAGCATGAATCAAGAATTGAGCCAAAATCTAGTATAAATAGATGTTCAATCAATTGTGAATTATGAATTCATTATTGTTGATAGCCGCGAAGAGAATCTAAGGAGAAGAAGGTAGAATTCATGCAAATTTTAGAAATAGATCACACCAGTTCTCAAGAACACACAGAGGCTACCGACGAGCAGAGAAAGGTATTATTCAATCATGGAAAGATGATTACTCATACATAGGAAGCTTTATTGGATTTGTTATCAGCAATTAGAGATTGCATATGTCATCAAATCAAAGACTTATGTAGTTGCATTCTAACAAGTGCATCACATCTAAAATCCTTTTGTAGAAGGTGGACTTAACCGTTCTTTACAAATATCTTAATAGAGTGCACACTTAACAGTGTTGCT
>MU224326.1:4095313-4118599 GCA_018584345.1 Thuja plicata | reverse complement strand
GTAGAGAGGCAAAGGTAGATACAAAGGTAAATTACCACTTGTATGTTTTAATTGTAAAGAGATTGGACACTTTGCTGCTAGATGTCCTAACAAAAGAAAATATGACAAAAGTAATGACAGATCATATAAAAAGAAGTTTGACAGAAGTGATAACAAAGATTACTGAAGCAATCAACAATCTGACAGAAGAGATACCCGAGACTACAAGAACAAAGGAAAGAAAGCTTGTTACCTAGCTAAGAACAGAGCTGGATATACTGACATCAAATCTGATGAAGATATCGAGATGGTATTTGTGACCGTGAAGGATGATTCAGACGAAGAGGAAAGGTATGTAGAGAATGCACTCATATCTAAGGTTAGTAAGAATGATGTCTGGATTATAGATAGTGGTTGCACTCACCACATGACCAGTGATAAACAAAAGTTTGAAACTTTTAAGTTTTATAATGGTGGATCAATAAGAATCGGTAATGAGTCACCTTGTCCAGTTGAAGGTAAAGGAACCATAATGTTGAATAACCTGATCAAATGTAAAAATGCATATTGGGTAAAAGGACTTAACTATAATCTATTGAGTGTTTCACAACTAAATAAAATAGGTCACCGAGTTGCATTTGAGAACAAAAAGGCAAAGATCTTTAATGAATCAGGAAGGTTGATCGAAACTGGTGAACAGACAAAAGGTAACCTATTCTATCTTGATGATATAAGCACCACTTGTTTAATGGATAGAAACAAAGACATGTGGTTGTGGCATAAAATATTATGTCATGTGAATTTTGACAACATGAGTAAGATAAGAAATAAAAGGAAAGTAAGAGGCTTACCAAGCATGTCAAAGCCCAAGCATATCATGTGTAAGAATTGTCAAAAAGGTAAAATGACAAAGTCTAGTTTCAAGAGCAAAACCCATACATCTAATTCTATTCTAGAACTAGTCCATACTGATCTATGTGGACCCATGAGAACAAAGAGTCACTATGGTGACATATATTTGATTCTCTTTGTAGATTATTATTCTAGAATGATGACAGTTATGTTCTTAAAAGAAAAATAAGAAGCATTCAAGATGCTTAAATGGTACAAAGATATTGTAGAAAAAAATAAGTGGTAAGGAACTAAAATGCTTAAGATCAGATAGAGGAGGAGAATTTTTTTATGGTGAATTCACTAAATTTTGCAATGAGCATGGAATTAAAAGATAGGTTTCTGCACCAAGAACACCACAGCAAAATGGGATTGTTGAAAGGAGAAATAGATCCATTGTTGATTGTGCAAGAACACTGATGATTGAGAAAAGAATCACTCAAAAATTCTAGAGGGAAGTTGTCAGTACTACTATCTACACACTGAACAGAGTTCAATTGAAGAAAGATACCAAAAAGACACCCTATGAGCTATGGTATGGATACACACCCAATGTAAGTTACTTGATAATTTTTGGAAGTCAATGTTATATTTTGAAAGATGAGAGAAATGGAAAGCTTGACTCCAAAAGTGAAGAAAGAATCTTTCTAGGGTATTCCACCAAGAGCAAGGCTTATAAATGTCTTAACAAGTCCTCTAACAAGATAATTGAAAATGCAAATGTCAGAATAGATGTATATGTTGAGAAAAATGATGAGGAAAGTAGAAAAGAACCAGAATACTACAATAGGTTTGTTTATAATGAATAACTTGACACTCTTCTTGAGAAATAGTGTATCACTATCGAGCAACAGAACATTGCACCCGAGCATCAGGCTGCAAATATCAAAAATAAGGAAATTGCTCTAAATAATGTTCCGAGCGATGGAGATTGGAATGAAGGTCAAGATGATGCTTATAATGATGAACAAAGAGATGAACTGATAATTTCCAATTATGTCAGAAGACACCATCTACAAAACCAAATCATAGGAGACAAGAAGGTCGGAATGAGAACAAGAAGTAAGTCACTAAACACTAGATGTCTAATTTGTGATTTTGAGCCTAAATCTATTAATACTTTTAATGGGTAAATTTGGATGGTCTTCTAAATATGGTTTGCACAATAGAGATTTGCATATAAAAAAAGACCCTCGGCCATATTCAACCATTTACATTTAATTTTTATGATAAGGAATGTAAAGCTTGGAAACACTTGCAAAGAATAATGGAGAAAAATACCTACCTCACATCATAGAAGATTTGTAAATACCCTTTTTCTGATGCCTGTGTTGAGTTTCTAGAAAATCTGAGATTGGATTTGGAACAGAAATGCAGAGACGGACAAAACCCAGAAATCTTTTTCTGATCTGACACTGTTCTGATTTTGACCCTAAAGTCAATGCCACCATTGACCTAGAATTTCCAATTCTAACCTAGGGAAGAATCGACCTCCAACATCTCTGAAAAAAAATATGCTTCCGGATCCTGATAGTTTTCCAAAAAGGGTATCCGAATCTACACTCCAACTCATTGTTCTGAATCTGTAACTCCCGAAATAGCACCTGCAAATATCTGAAAAAGGGGGTTTTGGGGTGGCTATATAGGGTTTTGCCTTAGTCAAACCCGCATTTTGGTGGTTTCCACCTCCACAAATAGTTGAATATAGTAGAATGTATGTGTGTGTTGCTCTTAGAAAGAGCTTTGAATGTGTAATGCCAAGATCTAATCCTCTAGATTAAAACCCTAACATGAATTGAAAATGAGAAAGCAATGCATAGATTTGAATATGATAAAGAAAGAATACCAAGCCCCCAAGGATAAAGTATTCCTACCAAAATCACAATCCGTATTTTCTACCCCATGATAGTATCTTTTGAATGCTTGAATGTTGAACATGGTGGATCCAAGAAGAAGGAAGGAAGGAAGAACTCTTTCTTGCTCCAAAGAAGATCCACAATAGCTTGTCCACAAAATGCTTGTATATCTTAAGACATCATCATATCTTGTCCTTCTATATCATCCTCTTGCTTTCTTGCATCATCATCATGTCATAATTGTAATTGCAACATATCATCTTACGATTTTCTCTCATGAAAGAATGAAGGCAAAAGAGAGTGTTTATATAGAGATCTCAATATAGGCCTCCTAGGGCAATGCAAGGGATGCAAATTCAAATTTCACCATGAATTATGGTCCAATTACAATCACAAACCAAGGAGGGGAGTATTAATTTGAATATCAGAGAAAACACTTCCGCATCTGGACCCAGGGACCTATTTTTAAGTTTTGAACCCTGATAAGCTCCGGATCTGAAAGCGGGGATCAACACCCAACAGAGGTCAAAGTTGACCTCGACGTTGACCTAGGTCAAGGATGACCTCAACCTTGACCTAGGTCAAGGTTTACCTCGATTCTAACCTAGGTCAAAATCAACTTCAACCCTGACCTGAGGTTTCAGGCAGGTCACCTTGAGAAATATGTAGGATTCCCAGATCAGCCAGGGACCTAGGAAGGTGAAAAAACACACCATAGTGTTGGATAGAGGCACACGGGCCATAGAGAAGGTATGATGATGATTAGGAGAGCCAGTACATATTTTCTACCTAAAAATAAAGCCATAGAGAGGGAAATTAAGGAGGATCTATAGGATCCTAACCCTAGTTTCAACTAGAAATGTAGAATCAAGTGCATATGCATCCTAAATGCAAATGTAATATGAAAGTGTACTAAATGAGGGTGCTAAACCTACCAAAATGGAAGTGCTTCCATTTTAAGATGATACATTTAGCCCCCACTTTAGCTTAGATATGACACTATGTGAATATGCAAGCTAAAGTAAGAAAACATCATAAAGTGAAATGGATATAGCCAAGTCCTTAACGTGGAGATCCTACAAGAAACTGCTAGTACCCGCAACTTGCAACACACAAGGTTAATGAAAATATATAGAGCACCTAAGCCTTACTAGTATGATTTTGAGAAGTGCGTAGAGCTCCTTATGACCCCCTGTTTCGGCTTACTAATTTTGAAAGGTGAAACAAGGTGATAAGGTTACATCTATACACTGGATATGCATTTTTGAAAAATCTTTTCCTAAACTAGTTAGAAGGATTCCAAACCTTCCTAAACTGATTTGAGAGGTTAGGTGAATCACGATTGCAATACCACTAACGACACTGAAAATAGAGCTACAAAACTCAAGTTATGATGAAAAGAGTGAATGTCTATCTAAATGAATGTAAAGGGAAATTTGAATTTGACCTAAGTAAATTCAAATGATACCCTAATAAAACCCTAATTTGTAGCTATAAATAAGAGAAAGAAACACTTACCTTCTCATTCTTACCATTTTCAAAGTTTGTAAAAATAAGCATAATGCCAAAGAGAGAAGAACTTCGAGCAAGCCGCATGGAGGTCTTGAGAGAGCGTTTGGCCAGCGAACAACCACTTTCTGAGGTAGGTTCCTTGTTTTGATATTTGTGATTGAAAAATTCTTCTTTTTATAGGGAAGGTTGACCTTGACCCAAAAAGGTCGACCCTGACCCAGTTATGTCAACGTTGACCCTTTAAGGTTGACCATAACTAGGAAGGTCTCATCCTTTCTGGGGATAAGGTCAACCCTGACCCAAAAAGGTCGACCTTGACCTGGTCAAGTTTGGTATTATAGTTTTTTGATGATAGAGTACTGATATGATGTTGTTTGTGCTAACAGGATCTTGTTCATCTCCGTGAGCACCCCTTTCGAGGGCTATTACTGATTGTCAAAGAGAAATTGTCTGAGCTACAACAGGATGAGATACATCTATTGAGAGATGTGGGATTGTACTAGGTAGCAGTCCTACCACAGATGAGGTTCCATCGATCCATGATATCAACCATGATAGAGAGGTGGGATGAGGACACTTGTTCCTTCCATCTTCCGTCAGGAGAGATCACAATCACACTAGAGGATGTATACAGGATCCTACAACTTCCAGTTTGAGGCAAGCCTGTCAGACCGAGAGTGCAGCGGGGTCCTCCCAAGGTTTTTTTATATGGGGAGTATTTTTTGCAATGAGTACCATAGATGAGGACTCGATCATATTAGATCACTCTATTGGCCATACTGGCAGGCCCGACACCTTTGGTATGGAGAGTGATGCTATGTATACTCTCTTTGGTTGTAGTACCCAACACAAAGGGTATAGTCTTCTTAGCACCATTCACCCATATCGTATGTAGGATGGAGAGCGATAGGATTGTTTTCTCATGGGGCCGCAGCATGTTATCCCATCTTTACCATGAGTTGTGTCAGTTAGTGAGATTCCAGTGGGAGAGTCTTACAGTATGCACTTTGTTACATGTTTCGATGTTCGAGCATTACACATGTACATGACCACAGGGTGTTTCGATGATGGTAGATGCAAGCACACCAAGAGCTTTTTCTTATCCACTAGCAGATGTCTGGCAGTATAGGGATATCCTCTTTTGAAGGGTACGCTTCGACCATATACTAGTTATTGATGGGATATTGAGACTGTACAATTAGATGATAGAATGGCCAGATACTGGACACCAACTAAGACACTCACACCAACACAAGCTCCTAGAGGGTCCTATTAGTCATGCAGTGATGCCATACTACTATGATAGAGTGATGAGACAGTTTGGTCTGAAATAGGGGGTCCCTGGACAGTACCTCAGTATGTATACCCAACGAGATACTATCAGAGACCCAAACCTATACACCGAACTACAGTAGCAGATATTATAGATAGCAAGACAGATGAGACCGAGGATACAGAGGTAGCTCCTAATGTATCCTATTCAGGCGTTAGTAGAGACTATATCAGATATTGGAGTCTACAGGGGACCGCACCCCATCTTCCCTAATGACTACCCTACAGGTGATCTAGGTCTTTCAAAGAGGACCCACCGAGGTAGTGACATACTAGTGGAGGAGGAGGAGGATCAGAGAGACAAGGAGGAGCCCATCTCCAAGGCAAATCCTATGGAGGAGGAGAGAGAAAAGGAGAGAGAAGATGAGGGGGCAGAGGAAAGAGTTGAGGAGATGCCCCCAGGTAGTAATATAGGTGTAGATGGTCGTGTGGTTTGTGTTGTACCATTGAGATCACGATGACCTACCCGTGTACATACAAAGACACCACTGCCTAGACCCGGACACAGTGAGCAAGGAGAGGGTAGTCACTCCATGCCCCCACCATCTAGATCCTTTGGTGACACCCAGGAGGGAGATCTAGGTATGACATATGCAATTGATTAGAATATTTTAAGTAATGTTTTTCTATAAGAAATACTAAAAGATAAATATGTTTAAATTCTACAGCTATCATAGCAGAGTGGAGGAGCTTTGTATCCGAGGTCTTGAAGAATACATGTATATCCTACCGACTGCCAGCTAGCGAGCGAGAGTCCCTTATTGGACAGAGGGATCCCAATAGACATGCAAATATTTTTGTATGAGTCCAGTGAGAGCTGAGGTTATGCAGAGAGAGAGAGAGAGAGAGAGAGAGAGAGAGAGAGAGAGAGAGAGAGAGAGAGAGAGAGAAGAGAAATTGACGGATGACCTACATAGATCTCAGGAAGGTAACTATGAGATGAGCATGTCGAGGAGCTGCACATGGACTACCGTACCGAGATCCTCAGCCTCACACCACAGATCAGAGAAAGCTGAGAGCCACTGACCCTCAGAGCATAGAGATAGAGATTGATAGACATGGCACATGTGCCATATATGTACCAAACTTATAGAAGTTTATATAAATTATTTTCTTTGCCCAGTTAGTTCTATGATTGATTACTTGTACTTTTCATCAATACCAAAAACTTAACAGAAAGAAAGAATGAAATTATGTATAAATGCATTCGAATTACATAACCTATAAAATAGACCTAACTATTCTATAAGGAATACATAAAGAAAGAATGATGTATTTAGGGATAATATCGTATGAGATGCATAATATTAATAGGTTCCTTAAGAGGGACACCATTCATATCAGCAATCTTATAAGCACCTGAAGTAAAATCCTCAATTACTATGAAATGTCCAAGCCAATTAGGGCTAAACTTCCCTTTCTCACTAGGTAAAGCATTCACATTCCTTTGATTTTCATACAAGACTAAATCACCTACCAAGAATGACCATTCAATCACATTATGATTATACTGTTTAGGAAGTGATTTATGATAAGCCTTAAAATATGTTGCAAAGCATTTATCTTTTGTTCGTCCAACATTTCTAATTCCTGTAGTCGTTGGTCCTGAAAAGTATCCTTGTCAATTATCCCATGAAATGAAACACGCAAAGAAGGTATTTCGAATTCTAAGGGCTTAATATCATCAGTACCATAAAAAATATTATAAGGAGAAGTACCCATGGTAGTACGGACACTAGTCCTATAAGCCCATAAAGCATGATATGTTGGGTATGCCAATCTTTCACATGCTTATTAACCGTTTTCCTTAAGATTTGTTCAATAACTTTATTCGATGCTTCAACTTGACCATTAGATTGAGGGTAATAAGGAATAGAAAATCTATGTTGAATACAATATTTCTCCAAGAATTTTGTGACTTCTTTATTCTTGAAAGAAGTCTTGTTATTCAAAACTATCATTGAAGGAATACCAAATCGTGCTATAATATGATTAAGGATAAAATCACAAATAACATCCGTTGTAGCAGAACATAGAGGAATAGCTTCTACCCACTTCGTAAAGTAATCTGTAGCTGTTAGGATGTACGTATGTCCTTGAGAAGAAGCTGGTGAGATTTTTCCAATAAGATCATAACCCCAAATACTAAAAGGCCATGGAGCAACTTGATTACGAAGTTCATGAGCAGGAGTATGAATTAAATTACCATGTTGCTAACACCGAGGACACCTCTTAACAAACATAAAAGAATATTGTTCCATCATTTTCCAATAGTATCCCATTCTAAGAATTTTATTAACTAAGGACTTCCCACCAAAATGTCCCCCACAAGAACCAGAATGACCTTCTACTAAAGCTATCAAAATTTTGGTTCTACCAAGACATCTTAATAGAAAACCATTATAAGAAAGTTTGTAAAGCATATCTCCTAAAATGATATAATGTGCTGCAAGTTTCCTAATACGATTATGCATGTTCCTTGTTGTTGATTCCAGAAAAGTATTATCTTTCAAAAAATGAAAGATATGCGAATACCATTCATCCAAATCCAAGTTAAAACAATCAGCAATAACCTTATTAGAAATTGCAGGGTGTTTAAGAGTATGTATAGTAAATTGAAAGTCTTCGGCATTATTCTCAAGACAAACTAAAGAAGCTGCGCTTGCCATGGCATCCACATGTCGATTATCTTTCCTAAGTAAAGTCTGAATTGTATAAGAAAAGAATTGGGAAATAATATCAAGAGCCAAATCTCTATATTGCGTCAATTTATCATTCTTAGTCTGATAACCTCCTTTGATTTGTTCAAAAATCAATTGTGAATCCCCGTAGATTTCTAAGTTTTTAATATGTAGGGATGAAGTTGCTTGTCAACCAGCTATAAGAGCTTCATACTCCACAATATTGTTAGTACAAGGAAAGGTCAATTTATACGACATAGGGATCAATTTGTTTGTAGGAGGGATCAAGATAATACCTACACAAGAACCTGTCTTACATCTAGAACCATCAAAATATACTTCCCAAACATCCTCTTGCTTGATAGCTAAAATGTTCTCATCAGGGAATTCTATTGAGGTAACGCTCGTATCAGAATGAGGACAAGGAGCTTCAGCTAAATAATCAGTTAAAGCTTGTCTTTTAATTGACTTTTGAAAAATAAAATTAAGATCGAATTTCGTAAGTAACATCAACCATTTTTCTAGATGGCCAGAGAGATCAGTCTTTGAGAAAAGGTATTTTAGAGGATCAAATTTAACAATCACATTGACGTCAACATTCAACAGGTAATGCCTGAGTTTTTGACAAGCATAAAGTAAAGCCAAGCATTGTCTTTCCAAATCGATATATCTTGTTTCATAATCAAGTAAGGTCTGACTAATGTAGTATACTGGTCTTTCCTTACCTTTGCTATCATCTTGAGCCAACAATGCACTCACAGCATAGGAAGTAGCGGAAGTATATAGATAGAAGGGTTTATTAAATTGAGTGGGTTGCAAAATAGGAGGATTAGCAAGATACTCCTTAAATTTCTCAAAGGATTGTTTACATTCCTTATTCCAAGAAAAAGTGGTATCTTTTCTAAGCAAGGAAGTGAAAGGAACAGTTCTATCAGCTAATTTAGAAACAAAGTGACAAATAGCTTGTATTTTTCCTTGTAAACTGCATAATTGAGAAATATTCTTAGGAGGAGGCATGTTAACAATAGCATCAATCTTTTCAGTATCAACCTCTATGCCTCGCTTAGAGATTATAAATCCTAATAATTTACTAGAATCAACTCCAAAGGAACATTTTTTTGGATTCAATCTCAAATTATAACTCCTAATTCTTTCAAATATTTGTCATAAAATGAACACATGATCCTCTCTTTGTATAGATTTTGCCAAGATGTCATCCACATAATCTTCCAGAATCTTATGAATGTAATCATGAAAAATCAAAGTCATACCGCGTTGGTAAGTTGCTCCTGCATTTCTTAATCCAAAGGGCATCATGACCCAAAAAAATGTTCCCCAAGATGTTATGAATGCGGTTTTAAGTTGATCTTCAATAGGAATAAAGATTTTATTATAACCCGAAAAACCATCCATAAAAGATAATAAAGCATGACCCACTGTCGAATCCACAATCATATCAATATTAGGTAACGGGAAATCATCTTTTAAGGATGCCTTATTTAAATCTTGAAAATCATTGCACATCCTTATCTTATTTTCTCCTTTAGAAACAACCACAATATTGGAAATCCATTCAGAATAATCAATAGAGTGGATGAACTCAACACCTAATAATTTTTCAATTTCAGCTTTAACTAATAAGGCAATTCCCAGATTCATCTTTCGGATTTTTTGTTTCACAGGTTTAGCATTAGGTTTGAGAACAATATTGTGAGTAACAATCTTAGGATCTATACCCGACACATCCGAATATGTCCAAGAAAATATATCTTTATATTAAGGTAAGTGGGAAACCAATTGATCATGTTCATCTTGATTCAAACATTTCCCAATTTTTATTGCTTTTTCAGAGTCATTCAAATCTACCTAAACTTCAATAGTCTCAGTTATTAATAAATTAATTTGCATGGGAGAATCCATTGGCAAAGGAGAAATATCTTGTTCATCATGTTCTTCAAAATAGGCTTCATTATTCAGACAATAGGGCTTTCTTCTTTTATGATGAAATGAGGGTAGATCTTGATAAGCCCCTTAAAAATTGGCTAGGGCTTCATCCTCAGGAAAAATATCCAAACTAGGTTTTTGATCCATGTCAAGGAGAAGTGGATTAACCAACTTCAAATGTCCACCACAGATATGATTGACATTAAGAGGAAAATTCAATGGTTGCTTATAAGGATTGAATCCTAACCCATAAGTATAATCATAAACTTCATTCTCCAAGGGAACTTGTATACCTTGTTCATATTTACCACATCCTTTCCCGTTGAATCCTTATTTCTTGAGTAGATGTTAACCAAAACCATATCTATCAGCCATATCAGATTGAGTTAAAGGAGAGACATATGTCACAATGTCATAGCAATCTAGTTTTATTGTCTCAATTGTTTCTTCAAGTGAAGCAGCAATGAAGTTACTTTTTAATTCCTCAAGAAGGAGTAAAAACTTGTTTTTAAAACCCACTTTGTTCTTTCATAAAATCTAAACCATAAACTTTATATTCTCCCATAAAAGAAGGATTAAAATCCAATGTTCCCCAATCATCTCCTGTCAAAGAAGAGGGTGGGGCTTCAACTAGTTTAACTTCAGGTGGTTTCTCAGGTTCCTTACTTGATTGTATAGGTTCATAAACCTTAGCATATTCCACATTTAGGCAAGGATTCGGTGCATCATCTGCATGTAGTGTATACATTAGATTATTATAAATGAAACTAACCTTACGATGAAGAGTAGAAGGAACCACATGCATAGTATGTAACCAAGGTCTTCCTAACAAAAGGTTATAATTGAGAGGTCCAGGCATAACATGAATAGGTGTATTAAGAAGAACTGGACCAACCTTAATAGGTAGCGTAATAGTACCCAAAGTTTTCTTTGCGATGTTATCAAATCCATGAATAGGGATATTATCCAGTTGAATGGTTGTAAGATCTGTCTTAATTGCCTTAATCATATCCATGCAACAAATATTAATCCTAGATCTATTGTCAATTAATGTTCTACGAATGATACTCTTATTGATAGAAACAACAACCATAAGAGCATCATATTGATTCTGCACCTCAACAAAAGGTAAATCATCATCGGTAAACACAATAGGAGGTATAGAAGGCATAGTATGTATGCACTCCAAAAATGAATTGATATTTTCTTGATTAGGAGGCGGAGCAGGAAGAGTAGATAAAGCTTTTTGCAATGCCTCATGATATGTAGGAGAAGTTTGAAGCAATTCCCATAAAGATATCTTAGCTGGAGTAGCGTGTAATTGTTCAAATAAGGTATACTCCTTAAAGGAAGAAAGTAACCTAGGTGCTTGAGGATGCACAGGTTGAGAAGGAGGTAAAGAAGCCAGAACAGTAGGTTGAGGATTATTCCATGTGCGATAAGCATGTGAAACAGAATCTATGTTATCAAAGAAATCCAAAGGATCTTTAGGTTTACCCTTAGTAGTTATTCGAGGAAATCCTTTTACCGTCATCAAAGGTTTAGGGAATAATATTCTAGGTGCCTCAATGTTGCAAATAGTAGAATATGAAGGTAACCATGTACATACCCTATGGTAAAGGTCAATTGGAGAAGTTGTGGAGGAGGATGAAATAGGAATAGGATCCATGGAGATCTCATTCAAACCATTTTCATTCTCACTTCCATGTACCTCATTAAGCGATCTATCCTCTTGTGCAATAAATGCGTAATCGAAGTATTCAAAACAAAAGTCATACATGTTGAACACAAAATAAAATTACAAGTATGTAAATATTTTTGTGTTTTTAAAGAAATTTTGTAATTGTTATATATTTTTGAAATATAAATGCAAGAGCATAAAAGAAAACCTACTTCTATATGCATGCAATATCTAACATAACATGTAAATATAACACCAAAAGAGAAAGAGTTGTCTATCGCGGGTTCACCAAAATGTAATGGGTAAATTTGGATGGTCTTCTAAATAGGGTTTGCACAATGGAGATTTGCATATTAAAAAAAGACCCTAAGCCATATTCAACCATTTACATTTAATTTTTATGATAAGGAATGTAAATATTGGAAACACTTGTAAAGAATAATGGAGTAAAATACCTACCTCACATCATAGTAGATCTAGAAATACCCTTTTTATGATGCCTGTGTTGAGTTTCTGGAAAACCTGAGACCGGATCTGGAACAGAAACACAGAGACAAACAAAACCCAGAAATATTTTTTTTGATCTTACACAGTTCTGATTTTGACCCTCAAGTCAATGTCACCATTGACCCTAAATTTCTTATTCTGACCTAGGGAAAAATCGACCTCCAAAATCTCTAACAGAAAATTTTCTTCCGGATCCTGATAGTTTTTCAAAAAGGGTATCCGAATCTGCACTCCAACTCATTGTTCTGAATTTGTAACTCCCGAAACAACACCTACAAATATATGAAAAGGGGGTTTTGGGCTGGCTTATATATAGAGTTTTGCCTTAGTCAAACCCCCATTTTAGTGGTTTCCACCTCCATGAATAACCGAATATAGTAGAATGTGTGTGTGTGTGTTGCTCTTTGAAAGAGCTTTGAATGTGTAATGCCAAGATCTAATCCTCTAGATTAAAACCCTAACATGAATTGAAAATGAGAAAGCAATGCATAGATTTGAATATGATAAAGAAAACATACCAAGCCCCCAAGGCTAAAGTATTCCTACCAAACTCACAATCCGTAGTTGCTACCCCATGATAGTATCAATTGAATGCTTGAATATTGAAAATGGTGGATCCAAGAAAAAGGAAGGAAGGAAGAAATCTTTCTTGCTCCAAAGAAGATCCACAATAGCTTGTCCACAAAATGATTGTATATCTTAAGGCATCATCATATCTTGTCCTTCTATATCATCCTCTTTCTTTTTTGCATCATCATCATTTCATAATCGTAATTGCATCATATCATCTTACGATTTTCTCTCATGAAAGAATTAAGGGAAAAGAGAGTGTTTATATAGAGATCTCAATATAGGCCTCCTAGGGAAATGCAAGGGACCCAAATTCAATTTTCGCCTTGAATTATGATCCAATTGCAATCACCAACCAAGGAGGGGATGTATTAATTTGAATATCGGAGAAAACACTTTTGCATCAGCACCCGGGGACCTATTTTTAAGTTTAGAACCCCGATAAGCTCTGGATCTGAAAGCGGGGATTAACACCCAACAAAGGTCAAAGTTGACCTCAAACTTGACCTAGGTCAAGGATGACCTCAACCTTAACCTAGGTCAAGGTCAACCTCAATTCTGACCTAGGTCAAAATTGACTTCAACCTTGACCTGAGGTTTCAGGCAGGTCACCTTGAGAAATCTACAGGATTCCCAGGTCAGTTAGGGACCTAGGAAGGTGAGAAAACACACCAAAGTGTTGGATAGAGGCACAAAGTCCATAGAGGAGGTATGATGAAGATTAGGAGAGCCATTACATAGGTTCTACCTAAAAATAAAACCACAAAGAGGGAAATTAAGGAGGATCTATAGGATCCTAACCCTAGTTTCACCTAGAAATACATAATCAAGTGCATATGCATCCTAAATGCAAATGTAATATGCAAGTGTACTAAACGAGGGTGCTAAACCTACCAAAATGGAAGTGCTTCCATTTTAAGACAATAAAATACTACACTAGAGAATGAAGAATGGGTCAGTACTATGAATGAAGAGATAGAACAAATTGAGACGAATAGAACATGGCCATTAGTACCTAGACTAGATGACAAGAATGTCATCGGTACCAAATGGATATTCAGAAACAAGAGGAATGAGAATGGAGAAGTCACAAGGAACAAAGAAAGGTTAGTATGAAAGGGGTATGCACAAGAATAAGGTATTGACTATGGAGAAACCTTTGCACCCGTTTCTAGACTAGAAGGAGTAAGAATTTTACTTGGTTATGCTGCATTCAAAGGATTCAAGGTATACCAAATGGACGTCAAATCTGCATTCCTAAATGGAATACTAGAATAAGAGGTATACATTGAACAAACAGAAGGGTTTGTTGATCCTGACAAGAGAAACATGGTTTGTAGACTACACAAAGCCTTGTATAGATTGAAACAAGCACCTAGAGCCTGGTATGAAAAACTTCACTCCTATATCATAAGCATTGGATTTGTAAGAAGAAGTGAAAATAGCAATATGTACTTAAAAGAAGATTCTGATGATAACATTTTGAATGCTGAAATATTTTTTGATGATATCATATTTGGGGGTAATGATATGTTATCTAAATCTTTTTCTAATGAAATGAGCAAAGAGTTTGAGATGTCAATGTTTGGGGCGATCAAATTCTTTCTTGGTCTACAAATTCTTCAACAAGATGCAGGCATATATATCACACAATTGAAATACATCAAGGAAGTGCTAAAAATATTCAAGACGGAAGATTCCAGGACAGTTGGAACACCTATGGAGACCAGATGCAAGCTGACAAAGGTAGATAAGTCAAACAAGCTAAATGAGACCTTGTATAGATCAATGATCGGCAAACTAATGTATGTTGTTCATACTAGACTAGATATAGCACATGTAGTTGGAATAGTTGCAAGATTCTCTACTAATCCCAAAGAATCACACATGACTATTGTCAAAAGAATTCTAAGATATCTAAAGAACATCGAGGAATATGGCTTATGGTATAAAAGAGAAGGAAAATTTAAGCTTCAAGTCTATACAGGTGTTGATTGGGCTGGAAACTTAGATGACATAAAGAGAACAATAGGAGGAGAATTCTTCATGGGTGATAGACTTGTCACATGGATAAGAAAGAAGCAAGGATGCATCTCACAATCTACTACAGAAGCAAAATATGTGGTTGCTGCTGCAAACTGCTCTAACATTGCATGAATCAAACAAATACTGGAAGGTATGAATATGAAAATTCTTGAACCAGTGATTATCTACTATGATAATACCAGTACAATTAACATTTCTAAGAATCTTGTCATGCATGCTAAGACTAAGCATATTGCTATCAAGTATTATTACTTAAGAGAACAAGTGCAAGAGAAAGAGGTGATACTAGAATATGTTCAAACTAAGGAACAATTAGCTGACATATTCACAAAGCCATTTCCAAAAGATACATTTGAGTACCTGAGAAAGAGACTAGGGGTCCGACCCTTGTCTATTAGTTAGTAAACTGACAAGGAGGTTGCGTCATCCTACACATAATCAGAAGATCATTCATGTTGATGCAAGAAAAGAGATGGACTGCAAAGATACATCAGTACACAGAAAGATACATATCTACACCGAACACCAGAGTCATTGAATTGATGATAGATAGGGAAATTCAAGGAGTATATTATAAAAATGAGGAAGGATATACTTTGGAATTGTTGTCAAAGGGAGAGATGACTTGAGATGACTTGATTATATATACATATGAAATATCTATCATAATCATCCAAAGGGAGAGAAGTATCCTAAGGGAGAGATGACTTAAGGGAGAGAGTATATATCTATTGATGTCAAAGGAAAAAGAGATGATCAAGGAGAGGAACAGTCAAAGGGAGAGACAACATCAGAAGGGAAACACAGAAATAGAAACTGATACATCTATCCAGTAAAGGGAATGATGATTGAAGATAGTACTCTACAGGAAACAAATCTAAGCTAGAAGAGCTTACCGAGAGCCAAACATTTGTATTGGTTATAGAAGAATAAGTTTGGTAGATTGATGAACTACAACTAATATATTTCATATTGTATTAGTAGTAATCTAGTGTGTTTCCATCAATGCCAAAGGGAGAGATTGATGAACTATAACTGATTGAATCTTTGAATATGTTAAGTTGATGATCACCAAGCTATATAAAGTTAATGCAAGACATTAAATAAGTTAATGTATTGTATTGTCAGTGATGTCAACTTGATATAATTTGAATGGTTATATGCATAGTGTCAAAAAATTCAAAGAACTAGAGAGATAAAGGTTATGCTATCAGTAATGCATAAAATTTTAGTATGCACTAAGTGACAACAAACACTGACGAATAGTGCACCCCGATGGATAGAGAAACCCGAGAAAGAAACCCAAGAAAGCATTACCAATGAGTAGAATCACAGTGTTACCCGACAGACAGACAACCCCGATGGACAGATAATCCTGACATGGACAGAGATGCTCAAGGAAAACTGAAGTCCTGACCAAACTAACAAGGAGTTAAGCATCGAAAAGAACTAAAGTTTAGAAATGAAAAAAAGACTTAGCCGGCAAGAGCTAAAGGAGTTAACTGGTTAATAAAAAAAATTTCATCGACAAGTTAAAATCCAGAGATAAGCGAGAGTTTTAAATCTATTTTATTCCAGTTCTCAAAGAGAAAGCTACGGGATAAAACTGAAGTAAAGCTTTAAAGTAAGAAAGGCAATAATTGTGGATCATGATAAGAACAAGAAAGTCAAGGACTTACAAATGGTGAAATCGTGTCTATAAAGAGACAGGCTAATTCATTATGAATTAGGGGTGAATAGAGAAGAGGATGCTGAAGAGAACTGGTGAAAAAAGACTTCATATAGTCCTGATCAATCAAGTTGAAGAACATAGCTAATATTTCTGCGGACACCGAGCAACAGAGAAGCATAGAATTACCGAGAAGAAAGAAGTGGAGAAAAGGTATTGAAAGGAAACATTGATCAGAAAGGTATTATGAGCTTACAATAGATCTGAACATCTGCAAGATTAATTTTTTTATATGAACAGATCATATACTATTTCAGTTTAACTATTTATTTAAAAAGTCTCTTAACCGAGAAGGATCTAACAATCCTTTATATATTGAGATACATCCCAAGGAGTATCAAAAGGTTAATTCATGAAGATAGCATAGTGAAATGCAATATATCAAGTGATTAACTATTAGTGATAAATCCTCTAACAATGTCGCACTTAATAGTGTGTTTGTAACCTTTAACAGGGTTGGCTCTTCACCGAGTGCACTTCAGAAGAGTGAAAATTTTGGGTTACCGGTCCCAAGTGGTTTTTCCATTAACAGGGTTTCCACGTTAAAAATCCATGTGTCAAATGTGTTTATGAGTCATTGATTTCATGTTTTTCTTTACACATCACTAAAACAGGATTGATCGGTATACACTAAGTTATTTACTGCATTTCGGTAAATAAAAGACTGCTAATCGGTAAAGATTAAGAATAAGGTTTTACAGTGAACTCTGAGCAGTAGTTATTTGATAAGATAATCTAAAGGCGTACATCTTGTAGGACTGAAGATAACTACAGGCTTATAATTATGGTGATAATTTTTTTGGGTTAATTTATTGGAATATTTTTTAGGCCACTGATTCACCCCCCCTGCTCTCAGTTATTCTAACAGTAATAAGATTCTCTGACAACACTTATGATGGTTTATGATAGATTCCTTCCATGGGTGGACATGCATAAGAGGTGCCTTATTATATCTATAAGAGGATATTATCGGGGGTGGGTGTGAGGTTTTTCCAAGTGCTTTTATTTCCTATTTTTATACTACAATGGTATTTATCCTCATAAACTCCTATAAATTTGTGCCTTGAGCTAGAGTTATTCATTCAATGTTATAATTTCTAGGGTAATGAAGAATTGCTAGATTTTATAGAGGTCTAAAAAGAAGTATATGCTATTCTATTCTTCATTGGATTAGTAATAGACTTTCCTCTCTTTCTTTGGTGTAGTTGTTCCCAAAAGGGTTTCTCTACGTGAATCTGGTGTTTCATGTGCAATGGATTTCTAGTTCTTGTTTTGATTTTGCAATTACTTTGGTTAGGGTTAATCTTTAGTTTCATATTTGCATTAACATTCAGTTTAAGTTCATATTGCAAGCTTTCTTCACCTTGTTTTACAACACTTGGAATTAGAGCTAATGGTTCTGATGAGGGAGGGGTGCCTTTCTCTTTAAGTGTTGAAGGTTTTTCGTTGCAATGGGAGCTTTTGTTTTGTGGGGTTTTTTGTAGATTTGAGAAAGATTATATACCATGGCCTTTGTTGGTTACCTAAAAGGGTTTAGACTACTAATTTAGAAACCAAGTTGATCTCTCAATTTTCTATGGAGAAGCCAACTCCAATTCTCAATAATATCTAGGACTTGGACCAACTGACAAGAATTTCACAAATCATTCTGCACTTTGGGCTCTTCAAAACCCAGGAGGGTGATCCCTTAATGTATTTACAATTTTTGCACCATACTTGTAAATGACATTAAAATAAAGAAAATAATCTCATATAAGGGCTCAATAGAGCAGGAGAATGCTCGAGAATGGCTAATTCCTCAGTGATACTCAACCAATTGAAGCATGAGATGGTAACAACATATATAAAAGGATACTGCATGATTTAAAAAAATTACAACAAGGTACTGGTGAATTTGAAGCTCAATACTAACAATAAAACAAATACAAGATATGATCAATGCCTCATTCCATTGGGGAATTGAATTCATGACATAAAATGAAATATGATAGACTTTTACTGATAGCATAAAAATCTAGGATAATACTTCCTTACAATATATCTCACCTACAATCCCAACCCAAACTGCTTATCAAAATCCCCGCACAAGTCCTACCAATCTATAATTCTACTCAAGCATTTAATCAATCCCTTAGATCAAAGCATGAACAAGAAATTAGATACACCATAATAGTGCACTGAATGAAAAAAATCCTTGATTCTATTCATTCAAAATATGAAAAAATTGTACATTGGAGAGTAAGGGATCAAAATTATTTATCTATCAAGCTTAATAACCATCCTTGTCATAAGAAAATTTACATTTCATTCATTCATTCAAGACCTGCAAAAAACTTAACACTAAACCCTTCATCTATTTTCTATGTAAATGACTTTACAATTAGCTCATTTTCATCTAGACTTGCTATTGGAACCTATTGTTAGGAATAACAGTCCACAAGCACAACTGAGAGGGGGGTGAATCAGTTGTGATATAGAATATTAAATTTTAAACTTTATAAACCAAAATGACAATGCAAATGATAACACACAAAATGCCAACACAATAACACAATAATTGTTGTCAAGGAAACCCTGTTAAAGAAAGAAACCCAGTGGGAATTAGCACCCACAAATAATGTCTTGAGAGTATAGTATCCATGTTAAAATATTTAGCCATGTTAGGAGCTTATTACAACATTATAGTACACAGTCCCTGTTAGGAGATAGACCCTGTTAGGAGTCAACAAAAGTAGTAGGCTCACTGCCCAGGCACACTTCCCAAAGAAGGTTAAAGCCACCCTCAAGGATTCACAATCTGAACAAGTGTATATAGGAAATATACAATCCAGTGAACTGTCTGATAGCAACTGTCTTTGCTTGGTCAGTTCCAATGAAGTATTCTTATCACAAAATTTGCTCTACATCCAGCAGAAAAATAAGCCTTGCAACTTACACTTCTCTTCCTTTTCAATATCTACCACATCTTCCCAAAAGAAAAGATCACTCATATATACCCTATTACAATAATTCATTAGTTCAGCCAATTAATCTTTCCTAATACACAAATAATTAATTAAGTCGGCCAATTAGGCTTTCCCAATATATAAATAATTATTTAACCTCTTTCTAAGATACACACGGTACCTATACTTATAACAAGTAAACATCAATTACAATCCATTACTTATACTCCAAGATCCACAATCCACGCTCATAATTCATAATACATGTTACATGTCTGAAGTTGGCCACCAAAATAGGTCTCCTCCAAAATACATGATGTCACTAATACTTTCACAACTATCGATCAGTAATGAACATTCTTCAATGTGTCCTCATCCATCCCATAAGTTTGCATCTGCTAAAACATCTTCATCTGTAATATATACATGAAATACAGAGACCTGATCTATCAAGCATTACTATCACAGTTGAGAAACCAATCTTTACAAAATCATTGGTAACATCATCAATATGTAACCTCAAGTCAAGCAACATTAGGAATAAGATCATCACACATCCTTATCCATAATCATGTCTTTGATCATTCTGAATCATCCGTAAAGTGTCTATACACTTATGTGAGTCAAATAACCAGTCTTTCCTCTTCACAGAAACATATGTTGTCATCAGTGACAAAACATGAATATCAACAAAATGAATAGTATGCAAATCTAATATCATCCAACACCTATACTCTGAATCTGAAAAAAAATTTACAAAGACCTTGGAACCCCTTTCTCATGGCCTTGTGTTAATGTTGTAAGGCACTGAGAGGGGGGGGGGGGGGNGAAAAAAAATTTACAAAGACCTTGGAACCCCTTTCTCATGGCCTTGTGTTAATGTTGTAAGGCACTGAGAGGGGGGGGGGGGAGATCAATGTAACTACAGATCTAAAAAATCTTTTCATCAACTTCCAAAGTAACCAACATGCAAAGATACAGATAAAATAAAAGAATACCAAAACATAAATCCATAAAATCAACACAATAACACTAATATTTTATTGTGGAAACCCTTTCTAGAAATAAAAATACAGTGGGAATTTTCACCCACAAATATGACTAGTGCACCAATAATTATTGGCCTTTTAGGAGTATTACAACCACTATGTTAAGGGGATACCTGGTTAGGAGTATCTCTAGTCCTCTTAAAAGCTATTACAAAAGTCCTGTTAGGAATTACCCAGTTAAGGGATTTAGAACTCCTTTTCTGATTCATCCTATTAGAGAAATTTAATCTTCAAACCTGTAAGGATCCTTCATACCCTATTAGGAGTAACCTTGTTAGAGGATTTTGATCACAAGTTGGTTAGGGCTTTTCTTGAGAATAAACTCAAATAAACTGATCTGAAAGTAGCACACTCTTCTTTATAGACCCACTTCAACACTACTCAAATCAATGAACTACTTATACAAACATTTACTTCAACTGCAACAATCACCACGTCAACTCTCTTCATCTTTCATCCTTCAATTTCATCTCTTATATACACTTTTAGGTTGGCGAGATAACCCTAAAATGTGTTACCTGAGTCAACCTCCAAATTCTAATCCAAATACATAAGCAATAACTTCAACCTAGGAAATTAAAATCTTCAATGTCTTCCCTCAACAATACAATTCTCAAATAAAACAAATTTTAACACGTAATTGATCGCTACCTCAATTTCATCACCTTGACTTGGCCGGTTGACTGATCTTGTCGATATCACTGGTATTTTCCTCAAATATCCAACTGTGTATTGAATAAACTTGTGCAATCATAGATGTAGCTAAATATAACTGTATAGATACTTATAATATTACATCATCAAAATCCTTCAAATTATCATCGCACACTAAAATCACCATCCCAAACTGTATAATCACCGATACACTGAACACTTAAAAAAATCCTTGCTAAATCATTATGATTACTGGTATCTCTGATCTATCCTATAAATTAGACTTTTTTCCATCAATGAAAACACTACATCATTCACCACATGATCTAGTATATGATCATATTCTTCATATTCCAACAATCTCCCCCTTTGGCATGTGATGACATGTAACTGATTAAATGTTTGAAGATGTTAAGTTGATAATCATGCAAGGAATTAAATCAGTTAATGTATTGTATTGTCATTGATGTCAACTTAATATAATCTATATGGTCATGTAAATAATTCCAAAGACTTCAGAGAACCAAAGGAACCAATGCTATGCTATTAGTAATGCATAAAATCAAGTATTCACTAAGTGACAAACAACACCGACGGAGTGCACCCGACGGATAGAGAAAAAGAACTAAGTCACAGTGATACCCGATGAGGAAATGCACAGCACTACCGATGAGAAGAGTCACAGTGTTGTATGATGAGCAAAGCAAAGAGTAACTTGATGAAAGAAAATATAGTGTTACCTGACAAACAAAGATCACGAAGCTAACTAGAGTCTCACCGATGGAACAGCCAGTTGTCGCCGATGACTAACTGCAGTGGTGACCAACATAACAAAGAGTTTAGAATACGACAAAATATCTAGCTGGCAGAGCTAAATATAGACTTAAATGGTTGTCTACTTTTTTTTATTCGACCAGAGATAAGTGATTGATTTAAAGCTGATTTGTACAGTTAGCAAGAAGATATCTACGAGACAAATAAGGAGTTATGCTTTAAACCTAATTGGCTGGATTGTTTATCACGCCAAGAATCAAGAACCAAGAAACAAGGAATATTGTGTCTATATAAGAGACAAGCTTAATTCATTTATAGAGGGATTAAGGGAAGTGAATAGAAAGAGGATGCTGAAGAGAAACTGGTGAAGAACAACTTCATACAGTGTTGATCAAACAAGCTGAAGGAGAGCTAAGGAATTCTGTAGACAACCAACAAACAGTGAGCACAACATCAGAGAGCAGAAAGTGTGGAGCACAAGGATTGAATTGATACATTGGTCAGAGAGGTAATGTACTTAAATAGATATGAAAATCTACAATTTTAGTTTCAATATGAACATGTCATATTGTTTCAGCTTAACCATTGAAGCATCAAGTCTCTTAACCGAGTAGGACTCAACAGTCTTCTATATATTGAGGTACATCTCAAAGAGTGTCAAAAAGGTTGATTCATGAAAGTAGCATTGGATATGCCCGATGCCTATTGACAGTCTAAGAAAGAGGTTGATTCAAGGATGGCAACATTAGATGCCTGATACTAAGTGACAACCTCTATGTATAAAATACTCTAACAAGTGTTAGATTAGGCTGAAAGCTAATCTCCTAAGAACACCTGCATGCATGACTATCACAAGAAAGAAGCAAAATACAGAAGACAGAAGAACAGCTATGGTGGCCAAAAAGCCAGAGACGAGATATTCATGTTGACAGAAAAAAGCTTCTATATTATCAACAATAATGAATACAATACAATCTCTCTATCGAAATACAAAGCGGTGAGTCCTTACAAAAGGATACCGAAACCCTAAAGGTGAAAACCCTAAAGAATTATAAAGCTACCTAAGTATAACTTAAGCATAGAGTAAATAGACTAATAATTAAATGATTTAATTATTAGCTATACTATGACTACTC
>MU224326.1:4062176-4087050 GCA_018584345.1 Thuja plicata | reverse complement strand
CAGTTATTACTAACAATTGGTATCAGAGCTTGTGTGCTTAGAAGGAAGGTTTCAAGACCTAAGACAAAGATCACAAGATGAATAGATGAGATGTGCCCAAGTTGAACAAAGATAATTTTGCTTCATGGCAGAGCAGGATAAGACTCCACTTATCAGGTATTGGTAATGATGTTACTCAATTACTAGAAATTGAATATGTGTTGCCCATAGGAGCACCAACAATTGAACAAATGAGAGAGAAGCATGAACACAATGGCTTGATGATATAGCTTGCTTCCTCACTCTCCGATGCTGAATTTGAAGATGTCAAAGAATGCAAAATTGCAAAGCAGATGTGGGACAAATTGAATCTTGTATATGGTGGTGACAAAAATGTTTTGAGAGCCAAGGAAAAAATCCTTAGAGGAAAGTTTGATGATCTCAAAATGAAAGAAGGTGAAAACATCACTCAGTACAACACAAGAATAAAAGAGGTAGTCAATGCTATCCGAGGAGTTGGAGGTGTACTCGAAGAAGATACAGTGGTAAGTAAAATTCTAAGAGTCTTACAGCCTACTTATGCTATTAGAGTATCTTCCATTCAAGAAATGAGAGAAATAGAAAATAGAAATGTTACTCTAGACAGTTTAATTGGAAGAATGATTTCATTTGAGATGAATAACTTTGATAATAGTGTCTTACCAAATATAGAGTCTGCATTCAAAACTTCTATGAGAATAAGTAAATCAAGTCACAAAAACACTATGAGAAAAGATAGTGATAGTGAAAGTGAAGAAGATGATCTTGATGAAATTGAAGCACTTATGGCTAGAAGAATGCAGAGAGGCAAAGGTAAATACAAAGGTAAATTACCACTTGTTTTTTTTAATTGCAAAGAGATTGGACACTATGCTGCAAGATGTACTAACAGAAGAAAAGATGAGAGAAGTAATGATAGATCATTTGAAAAGAAGTCTGACAGAGGTGATTACAGAAGTTACCAACAATCGGAAAGAAGAGATACCCGAGACTATAAGGACAAAGGAAAGAAGGCCAGTTACATAGCAAAATGCAAGGATGATGATACTAACACCAAATCTGATGAAGACATCGAGATGGTGTTTGTGGATGTAAGGGATGATTCAGATGATGATGAAGAAAGGTATGTAGAAACAACTCTCATATCTAAAATTAGCAAAAATGATGTTTGGATCATAGATAGTGGCTGCACTCACCATATGACTAGTGATAAGTAAAAGTTTGAGACTTTTGAATACTATAAAGGTGGTTCAGTAAGAATGGGAAATGACACACCTTGTCCAGTTGAAGGTAGAGGAACAATAATGTTGAATAAACAGATAAAATGTGAGAATGATTATTGGGTAAATGGATTGAATTATAATCTATTGAGTGTTTCTCAGTTGAATAATTCAAGTCACAAAGTAGCATTTTCTAAGTGTCTAACTAAGCAAAGAAAAAAAATCCAAGTACAGAGAAAATATGTAGGATTACTCCCCCTATGGTAACTAAAAATAGATCATGTAACATAATAGATCATACCATGTATGTAATGTACCCTCATACAACATACCATGCCAAAATTTTCACTACTATCTTCTCCCCCTTTGACAACAATGACAAAGGTATAACAAGAAATGATCAAAATAAATTTTTATTTATAGAGTAGCATATACCTATTGTTACTCAAATGATGGTGATGATGATGAAGACCGAGATCAGAGGTATACAAGATTGTAGAAAGGATTAGATCAATTGTTATTTTATCATTGATGTCAAGAAATTGATTTCTGGTTCATATTCAAATTTGAATAGGGATAAATTCTCTACATGGAAAAGAAGGATGAGGCTACACTTATATGGAATTGGATAATATACATTATACTATCTTGACAATGAGTATTCACCACCACCATTTGGGCCTATGACACTTGAGAAAATAAGAGAAAGACAAGATCACACACAAGTTATGATTGAGATATTATCTTCTCTCACCGACCTGGAGTTCAATGACCTTAAAGGATGTGATACGATAAAACAAATGTGGGATAAGATTGCATTGGTACATGGTGGAGATCAGCATGTTTAGAAGGAAAAATTTGAAAGTTTGAGAGGCAAGTTTGATTCTATGAGAATGAAAGAAGGTGAAACTGTTACAAAGTACAGTGTGAGATTGAAGGAAATTGTGAATGCTATCTGAGGTGTTGGAGGATATATTGAAGAAGAAGATGTAATAAGTAAACTAGCGAGGACATTGTTTCCTACATATTTCATCCAAGTATCTTCTATACAAGAATTGAGATCTTCCTCGGGTGTCTATTTCACTGGATGCTACAATTGATAAGTTGGTTTCTTTTGAGCTGAATGATTTTGACAATAGTTTATCTACCACTACTAGGATTGAGTCTACATTCAATTCATCTTTGAAAATTGGAAGCTCTAGAGATTCTAGACCAAGTGATGGTTATGCAAGTAGTGCTAGTGAAAGGTTTTACAATTGCAATAGTGAGATAGAAGAACTATATGCCGAAGATGAAAGAAATGAAGCAGAGTTTGAAGCTCTACTAGCTAGAAGATTACAGAGAGGTAAAGGAAAGTACCGAGGTAAGTTACCTTTGAAATGTTTTAAATGTAACAAGATTGGTCACATTGCATCTATATGTCCAAACAATGACAATGACGAGAAAAAAGACAATTGAGATGATAAAAAAAGAGACAAAAAATTCAGGAGATTCCAAGATTTAAAGAAAAAAGGTAAGAATTCATGCCATATTGCTAATGACAAACTAACCGATGATGATACAAATGATGATGACGGTGAAGAAGTTGTGTATGTCTCTATCAAGGATAATTCTGATGGAGAAAGGTATGAAGAAGAAGAATCCCTAATCTCACATGTAAGCAAGAATGATACCTCGATTATAGACAGTGGTTAATCACAAAATATGACTGGTGACACACTTGAGTTTGTTACTATGGAAGAACATGATGGAGGGTATGTTTGATTTGGTAATGATTCTCCATATCCTATGAAAGGTAAAGGTTCTATAATTATGTTGGATAATATAAGATGTGATTATTTCTATTGGGTTGAAGGGCTAAAGTATAATCTGTTGAGTGTGGCACAACTAAACAATACAAGACACTGACTAGAATTTCATAATGGAAAGGTTAAAGCATTTGATTAGAATGGAAGTCTAATTGCCACTGGAGAAGAATCTAAAGGTAACTTAATCTACCTTGATACTTCTACAAAGAGTTGTCTATTTTCTAAAATTGAGGATGAATGGTTATGGCACAAGAGATTCTATCATGTGAATTTTGACAACTTAATTAAGGTGAGAAAAAATAATAGAGTTAGAGGTCTACCAAAATTAAACGAACCTAAAAATGTCATGTGCAAAGGATGTCAAGTTGGTAAGATGACAAAGTCAAGTTTTACAAGAAAATCTTACACTACTCAAGAAATTTTGGAATTAGTGCACATTGACCTATGTGGACCGATGAGAACACAAAGTTACTATGGTGATAGATATTTCATTTTATTTTTTGTTGATTATTCAAGAATGGTATTTGTCATGTTTTTGAAATAAAAATATGAAGCTTTTCAAATGTTTAAGTGGTATAATGCTAGATTTGAAAAGGATACTGGAAGACAATTGAAGTGTCTGAGATCTGATAGAGGAGGTGAGTTTACATCTGATGAGTTTACACTTTTCTACAATGAACATGGATAAAGAGACAACTGTCTGCACTGAGGATACCACAACAAAATGGTATAGAAGAAAGAAGAAATAGATCCATTGTTGATTGTGCAAGAACATTAATTATTGAAAAGGGTATTTCTCAAACATTTTGGAGAGAAGCAGTTAGCACTGCAGCTTATACACTAAACCAGGAACAACTGAAGAAAGGTACAAACAAGACTTCATATGAGATTTGGTATGATCATAAACCGAATGTAAGTTATTTCAAAGTATTTGGATGTATATGTTACATTATAAAAGATGTTAGAGATGGAAATTTTGATTCTAAAGGAGATGAAGGAATATTCTTAGGATATTCTACAAAGAGAAAATCTTACAAGTGTTTGGACAAGTCTAATAAAAAAATTGTAGAAAGTGAAAATGTAAGGGTTGATGAATTTGTAGAGAAAAATGATGGAGACGGCAAGAAGGAACCTGAGAACTACCAAAGATTTTTATATTTTCAACCTGAGATTCTTGATACCTTACCAAAAGCACAAAACTAGGAGGAAGATGAACAGAGGGAACCGCCATCGAATGATGAAAATGAAGAAATTCCACAACCTACCGAGCCTGTTCTAGCCAAGTATGTGAGAAGACACCACTCACTGTGTAAGATTATTGGAGACAAGAATGCTATAATTATGACAAGAAGCAAGGTAAGAGATAATACATGCTTAATTTTTGAATTAGAGCTAAGAAGAGTAAAATATGTATTGGAGAATGAAGATTGGATTAAAGCTATGAAAGAAGATATAGATCAGATTGAAAAAAATAACACATGGAATTTGGTACCGAGGCCTAAAGATAAAAATGTTATTGATACAAAGTGGATTTTTAGAAACAAATTGAATGAAAATAGAGATGTAATCAGAAACAAAGCAAGACTGGTTTGCAAAGGGTATGCAAGAGAAGAAGGTATTGGTTATGATGAGACTTTTGCGCCCGTTGCTAGATTAGATGGAGTTAGAATTTTACTAGAATATGTAGCTTACAAAGGATTTAAATTTTATCAAATGGATGTCAAGTCTGCATTTCTTAATGGTATTCTTGAAGAAGAAGTCTATATTGAACAACCTAAAGGATTTATTGAGAATACAAACAAGGATATGGTATGTAAATTGTACAAGGTACTATATGGTTTAGAACAAGTACCCTGAGCATGGTATGAAAGGTTACTGATGCAGTCTAAGCTCGGCTGATCCAATAAAGGACTATCCACACTTGCAGCCAACAACAAGAACAACATAGAGGAAACAACACAACACAAGATACATCAATATCAACTTATATTATATCATAATTTCAATTACATGCAACATGCCAGGTTGTAAGGCCTTCCTAGTTAGGGCCAATTACTTCAAAAGATTTGACAAGTTTTCGTAGGATCCAACTTTATCCATATACCCTATAGCTAAGTGGAAGAAACTAGATCTAAACGTGTTCTCGCAAGCCACCAAGCATTCTGCAACCTCTGTCTACCCACTTACAACTATCTGCAGCAACTTACAATCTTTCATCTTATTAGCTTACTCTTCTATCCTCTATCTATCTTCCCATGCCTCTGTCTGTCTTCCTCTAAAAATTAACCTAGACTCTCTTTTATACACACTTGCCACAAGTCAACTTGTAAATAATAATTAAATGACCCAGTCAACCATACACTCTATAATGAACAGATATCAAATGCACCATTCAGCTGAAATTAATAAAAAAATACATAGAAGAACACATCAACCCAGATTTAGGTCCGCACAAGATCAAATGCCACAAATACGCACACCTCAGAACTCAGCATGATCCCAATGACCCCCCAAATCATGAATGCAATATCCAATGTCTGCCCAATCCACAAACACAAGTCGGTGAACCCCAACAACCAGTCAATAAAAAAGTATACCGAGATCTAGACCACTCGTTGAAAGATACAACCAAGCAAAACTCCACCAAACATACGCCACTGAGTAATATGCTACTGAGCAAGACATCACCAAGCTGCACACACTGAGCAACTACCACCAAGCAGTTTACCCCGAGTAGATTATCATACCAACACTGAGCACCATTGATTCCTGTCACTGAGTCCAACAGTGAAGCAATACATCTTCCAACCAAGAACTGCCACCAAAGTGACCGAGCACCTCATGTCTCCAACCAATTTAACTACTAAAACATAAATCAAACCAAAACATGTTTTTGGTGATGATGAGCCTCTTAAATGGCCATCTTTCTAAGTGCTTTCTATTTTCTTTTCAATAGTTTATTTGCAAAACAGATACATGGACTTATGGTTTTATATGCATATTTTATATGTGTAAAGACATTAAGTAGGAAAATGGATGATAGAAGAACATGGTATATTTTCTTAAAATTGATGGATAGAAATGACAGAATGCAGTAATCATATATGCTAATGAATGATCATTTTCTTATGCTATGTTTGTGGGTAGTTTCCTTCCTGTAGCCATATGTCTTGCACGAGTATTAATTAAAACTTAACACTTTCTTCCTAATATTAATGATGTGAATATATATGTATCGAAGGTTGTGTGTGCATGAATAATTTTGCAGGGATCAGTCAAAACCAGATGTTTCTACAAGATGGCTTTGTGTTGAAGAAGTCAAGTAAGCGCTTGAGAAAATTAAGGTGTTACTACAAGATCTTTGCATGAGGAACAAGTCAATACAATTTTCTATTAAATGCAGCACGCGAATCTAGGACCCACAACATACTATATTCTGGGAGGACTTATTCTTAATGACTGCTATTTGTGTTATGAGACATTATGTATCTGTAATGATCCTCATTAATGGAGTGATCTTAGATTTAGGGAGTAGATTTAGTTTTCCTTTAAATAAGACGACTGTTGTAACTCTTGAGAGTTAGTCAAGTTAGTTGACTTTTCTGAATAGAGGCTTTTGTAGCTGTAATAGTGTTTTATATATCCAAGTGTATTTTCCATGAATGAATAGAATGCACAGTTTGAGTTCAATTATTTTATCTTGATTGTGTTTCTATTCACTCATCCAAGGGGGCCCACTTGGTGAGTGAATTACTTTGTTAGAGTAGGAATCATTTCTATGCTTATTTAAAAGTAAACTAGAACTTTGTTGTTCCTACAACCACTAGTAACAGAACTAGTAGATTGTTCCTACAGCATAGGTGGGTAGAGTAGTTGCTATCCATGATTACTTGCTTTCCTAGAGTAAGCACATTTACTTGTGTTAGCATATGTTTCCTAAAGCTCAATGCATTTTAGTTTCATAGGAATAGTCATGAGGATTAAGAGAGTTTGAAGCATATACTTTGCAAATGCCATTCCAATTTTACGTCCCTGGTCGATAATTAAATGAGAATTAATGATCTAATTAACAACCATTTAGGGTATCCAATCCTAAAATAAGCAGTCCAATGCTATGGGTTTCTGAGAAAATTGTTTAGCCAAGCTTTTTTGGCACCGTTGTCGGGGATGGTGTTAATTCAAACTTACTTTGGTGTTCACGTTCCCAGTTTTCATAATTTAGTACTAATTTTTAAGTAATCCTTTTATGCATAGAAGAAGAGACCATCTTCGGAGATTCCTTCCTCGTAATATCTAGGGGGAACCATTTGATATTTTTAATCCTAAACCCGAGGAGCCCCAAGTTGAGAGTGAAGAAGAAGAAGACCCATTTGAAAATCCATTTGCTGATGCCCAAGGAGAGATATCTTCACTATCATTCTCTGAAGGATCGCTACATCTGAATGACCTTTTGCCTGAACCTGAGTATCAGAACAACCCATTCGCTCTTGTTATTTATCAACCAAGACAACTAGGTCCTCCTCCAAGGATGGCTCGACCTACCTTTCCTTTTGCCATCCCTACTCAGCATGGTAATCATAATCTGAAAAACATCCCTACCTCTGCACTTCCCAATTTTTATGGCCTTATTATTGAAGACCCTGAAACCTTCCTTTTTGAGTTTGATATCCTCTGTAGGAGTTATGATTACACAACTGACGCCCATAAGCTGAAATTGTTTCCATCTACTCTTAAGGAGGCTGCTTTAAGATGGTTCATGGGGTTAGGTACCAATGCTATAGCGGATTGGGATGTAATGAGAAATATGTTCCTTTCTAAATATAAAGAGTACTGTAGGGGTCATGATTTGAAGGGAGATGACATTTTCAAAATGTCACAAAAGGAGGATGAGACCTTGGAAGACTATGTCTCAAGGTTTATGTTTAACTTGCAGCACAATACACAACATCAGTTGAATGAGGAGACACAAAAAAATCATTTCCTAAAAGGTGTAAATGATGAAAGTATTGAGGCCTTAAACCTCATTGTGGGCAGAGACATCACTCAGATGATCTGGGCTGATATAAAGAATATATGTCTGAACTATTCAAGGGTTATTGTGAAAAAAGGAAGAGGACTCAGAGATTTACCTCATAAGTCTAATGGTTCAGGAGTATCTAAGATGTAGTTGTCCAATCTTCTGTCTGATTTCAAACAAGACATCATCAATGATGTTGCCACTCAGCTAGACAACATGCAAGCAAGAAGGAAGAAGGAAGATGCAGAAGCTATGCTGGCTGAATTCTTCTCTCACTATAGAGAAAGGAAAAGGAACTGTAAATGTGAAATAGTTGCATCTGTGGACACTAATTCAATGCTCACAAAATTTGAAGCTATAGATGAGGAGAATGGAGAGGTTTTCTACATTTCTCAAAGGTGACCATGGGATCAAAGACAAGGTATGCCTCAAGACCCCTTCAATAATTTTGGTTATAGTAATAGCAATCAATGGAAAAACCAAAACCCTCAAAATTCTGCCCCTCAAGGACAGAATTGGAATTATAATTGGTCTAACCAATAGCCATAGTATAGCATAACCTATCAGCAATAACCTCCATTTAACCCATACCAATAGCAATTTAACCAATATCAACAGTCACAACAGAATAACCAATGGCAACCACATGGTAACTGGCAACAACAACCTCAGTGGGGACCCAATCAGCGTAATCAGCACCAAGCTATTATGCCTCCACCTCATGCAGCCAATAATAATCCTTAGAAGCCAACACAACTGCCTGCACAACCAACTCCAAATCCTAATAACAAGAAACAAGCTTATTCCCTACAGGTGAATTATATTCACCTAAGATCAAGAACTACATTTCCTGCACCTAAGAAACCTATAATAACTGAATTTCATGATACTGAGGAAATATCTAAGAACCAAACCACTGCTGCTCCACATATTCCGCAATCTACCCCAGTTTTGAAAAATTTTCCTTATCCACAAATATTGGTTCAATCAACACCCTCAAAATAAATTCCTATTGTAGATGATTTGATTGACCAACTTAAGTAAATGATTGTTCAAATACCTTTGTTGGATGCCCTCAAAGAAGTCCCAATTTATAATAAGGCAATCAAGGAAGCCTGTATCAAGCAACCTGGTAGAAAGAAGAAAGAACCTGACACTATCCATGTCCTTGGGCAACTTTCTGATCTCACGCTAAATAAATTTTTAATGCCTAAATACTCTGATCTAGGAAGTCCAGTGGTTACCATTCATATCAATGGTATACAAATACAAAAGGTCTTGATTGATTTAGGAGCATCCATCAATGTAATGACTATAGAATTTTTTTTGAGACTTAGCATCATTGGTTTTAGGGAAACACCAACAATACTCCAGTTAGCTGATAATTCTACTGTTAAGCCAGATGGAATTATAGAAGACATCATTGTGATGCTTGATTCCTTGGATTACCCCTCAGATTTCATAATCTTGTCCCCCAAATCCACTCTAGGAGGATATCCATTAATCTCTGGAAGACATTGGTTGGCCACAGTAGATGCTTGCATTGCATGTCGCTAAGGAAAAATGACCATATATGATGGGATAAATACCAACTCCGTATTCTCCAGCCAAACCCCAAGTTGAACTTGACCAAGTTATCTGGCCAGATTTAGGTGATGCTACCCTTGAAGTAAATCATTACAACAGCTCATGGTTATTGGAAGAGATTCATTTATGGTCTCACAAGAGGAAGATGGCATACTAGTGTCAATTCTCACCAATGAGTATGACTCTGACCCATCGTCTTGTCATGACCATAACTATTCACTCCAAACCATAATGCCCAAGAAAACCTCACCTAAGCTTCATGTAGCACCTGATTACCTTCATACCTTGTTACCACATGAGATAAAGTCACCCTAATTTGCATAAATTATGATTTTGGATAAAGTAAAAAAGGTAGAAATTGCCTTAGGCAAAGAGTTGAATGTCAATAAGAACATCACAACCTCTCAGATGACCAGTCTTCTCCAACTTTTGAGAGAAAGTCAGCAAACCTTTGCATGGGACTATACCGATATGAAGGGGTTAGATCAAAAGCTTTGCACCCATAGGATTTACATAAGTCCTGACTCTAGACCAATTAGACAAGTCGAGAGAAGAATTAACCCTGGTCTGAGAGATATAGTGAAGACTGAGTTACAAAAACTCCTTAAAGCTGGCTTTATATATCCTATTTCTGACAACCAGTGGGTTTTTCGTTTAGTAATTGTTCCAAATAAAGGGGGGAAATGGAGATTTTGTGTGGACTATAGGGAGCTTAACAAAGCCACTAAAAAGGATCACTTTCCATTACCTTTCATTGACCAAGTACTTGACAACCTTGCTGGTAAAAAGTATTTCTCATTTCTAGATGGCTTCAGTGGATACAACCAAATCTAGATATCACCAGAAGATCAGGATAAAACAAAGTTCACCTATCCTTGAGGAACATTTTCTTATTTCATCTTTCCATTTGGATTGTGCAATGCACTTGCTACTTTTTAGCAAGCGGTAATCAGTATTTTCTCTGACATCTCTGCTGACTCTGTGGAGATATACATGGATGACTTCACTGCATATGGAACTACATTTGAGGAGGCTCATGATGACTTGGAGAAATTTCTCAAAATATGTCATGAGTATAACCTTTCCCTTAACAGTGAGAAGTTCTATACGATGATGGAAGATGGAGTTGTTTTAGGACATTACCTTTCATCCTTTGTAATTTAGGTTGATCCTGCAAAGATTATAGTCATTAGTACACTTCCAACTCTAGAAAAACAAAAGGATTTCAGGAGTTTCCTTGGCCATGTTGGTTACTATAGGAGATTCATCAAAGACTTTAGCCAACTTGCAGCCCCATTGTACACCATGTTGAAGAAAGAAGCAGAGTTTGAATGGAAAGTTGACTGTAAACTACCATTTCAGTAGTTAAAAGATGTTCTGACAAAGACACCTATCCTCAGAGGAACTGACTAGAAGGTGTCATTTCATATTCACACTGATGCATCTGACTATGCCATTGGAGTGGTGTTAGGACAAAAGGAAGGTACAATTGAGCATGTTATTTATTATATTAGTAAAAACTTACAAGGTGTTGAACTAAACTATACTGTCACTAAAAAGGAATTGCTAGCAGTAATATATGCCCTTAATAAATTAAGACATTACATTACTGGTTATGAAGTATTTGTATACACTGATCATTCAGTAATCAAATACTTGATGAAAAAGCCTCCCATCACCGGTAGGTTAGCAAGATGGTTACTCCTTATGCATGAGTTTAATGTGACAATCATTGATAAACTAGGTAAAGCTAATGTGGTGGCTGACTTCTTATCTAGATTACACATTCCAGATAATCCTACAACAATTGATGATAGGTTCCCCGATGAGCACCTATTCTCTGTTGATACTTACAATCCATGGTATGTTGACATTGCCAACTACCTTGCTACAGGAAGGACACCACCTCATTTCTCACCTAGAGACTGTAGACTTTTGGTTCATAAAAGCTTCAATTTTTCATGGATCTCTGGATTTATGTTTTACATAGGTCCTGATCAGGTCACTAGAAGATGTGTTCACAAGGATGAGACTTATGACATCCTTAGGGCTTGTCATGATGATCTGTGTGGTGGCCATTTTGTAGCAAAGTGGACTGCATACAAAATCTTGACAACAAGATACTATTGTCCTACCATCCATAAGGATATAGCTAAGCATACAAGGCACTATGATAGATGCGAGCGCATGGGACACCCAACAAAATAAGATGAAATTCCCTTGCAGCCTCAGGTGGTGGTGACACCATTTGACAAATGGGGCATCAATTTCTTTGGACCTATTGAGTCATCTTCTCATGGTAAGTCATATATATTAGTGTGTACTAACTATGCAAAAAAATGGGTAGAAGCTAAAGCAATGCATCATGCTAGAGATCATAAAGTAGCAAAATTTCTAAATGAATATATCTTTACCAGGTTTGGATTACCTCATGAGATAGTAATAGATCAAGGTGCACAGTTTACTTCTAATCTTATCACTGAGGTGATGCATGAATACACAGTGACACATGGTAAATCTTCACCATATCATCCCCAAGCCAATGGCCAAGCAGAGATAAAAAATAGGGAGATTGAAGCAATACTAACCAAAATAGTTGTTGTTCACAAGAAGGACTGGGCTACCCGCCTTCCTGAAGCCATTTGGGCTTACAAAACAACTTGGAAAACAACAACTAGTTTTACCCCTTTTGAACTAGTTTATGGAAAATCTGCATCTATGCCTATTGAGTTTCAACACAAAACTCTCAAGACAGAATTAGAATTAGACATTGACCTTACCATGGCACAAGAGGAAAGGCTATTACAGCTGAATGGACTGGATGAGTATCAAAAATCTTCAATTCACAATACTGAATTGATTCAGAAATAAAGGAAGAAGTGGCACGACAAATGCATCAAGGACAAGAAATTTTCTATTGGTGATTGGGCCCTGCTACATGACTCACGCTACCAACATACCCCAGGTAAATTTTAGACACGGTGGCTAGGACCTTATGAGATAGTTTTAGTGTTTGAAAATGGAGCAGTCCAGTTGTCTACTATTGATCCCATACGATTCAAACTGCTTGTCAATGGTCATTGACTCAAGATCTATCATAAGCCAGTGAGTTATGGAGACTTCCTACAGTAGTTCCAGCAACATGATGAAAACAACACTCCTGCAGCAGAAGAATCTGGGTCTTCCAACTAGGTTTCCACTAATCCTTGATTTCTATCAAAGATTCCATAATAAACATTTCACTTCCTATGAAATTATTTCTCCGTAATAAAAATTCACTTCACCTCCTCTCTCTACCATTTTCCGCACCATTGCATCACTCCATCAGTACATGTCATATTTTAGAAAACTCTTCCTACAGCTCTTAACAGGTTAGTGACACATACCTTTGTTCATATTCTATTTTATTCATTTTTATTAGGATTACGTGTTCTTTTAATTTTTACTCTTGCACCACCTGGCCTGGCGGGACCCATGCCTTAAACTTAGTTGGGGGGAGGGGAATATTCCATATTTTTTTAATTTAAACATTATCATTTCAAGAATAAAAATATATTTCTATCTTTTCGAAGATGACTGTCATCATGCTTTAAGTAGTCGTGTCATTCCGTGATTGCATCATCATGATTGAAAGGAATTTAAAGATATTAAAAGTTGGAATTTAATTTATGATGATATGTTTGCATCATGTTCGTGGTGGATGGCCTTGACACGAGCGAGGGTATTATGAAATTTCATGCATTTAAACACTTTTAATTGACTAGAGTGAATAATCTTTTGTACTCCATTGTTTTCATTTGCAACACTTTCAATCTGTAAATTTTGAATCTTGAGTTCCCATTTTTAGTGCTTCTGTAAAAGCTTTCGTAAAAAAATTATGTCTATAACAATGGGGGGTGCTCTTCAGAGGCATGAGCCAACTGATCACAGAGTTTTACTTGGAGATGCTTCCAGTTGTGAAATGTTCCTAAGGAAAGGTTGGTTGGATTACTATCAGAGTCTCAATGGTTTTAACGAGGAAATTGCTCTACAGTTTTTAAATACTCTGCAAAATGGGTTCGCAGTGGTGAAAGGGTTGATAATTGAGTTCACAGAAGACATTGTGGTGGAAGTGAAAAGGTTGCCACAAGAAGATGATAAATGGACTAAGGACATTTATTTACACTCAGCTAGGGCACAGTTCACCTTGCATGGTGATCCACGGTTAGACATTGACAAAAAGCAAGGCACTTCAAGGATATCATTACCCATGGATTACATCTAACCAGCTACGTTTATCATACATTATTTTACCTGTGAAGAGTGCTACAAATATATTCATGGTCTACATTTCAAAATCTTGAGTGATCTCCGCCATGACAACAGACCGGTAAATTTACCTATCTTTTTGTTTAATATTGTGAAGAAACAAGCTTCTTTGGTTCAATCAGGAAAAGATCAGTCAGTCTCTCATCATTGCTTAATTAAATTAATTGTGGAAAGAGAGTTGAATAATCAAGTGATAGGAACTTGGGATGAATTTTAAAAAATGGATGAAATAGTGCATAGAATGGTCGGCCCTAGAGGCCAGGGTGTAGGAAGAAGAGAGAACACAACCACTAGGGTTTGTAAAATAATTCAAAGAACAGGAGTCATTCCTGAAGCTTCTTCCTCTAACCCTAAACCACCTATAGAGTTTATGACATTGGTACTCCTATTTCCAATAGGAATCTAGGTAAAAAAATAAATCTGATGATATTCTTGAAACCTCACCTTCTATAAAAACTAGGTCTACTTCTAGGAAAGACAAAGATAAAACCCTAGAAGCAGAGGAAGTAATTCCAGAGTAGTAGCCCAACAATAGGAATGATAGTGATAGAGTCAATGAAACCTTTCCCTCACATGAGGAGGAAACACTAGGATAACCTCCTATAGCAGCTATGAAGGAGGTATCTTCCAACAGGAGGAAATGAAAGAATTCTCTAAGCTCTTCCAAAGCCCTTGCTAGAAGAAGTGCAAGGCTTTATGTAAACAACAACCAGGATGCTGAGACTCTTGTTGAAATTGTGAATATAGAATCCTCTGAATCTATGAAGAGATCATCTTCTAAGGCAATGGTTCAGGAAAATGAAGATAGTGATAATGTTTCCCATAATATGAATTTTGAAGCAACAGTTAACCCTAATGTTGACTATATCTTCGTCGATAGTGTTGGAGATCCTGATGAGGTAGGGGAGTTTATTGATAACTCTGTTAGGCAAGATATTTCTGATGATTCAAAAAATTTACCTTCTGATGAGTTCCCTAAACTCAATAGGGATGTTATTGAAAAGGTGTTAGAACAAATTAATAAGGATGGGTTGGACACACTGGCTTGAATAGTTGAATCATGTCAAGGGGATAATGTTGTAAAAACTCTTGTTGTGTGGAAAGGGGAATCCTCCACACAAATAAAATATAATAAAAACCCATCAGATTGCACCAGGATGGACTGACATCTTTAATCAGGAACCTATGCCACCACTAGACCTATCTACACCCCTAACTACAAGGTTGACCTTGTATCAGCAATTTGTATGGGAAAGGGCACAGTGGGAGTTAGAGAAGTAAAAATGAAAACAACCCATTGATGAGAAAGCTCATCAATTAGAGTATAAAACATATCAAATTTCATTATTGGAAAGAAGTTTTGATCATAAAACTAAATTAATTCCAGAGGTTATGGCATGCAGATCACCATCTCCGGTATATGCTCTATTTCTTAAGGAACAATTCATTATTTTCAAGTTAACAAGGATTATGGAAGGATTGAATCCCTATGTTCTAAAACCCCGTGAGTTTTATGATGCGTCTCAATCAGCTCCCATGTCTTTAGAAAATTTATTGTGTGAATTGTATTTGCATAATCTTGTTGTACTAGATGACAGGGACTGGAATTCACTACTTTATGTGGGGGATGTCCAATTAAGAGCAGTAATGTCTTGGATGCAAAATGAAATAAGAAGGGAACATCAGGCTTTACCTTACAGAAATAGTCAAATAGAGACACCCTTTCTTATAAGGCCTGAAGTTCAACATTCCAGACAAACTTTTCTTTATTGGATTTTAGTTACTGTGAATCCAAGTGGAGCCAACAAAGTCTACCCAGTTAGAGAGCAAGCATATGCAAATTGGTTTCAGCACTCATCACATGATATTGAGGCTGCAATCACTGCTTGTAGGCATAGATGAGTAAGGATTTCCCATGACCTGAAGGTTAGATAACCCCATTCTTCACATAATCTAACTCTTGCCACTAGACAAGATCCATGGTACATAATGTTGGGAAGGACAATGCTTAATTATTGGTTTCCATTAAGATTCCAACCACCCTTTCTCTTGAAGCCATTACTAGCAGTGAACAAAAATGCAAAAGATCATGACATATCCAAAGAAGTCCAGAGATGGGAAAGACTCATGGAGAATCATGGATACTTCAACTACATTAATGATAAGTCAGGGGAAAAGACTGCCAGTGACCTGAGGCTGAGAGCTAGGATCCGCAACTTTATGATTGCTGGAGACCAACAATAGGATAGTTGAGGCAAATGATGAGCCTCTTAAATGACCATCTTTCTAAGTGCTTTCTATTTTCTTTTCAACAGTTTATTTGCAAAATAGATACATGGACTTATGGTTTTATATGCATATTTTATATGTGTAAAGACATTAAGTAGGAAAATGGATGATAGAAGAACATGGTATATTTTCTTAAAATTGATGGATAGAAATGACAGAATGCAGTAATCATATATGCTAATGAATGATCCTTTTCCTATGTTATGTTTGTGGGTAGTTTCCTTCCTGTAGCCATATGCCTTGCAAAAGTATTAATTAGAACTTAACATTTTCTTCTTAATATTAATGATGTGAATATGTATGTATCAAAGGTTGTGTGTGCATTAATCATTTTGCAGGGATTAGTCATGGTGCATTTTAAGATAAACATAATGGTGTTGAAGAATTCAAAACCAGTCGTTTCTACAAGATGCCTTTGTGTTGAAGAACTCAAGTAAGCGATTGAGAAAGTTAAGGCACTACTACAAGATCTCCGCATGAGGAACAAGTCAATACAATTTTCTGTTAAATGTAGCGTGCGGATCTAGGACCCACAAGATACTATATTCTGGGAGGACTTATTCTTAATGAATTTTGTTTCTGTTATGAGACATTATGTATCTGTAATGATCCTCATTAATGGAGTGATCTTAGATTTGGGGATTAGTTGTATTTTTCCTTTAAATAAGATGACTATCGTAACTCTTGAGAGTTAGTCGAGTTAGTTGCTTTTCTAAATATAGGCTTGTGTAGCTATAATACTATTTTATCTATCCAAGTGTATTTTCCATGAATGAATAGATTGCACAGTTTGAGTTCAATTATTTTATCTTGATTGTGTTTCTATTCACTCATCCAAGGGGGGCCCACTTGGTGAGTGAATTAATTTGTTAGAGTAGGAATCATTTCTATGCTTATTTAAAACTAAAGTAGAACTTTGTTGTTCATGCAGCCACTAGTAATAGAACTAGTATACTGTTCCTATAGCATAGGCAGGTAGAGTAGTTCCTATCAGTGATTACTTGTTTTCCTAGAGTAAGCGCATTCACTTGTGTTAGCATAGATTTATTGAAGCTCAATACATTTCAATTTTATAGGATTAGTCATGAGGATTAAGAGAGTTTGAAGCATATACTTTGCAGATGTCATTCCAAGTTTATGTCCCTGGTCGATAATTAAATGAGACTAAATGATCTAATTAGCAACCATTTAGGGTGTCCAATCCTAAAATAAGTAGACCAATGCTATGGGTTTTTGAGATAATTGTTTATCCAAGTAGGTGACACGAGATTGCCAACTACCCCAAGATGCTCCTGCATCAGACACCCCAGGTGCAAAAAATATGTTCTTAGAAGCTCGATGAACATCTGTTGGGATTCAACACATACATCCCAAACTAATTCTTGATATACATGTCTTCCAAGTACTCAACCAACACACTCTTCCCTTGATTCTTCTTCTGCTTCCTTTTACCACTAGTACTTGATGATTTATCTTCATATATCTGCACACTCATACCTGCACCATCCACTGCAACCACTTCAGATCTTCTACCAATGATAAAGTTCCTCTTACCGAGCTCTGTGTCCTTCAAAGGAATCAAAATAGACTTCTTCCCATCCTTCATTATAGTAAAGGAATTTCTTTTACAATCATGAATAGCCTGTCTATCATACTACCAAGGTCTACCGAGTAAAACATGACAAGAACTCATATCCACAAGGTCATATAATAATTCATCTCTATAGGTACCAATGTAAAAACTCACCATGCACTGCTCCTTCACCTCTACTGCATGACCAACTTGTAACCAACTTATCTGATAAGGACAAGGATGCCTCAACCTTTTCAAACCAAGTTTCTGACCATCTCCGTAGCAACTAGGTTTTCAGTAATTCCTCCATCAACAATCACTTTACAACATTTACCACCAGATTTGCACATAATCCTAAAAAAATTCTTCCTCTAACCAGAATCATCTTTCTTTGAGCACATCAAAGTTCTCCTAATAAAAAGATTCATACCCTCCACCTCAAGTTCATTCTCAGCAACCTCATTCACCATAGCATTTCGGTGACTACCAACCTTCTTGTCTGCATGGGGACATTCAAATGACCAATGTCCTTCACCGCAATTATAACAAGTACCTTTGAATACACCTCTACATGTTCTTCTCCTTGATTCCATAGGTTCAATTCATCTTCAACTCTCAGTTTATCCTTTACCGATTGCTCTTGCTTCTCTTTCCCTTGGGAATTACCAAAATGTCTTCTCTTAAACTTATCTCCTGCCTTCAGTGCATACTGATAAGAATCTTCTACCGAGTCAATCTTCAACATACCAATCTCATCCTAGATATTGAATCTCAGACCATTAACATACCTCTCCATATTTTCCTTAGAAAGTTCCCTATGCCCAGACCGAATATTCAATTTGTAGAACTCCTCGGTATAATCTTCCATAGTCATCTCCTTCTGTTTAAGATTCTGCAATTTCTTAAATAACTCAAGTTCATATTCGGTGGAAATGAACTTAGGCTTCAGATTTTCCACCATCAACCTCCACCGATTGATCTTCATCTCACCTTCTTCTTCTCGGTCCCTCTGGAACTCCTTCCGCCATAAAGCAGCATGCCCTTTCAACTTAGTTTGTGCAAACCTTACTCTAAGCGGATCTTTAATGTCTTCCAGCTGAAAGTAGTCTTCTAACTCGCTGATCCAATCAATCAAATCCTTGGGTCTCAATGTACCTAAAAATTTGGAAACCTCCATTCAGTATTTTATACTCAACTAAGCTCTAGATCTTTGAAACCGATCATTTCTGTCTCCTCCAGATCTCTCTATTCGATTGGCTCTATCATCTCCACTAGATCCAGCAACTTCAAAATCTTTAGTAGCTTCTTCATAACCATCATCCATTCTCATCCCTCTATGCAATCCAACATTTCTGAAACCTTCTATGATTTTATTTTTCATCATCGTCATCTCAGATCTGAATCTTTATGTTATCCTTGCTTTCACCTCCTTAGAAAGATTTTTAATCTCCCTAGGGTCCAATCTTCTCGGAGGCATCTCTCCATATCTTTGGAAACCCTAAGCTCCACAAGAAATGAACTAGCTCAACCAGGTTCTCATCAACCAGATCAACCATAAGAAATGAACCATCTCTAATACCACTTGATGTGGTCCAAGCTTGGATGATCCAATAAAGGACTGTCAAAACTTGCAGCCAACAATAAGAAAAACACAGCGAAAACAACACAAAACAAGATATATCAATATCAACTTATATTATCTCACAATTCCAATTACATGCAACATGTTGGGCTATAAGGTATTCCCAGTTAGGGCCAATCACATCAACAGATTTGACAAGATCTCATAGGATCAACCAACCTTATCCATCTACCCTATATCTAAGTGGAAGAAACCATATATGAACTTGTGCTCACAAGCCACCAAGCATTTTGAAATCTTTGTCTACCCACTTACAACTATCTACAGAAACTTACAATCTTTCATCTTATTATCTTACTTTTATATCATCTATCTATCTTCACATGCCTCTATTTGTCTTCCTCTAAACATCAACCTAGAATCTCTTTTATACACACTTGCCACAAGTTGGCTTGTAAAGAATAATTAAATGACCCAGTTGTCCATACACTCTACAATGAATAGATATTAAATGCACCAGTCAGTTGTAATTAATAACAAAATACATAGGAGAACACATCAACCCATCTTTAGGTACACACAAGATCTAATGCCACAAATCCGCACACCCCAGAACTCAGCACAATCTCAGTGCCCCCCCCAAATCATAAATACAATATCCAATGTTCACCCAATCCACAAACACAAGTTGGTGAACCCCAAAAACCAGTCGGTAAACAAGCATACCAAGAGCCAGACCACTCGATGAAAGATACAACCAAGAAGAACTCCACTGAACAGACACCACCAAGTAATATGCTACCGAGAAAGACACCACTGAGCTGCGCACACCGAGCAACTACCACCGAGAAATGTACCCTGAGTAGAATATCATAGCAACACCAAGCACCATCGAGTCCAGTCACCAAGTCCAACAATGAATCAATACATATTCCAACTGAGAACTACCACCAAAGTGAGCGAGCACCTCAGGTCTCCAACCAAGTTAACTACTAAAACAGAAATCAAACCAAAACATGTTTTTCGTGACACAAGATTGCCAACAACCCCAGGATGCTCCTACACCAGTTACATTTAGATTTAATCAAGATTGGATTTCAAAGAACAAGTGACAACAGTAATGTGTATCTGAAATGTGATAGTAATAATAAGATTCTGATTGCTGGGATATTTTTTGATGATATTATTTTCGGAGGAAATAATAATTATGCAGATCTTTCACTAAAGAGATGAGAAAGGAGTTTGATATGTCCATGATAGGAGAGATAAAATTATTTCTTAGACTACAAATTCAACAAGTCAAGGATGGGATCTACATCACACAATCAAAGTATATCAAGGAGATCCTAAAGACATTTGGTATGGAAGACTCAAGACCAGTTGAAACATCGATGGTTACTGGTTGCAAGTTATCAAAATAAGATGAGTAAAATGAAGTGAATGAGAAACTTTACCGATCAATGACTGGTAAGTTACAATATGTTGTACATAGCAGACCTAATATTGCTCATGCAGTAGGCATTGTTGCAAGATTTTCTACTGATCCAAAGGAACCACACATGTCTATATTCAAAACAATTTGTAGATATCTGAAAGGTACTGAAGTCTTTGGTCTACTATACAAGAAAGGAGGAAATTTTGACTTGAAGGTCTACACTGATGTTGATTAGTCTAGAAACATTAATGATAGGAAAAGTACAAGTGGAGTAGATTTCCTTTTAGGAGAAAGATTGGTGACATGACTGAGTAAGAAACAGAGTTGTTTATCAAATTCTATTATCAAGGCTGAATATATTGTTGCAGATATGAATTGTGCAAACATTTTATGGATCAAATATATACTTGAAGGTATGAAAGAGGAGATTACCAATCCATTTACTATTTTCAATGATAATACTAATGCTATCAATATATCAAAGAATCTAGTGATGCATTCTAAGACCAAGCACATTTCTATCAAGTATCATTACTTGAGAGAACAAATTCAAGAAAAGCATGTGATATTAGAGTATGTGAATTCAAAGGAGAAGTTAGCAGATATATTCACCAAGCTTCTACAAAAAGATTCTTTTAACTATCTCAGAAGAAAATTAGGGGTCCTACCCCTCTCCAACATTCACTAGAGAAAGATGCATGTTGCATCAATTCTAGAATTGATTAGAATATCTATTTTGTGGGTTGATGCTAGTGTTCACACTTTAGATGATGCCCAAAGTTGTGAAAAATAATTATGTATGCAATGAGATATCAGTACATGCTAGGCATGATCCACTGCCTAAACAAGTTTTTAGGAGTATGTACCTTTGGCATTGTCGTCAAAGAGGGAGAATGAGAGATTTATGATTAAAAGGAAAATAAGTGTTAGAGGGAGATTCATTGATGTTTACAAGAGAAAATACTGAATGATGATGAACACAAAGAAGGATAACAAGAACAAGAAGCTCAGAGAGATAAAAGATAGAGCAAACATATGAGAGTATGTCATCATCAATTGACAGTGTTTCCATCATACCAAAGAGGGAGATTTTTACTCAACTAATAGTGATGATGATGAAGACTGAGATCAAAGGTATACAAGATTGTAGAAAGGATTAGATCAGTAGGAATTTTTTCATTGATGTCAAGCAATTGATTTATGGTCCATACCAATTTTACATATCTTTCGGAGTATAATTTACTTGGGCAGTTAATAAATATTAGACAATGATAAAATCATATTGGTATATTTGTTTTCTACTTTAAATTTATTGTTATCAAGTCGGTAAAGAAGATTGGTCCTGTCGGTAAAGGAAATAGTTAAGCTATCAAGCAGGCTGAAATATGTCGATAAAGGGAAGTGCATGTCGGTAAGAGATGCCAAGAATCCAAGACACTAAGTACATGAAAGTTAGTTACCGAATAGAATAGTTGTTATAAACAAGGACCAAATCAACATTTAATGAAGAGGCACAGTGATCTAGAAGATCCAAAAGATAAAGAAGAAGTTATTTATAGAGATATATGATCAAGAAATTTCAAGGTGATGATCTATGGTAAAGATTAAGCGGAAAAATTGATGGTACCACTTCCAAGAAAAGTTCAAGTTCTAAGGTGATGCTAACATGGTTCACCAAGTATCAAATTCAATGAATCAGTTCAAAAAGTTGATCTAACAGCTAAGAGTAAAAGAAGTAAAACCTAATCAAGGATATTGAGATGCAAAAACTGATTCTATATAAAGGATGAATTTGAATGATAGAGGGGCTGGCAAGTTGAAGTGCGGATGTGCTACCGAGTGAAGCAGTGAAGGAAGAAAATGTGAAATCAAGTCTGGAGTAGAGATAAATGAAGTGTTGATGTCAGTAGTCAAAGAGCGCATAAGGGATTTGATCAAGCAAGAGATAGTTGTAGTATTACAGATCAAATTCTATATTTTTTCTTATTAACATTTGTAGCAGATAAATCTCTTAACCGAGTGGACTTAACAATCCTTTTGTAAAATCCTTGTGAAAGGTGACACTCTAAAAGAGTGTTCAAAGCCCTTCACCCAGGCCACTCCTAGCAGGGTGAAGATCTTAACAGATCTGAGGTAAATCCCCTAACAGGATCACATTTGACAATGTGCATTGTAATCTTTAACAGGATTGTCTTTTAACCAATCATACTTCGGAAGAGTACTTTCATTTGTGGGTGAAAATTCCCATGGAGGTTTTTCCCAAATTGGGTTTCCTCGTTAAATACTAGTGCTATATGTGTTAAATGTTTATTTTTCATGAAATCTGTTGATTACTTAATTTTTTTATTGTTATATTGAAGTTAATGGTGATTTGGTTACTATTGTAGTTTGTCTTACCGAGTTGAATTAGAGTTTAATTTTTAAGGTTTATAGAATCAATGTTTTATAATTCACCCCCCCCCCTCTTAGTAAACTTACACATTAAAATCTACTAAATACATCACCAAAATTGTTCTTTAAGACATGTAGACCAGTCTCCCATATATTTGCAAGATGTTTAGTAATCACTATCTGACCGGTTAATAATAGGATAGCTCCTCTAATGCATCCAATGTACCCATATCAGGTAGAGTTGATATCATTGATGCATCTTTAATGCCTTTCTGCAAAATTTCAAACTTTGGAATCAATATACTCTGCAGCTCTAACAATACCGAGACCTTTTTTTCCTGCTCATTTTGATAAGTTTTGAGCTTATGATTAATACTTCTCATTGATGCTCAAAAAATTTTAATGGAATCTTTCACTCGATAAAAATTTCCTACTAACTTATGAATCTCATGTTGAGCTTCAGCTTGATTCTACTCAAGATCCTTCAAAAAGTGTGATAAATCAAAAGTAGTAGTAATAATCTTACCACCTTATATCAATGTGTGTTTCACTTTGTTAGTCTTAAATGTCAATTTCCCTCTGTGAAGTGTAATCTGGTGGACTAATTTTTTTTATTTCTTTCTTTCATAGTCCTTCTCTTCCTTTATTGTTGTTGTATTCTATAGACTTTGTATTTGTTCACTTGCATATGTTACCAATTGACCCAATTGTTCCATGGGGGAAATCTTCTCATCATAGGTTTCTTTAGGCACAAGATCAGACAATTCATTAACTATGATGGGCTCATTTGTGCCTCGTTCTTCTTTTGATCTCTTATGGCCTTAGACTTAATGGCCATGGAAACATTCATTAACTCTGATGGGCTCAATATGATAATATTTATTGATCCTTGAATGACCATTATGCATCCTCTTCCATCTTATCAAAATTTTTTTTTACAATAGACATACAATATATTACCTTTTCCTTTCCTCTTTCTATTGTTGACTCCTTTTATGTCTCTTTCTTCTCTTGTTCTCTTTTCTTCTGCATATCCTCAATATGTACATACACTTGCTTCTCCATGTCTTTTGCTTCACTCGTAGCCTCTATTGTTGGTTCTTGTTGTTTCTCACTGGTAGGAACCTTAGTCATCACTTGTGATGTTCCTATGTCTATCTCTTCCTCTATTATGGCCCTTTGTTCTTCATAAATGTCCAAGATAGATACTATGTGTGTGTATTTGGGGATCTGTTAAGAAAGACACAAACACTCAAAAAGTCATTTCATTAGTTCAAAACGGTTAGACAAACATGTAAAACCACCTAATATCGACCTATTGCCTGCTAACTAAGAAGAGTGTGATTAGTAACATATAAGCCCTCAGAATATGCTACAATTAGTGATGAATACAACCTAGCATGAAGGATTTTTAGTTAAAAACAAGCTAAAAAGATGATAAACAAGCATTCTAGCTCTAAGCATGTGAATATTTAACAATGCACAAGCATGAAATAATAAGTGAAATATGATTCTAACATTAATCTAGCAGCATAACAATGCATTTACAATCTAGGGTGAAGGCTTATTTACTCTCAAAAATGGCTTCTATTTATAGAAGAATGAGAGAGAGAGAGAGAGAGAGAGAGAGAGCGGGGGGGGGGGGG
>MU224326.1:4020692-4060305 GCA_018584345.1 Thuja plicata | reverse complement strand
AGAAAATAGACAAGGAAATTGTGTCAAACTCACCATAGTTTACACATAACAAAGATTGAGATATATGCGGCTATCCACCCATAGTGGCAGCTCTTACCATAAACATCCAAGTTAGGTGAAATTTATAAGATCATTTGGAACAACCACCATACACAGAAATTTAAGAAAACATTACGCCCCCAATCCTTGTGACTCTTTGTCTTTATGTAGACGTCATTGAGCAACTAAGAAGACATAACAAATCATCAATTGAGAATCAATCAGATAAAATTTATAATTACTTAGATGCCCCTAGTCAAAAACATCATTAGGACATGAAAGAATCATAATCAAACCATTAGCAAACTGTGTGTTTAAGTAGTACTTTTTCATTCATCTGTCAAACCCAGTAAAGATTCATCAATCAGAAAATTGTAATATAAGCAATATGGTGTTCCGTGTCTGTTCCTTGGTAGGATAATCCAGTCTTGTTTATGATCCAATATAGCTTTGTAGGAATGTTTGTGAATGTAAATAGCATGTCCCATATTTTTGAAAAGACACCCTTGTTTTGAAAAGTAACATTGTTTAGCATGTGTCAAGAAACATTGTGTCCGTGAGGCAAACCAGCCTAGAGAAACCTAGCAACCGCAATTGACTATGCCAACAAAGATGCCCCCAATGCAGAATGACTTATTCCTAAGACGTAAAGATAGACAAATCCCAAGCGAGGACAAGATAGTCATGTAGGAAAAATGAAGTCAGCATATGAGCACATGCAAAATTATGAAGGCATAGTATCAGTAGTGCATTGATAGATGGAGCGTAGAACACAAGTGACGCCTGATTGCCAGGTTTTCACCACTTGGCAAGATCCTTTTCTTTCCTTTTGCTACCAAGATGCCTGTTTTACCAGGTGCTCATCGAGGCACTTTTCTCTTTTTTAATTTTTTTTGCTATTTTTGCTTTTTTTGAATGTTTTTGTAGTATCAAGGCCCCTGTTTACCAGGTTTTCCCCAAGGATACCCTTTTTGAAGGACCTTTTCCATTGTTTTTGAATTTCTTTAGGATCAATTTTCTGAATGTTTTTGGTATTTTGCAAGAAATTTTTGTTGTACAGGCTCTGCTAGCCGAACATTAAGTGTAGAACCGCTTCAAATGTAGAGTGTTGATAGGATCTGGAAGAACATCTCCTTTGGGTGTAGCTAATTGATAAGCTCCAATCCCAAAAGTGGCAGTGATAACATATGGTCCTAGCCAATTAGGTTCAAACTTTCCTTTCTGCTCTCTGTTAGGTTGATTCTTAGGATTCTCCTTGAGGATGAGATCTCCTACTTCAAATTTGTGTGGCTTGACCTTCTTGTTGTAACCTTTGGACATCCTTGCTTGGTACACTTTGAGGTGATCAAATTCTTATTGTCTATGCTCATCTAGGAGGTCCAGAGAATTTACCTGATCAATGCGGTACTGCTCATCAGTAACTAGTCCTTGTAAAGATATCCGCAAAGATGGGATTTCAACCTCAATAGGTAGTACTGCCTCAGTGCCATAGACCAGAGAAAATGGTGTGGCTCCAGTTGGTGTTCGAATGCTTGTTCTGTAGGCCCATAGTGCCAGATTCAATTGTAGACACCAGTCTCTGCCGGAATTGTGTAGAATTTTGAGAATGTTTTTGTTTCATGCCTCAGCTTGTCCATTACCTTGAGGATAATAGATTGAGGAGCAATGTTGAGTAATATGGAACTGTTCATAGAGGTCATCAATGTCTTGATTTTTAAATTGGCCCCCATTGTCTGTCATAATTGAAGAGGGTATCCCATATCTACAAATAATGTAGTTCAGAATGAACATAGCCACCTGTTTGCCAGTGGCTTTAATTAGTGGCATGGCTTTGACCCACTTTGTGTAATACTCGGTGGCCGTAATGATAAACTTGTGTCCATTTGAAGAGTTTGGATATATTTGTCCAACCAAGTCAAAGGCCAATTGCTGAAATGGCCAATGTGTTATGAAAGGTATAAGTTCTCTGGCAGGAGCATGAATAAGGTTTCCATGTGTCTAGCATTTAAGACATGCTTTTGAAAATTGACTAGCATCTTTCTCTATGGTTGGCCGATAATAGCCTACTCTGAGCAGTTTCTTGGCTAATGAAAAGTAGTTTGGGTGTGATCCACATACGCCTTCATGGATGTCTTTTAATGCTAGATCAGACTCTTCGAGTTCTAAACATCAAAGAAGTATACCGTCGAGACTGCGTCGATATAGGTTGTTAGTTATGAGGACATAACGTGATGTTGTCCTAATCAGGGATTTTTTCTCATTTCTGGATACATTGGCAGGAATGGTTTGGTCGGAAAGGTATGCAATGATACTGGCATATTGAGATGGATCTGGGGTATTTAAGGTACATATTACCTGGCATTCAGGGTTAGCAAAGGCAAGATAGGATATTTCTTCCACCAAGAATTCATAGCGGAATTGATGCTCCTCCAGTTGTAACATGGATGCCAAGGTAGCCATAGCATCTGCAGCTTTGTTCTTTGATCTTGGTATCTGTTGGAAGGTGACGAAGATAAATTATTTCTTCAGATCATCAACTAGTTGCTTGTAGGGCATCAACTTTTCATCTCTTGTTTGATATTCCCCATTGATTTGATTGATAATTAGTCGGGAGTCACCATACACGTGTAACTCTATGATCTTCCATTCCATGGCTAGCTTAAGGCCATTGACCAATGCTTCATATTATGAGATATTGTTGGTGCATGGAAACATTAATTTGTAAGATTTGGGAATATTGTATCCTTATGGAGTTATGACGAGAACTCTTGCTCCAGATCCTTGTTGAGTTAATGAACCGTCAAAGTGCATCTTCCATGGATGTTCAGTGAGATGCATGATTGTTTCATCAGGAAATTCAATTAGTAAAGGTTCATCATCCTAGAGCAATGAATCAGCCAATTGATCTACAAGTACTTGTCCTTTGATAGCTCTCTGTTCGACATACTCAATGTCAAACTCACTTAGAATTAGGACCCATTTTGCCAAACGTCTTGTTAATGCCATTCTGCTCAAAAGATACTTTAGAGGATCAATCTTAGCAATGAGCTTTACTGTATGTGAGAGCATGTAGTGTCTCAATTTTTGTGATGCAAAGATGACTGCTAAGCATGCTTTTTCAATAATGCTATAATTGAGCTCATAAGTGACTAGGGTCCTACTAATGTAGTAGATAGCTCATTCTTTCTTTGTTTCATCTTCTTGCGCTAGTAATATTCCTAGGGATGTAGCTATAGCTAAAATGTATAGGAGTAAGGGCTTTCCATGAATAGGTGCCATAAGAATAGGTGGAGCAGCCAGGTACCCCTTTAATTCCCTGAAGTTGGCTTCACAATGTTCATCCCAATTGAATGCAACCCCTTTATGTAGTAGCTTAGTAAAGGGTTGTGCCTTATCTACAAATTGGGACATGAATCTCCTGATAGACTGGAGTCTCCCTTGTAGCGTCCTCATTTGACTGATATTACGTGGAGGAGTCATCTCTAGAATAGCCTTTACCTTTGTAGGATCTACCTCGATTCCCTTTGCTGATACTATGAATCCTAGGAGCTTGCCTAATTGGACTCCAAAGGCACATTTCTTCGAATTGAGCCTGAGTTGGAACTATTCCATTCGATCCAATATCCTTCTCAAATCAGCAATGTGAGTACTTCTTTCTTTGGATTTAGCCAGTGTGTCATTGACATAGTCCTCCATGTTCTTGTGCATCATGTCATGGAATATTGTTGTCATGGCTCTTTGGTATGTTGCACCGATATTCTTTAACCCGAAAGGCATGACATTCCAGAAAAAGGTACCTACCCCATGCGCAGGTGAATGCGGTTTTCTCTTGATCCTCCAGGGCGATCTTGATTTGATTATAGCCTAAGAATCCATCCATTAATGAATACATCTGGTAGCCAACTGTAAGGTCTATGATCATGTCAATATTTGGTAGAGGGAAATCATCCTTCGGACATGCTTTGTTGAGGTCTCTGAAGTCCGTATAGATCCTGATAGATTTATCATATTTAGAAATGGGGACCACATTAGAGATCCATGCTGCATAGGCAATGACTCAAATAAATCCAGCTCTCAAAATTTTTTCTAATTCTTCTTTCACCAATAATGCAACATGAGGATGCATTTTTCTAAGTTTTTGTTTTACGGGCTTGATCCCAAGAGCTATATATAAGTGGTGCATGATGAGATTAGTATCTAGCCCTGGCATATTAGTGTAAGACCATGCAAAGTTGATCCTTTTCTCCTTCAGGAACTCTGTGAACTGTACCTTTCCTTCTTCTGATAAAGATTGTGCCAGATGAACTATTTGAGGATTTTCAATCGTGCCCAAGTTTACTGGCTGTGTTGGTTCAATCAATACCAAAGATCTTTCCTGAAAGTGTTCAGGGAGGATATTAAGAGTTTCATCCTTTGGCACCTTGAAGAGGTTTTCACCATTGGATACATCTTTTTTGTTTACTATTTTGGGATCTGATACTGCCACAGAGTGGTTTTCACCATCAGTCCGCTTTTTCTTTTTATTTTTTAATTTGTGACTAAGAAACTTGATATCCTCCTGTGACATGTTCTCGCTCCTTGCATTGGTGGAATAAGGGTAAGGTTCACAAGCATTAAGATAACAAGCTAGGGAGTGGTCATTGGAAAAGTCAAGGATAGGAGTAGGATCCATTTTAGTCCAATCAATTAGGTCTGGAAGTACCAATTTTAGAGAGTCATATTCTGGGAAGGACATCATCGTGTTAGCATCAAGACCATTAACCGACATGACATGATCTGTTAAGTTGATTTCTTCAATATTTAGATCAATAGGAGTGAGATCGTTGTTAAAAGGGTCATTGTCAGTCATATATGGATCAAACTCTAGCGACTTGTCAGTAGATATCTCATCATCACCCCTTTGTAAAAGGAGGATTCTTGCTTGTAACCTATGAAATTCTCTTAGACTTATGTATTCACCAATGTCTCCATCAATGATTGGGGGAAGGAACTCTTCTTTTGCTTCATGAGGATCAGTATCATTGAAAGGAGTGTTAGGTTGTTTACTAGGAGCTGAGGAAGCTACAAACATGTGAATTGTATCTATCCCAATTTCTTCATAGGCAATAGATAGTTGATCCCACTCATAGTCATGAGAGTCCATGACATCATCATAAAATCTGTTTAAATATTCAGCAATGTTTATTTGATGGACTCGATTAGCTTCTTGTAGATCAAAGTGAGGTAGATCGAGGACATGTGAAATTGTGACTAATTGCCCCTAGTTAGGATGTAGATTTTGTGGTCAGGGTTCCACTTGAGTGATTGTTGCTATGGTGTCTCCTACCTCTTGAATGGGAGGTTGTGCTAGCAAAGGAGTGTGAAGATCCTATGGTACCTCAAAGCTAGGTGTGTAGCACTCTCCTTGATATCCTGGATCCTCTGTACCAATATTTAGTAATCTCTCATCAGGCCATGGTTCCAATATTATCTCATATTTTTTATCACTACCTGTTTTAGAAGGTGGACTCTCTTTTGAAGTAGGTTTGTTGGATTGAGTATTAAAGCTCAGTCCTATTTTATCTCTGTTGAGGCGGAATTCCATGGGAATAGGTTCAATGATCCCTCATCCTGTGTCATTCAGAGGTCCTTTTCCTTTGTAACCCATTTTTTTGAGGAAATCATATCCCTTTCCATACTACTTTGGGGATATCTTCACATGTTTGACCTCAGATTCCACTGGTTCTCCTTTGTAAAGCCAGTTCAAGACTGCCTGTTCTTCTGTGTTATCTGAAGAAGATGTGGATGCCTTTATCATGCCAGTTGCCTTGTGTACTTTTGGCTCCTTGACTGGTAGAGGTGTGAATGTTGATGACAGTTTTCCATAGGATCTCGGTGACACGGGCAGGTCTGTCAGCGAAGGAGTTAGATCCATCTTGTACTCTCCCATACCTGTTTCTTGAAGTTTCAATGTTTTTCCAAAACTCTTCATAACCATGTCCTTAGTCATTTCAGGAGCAACAACATCCACAGCCTCTTTGTTGTGTGGGATCATGCTACTTGCTTTGATATTGTTGCAAGTGTAGTTGGCATCTGCAGGAATCGTCACCTCTATCCCATTATGTGGGAACTTGATGCATTGGTGATAAGTGGACGGTACAGCTTGCATCTCATGAATCCATGGTCTACCCAGTAGAATATTGTAGGCCAATAGTAAATCCAAAACTTGACATATGACATCCCTCTCAATTGGTCCAACTCTGATAGGTAGAGCAATAAGACCTCTGGAGGATCTTTCTTCCTCATCATAAGCTTTGATGGTTATCTTGTTTCTAGTGTCAATTGTTTGTCCTGAGAGACCTAGTCTCCTGATGAGATCTAGTGTACAGATATTCAATCCTGCACCTCTATCTATCAATACGCGTCTAACACAAGATTTATGAATAAGGACTTCGATATGGAGGGGTTGATTGTGTGGATGGGTCAATGACTTGTCGTCCTCTTCAGAAAAGGAGAGGTAGTGTGGCATTGAGATGTGATTGACCATCGCTTGGAACTTGTCTATATCGATATCTTTTGGAACATTAGCAACGTGTAGGGCTTGTTCTAGGATTTCTCTATGCACAGTGGATATCTTGAGAAATTTGAAGATGGAAATTTTGGCAGCGATTCTTTGCAATTGGTCTACCAAGTCATATTTTGTTCCAGGGATAGTGACCATGTGTTTTTCTACTGGTTTAGAAATAGTTATACTAGGAACCTTTGGTGTGGATGTCAGCTTTGGAGGTCCCTTGATTGTAACCTGTGCTTGGCTCTGTGTTACAATATTTGAGGAGGATGAGGCACCTTTAATTGTGATCACATTGATGGGTTAAGTTTTAATATTGAGCATATTAATCATATTATCGCTCTTGGAATAGGTGTAGTTTACCTCATTACCCTTCCCTTTAGACGTTTCTCCTTGATTATAATTAGGAAAGGGTTTGTTAAATGTTGTATGGTCCTCATTGGTAGTATGTCCGTCTACCTTGATCTTACCTCCTTCAATGAGGTCTTGGATAACATTTTTGAATTTTGAGACAATTATTAGTCTTGTGTTCCTTGTTTTTGTGGAAGATGCAATAGGAGTTATCATCCCACCACCTGGGTTTGACCATTGGTTCCCACGGTTAAGAATCGGGAATCGTAAGAACTTTGTTATCCACCAATGTTTTTAAGACGATCTCAAGAGGTTCCCCCAAAGGAGTGAATGTTCTTTGGGGTTTTGAAGTCCAGGTTTGTTCCTTGTTATTATCATTTTTTGCCTTGGGAATGGGTGGGGTTACTTTAGCCTCTTTTCTTTCTTGCATGCCATTGGTGAGATTGAATGCTTCGGGTTTAGAATGAATGTAAGAGGCATCAACTACTCCATCATTAACAACATTTTTGTTTTGCTTCCACCATTTAGGCTTGGAGTTGGAGCTATCGCATTTGTTTTCATTTTGAAGGGTGATCTCTCCCTTTTTGACCATGACTTCCTCAATATGGAGGGCATTTTTAATCATCCTATCGAAGCTAGGAGAATCTTGCATTTGTAGAGCATAGCTCAATTCAGGCACTAGATTATTAATGAAGATTTCCATCTTTTCTATTTTGGGAATGACCCTTGAATATCGTGCAAAAATCTTCCTCCATCTTTGTAGGAAGTGTGTAAATGATTCTCTAGTTTTCTGTTTGGTGTTACATAGATCCATCATAGTGACATCATGTTGGATGTTGTAGGAGTAATGTTGAATGAACCGTTGCATCAACTCCTTGAATGTTTTGACCTTAGGGTTCAATTTTGAAAACCACTCCATGGCATTACCTCCTAGACTTCCTGGAAATAGTCGCATGAGGTAAGTGGGTTCATGCATGTACTCAATGCTTAGAGCACATAATTCTCTTACATGGTCATGTGGATCAGTTTCTCCTGTGTACTTGTCATACTTTGGTCTTGCCACATTAGGAGGAAATGGGACCATAGTGATACTTTTATCAAAAGGAAATGGACAAATAGCAAGCAAAGAGTATTTTGTTTTAGGTTTGTCCTTCTCTTGTCTGAGTTTCGTGAGCTCCGTTTGCATTAGATTGAGCTGTTCGGTGAGAATAGATATCGGGTTTGATACTTCCTTCTCCTTGAGTTTTTCCATGTCGTAATCTTTGGGTAACTTGACATCTATGGATGCTAGATGGAGGAAGTATTTTTCTTTATCATCACCAATTATCCATTCCAATAGCTTGTGGATCCATTTGCTTTGTTTAAGTTTTTTGTATTCGTCTTCAGGAATCTCCTCTTCATTGTTAGATCCAAACGGATTATGTTCAAACTTGGGTCTTTCTTCCTCTTTCGTACCTTTGGATTGTGCTTATTTTCCATCATTATAACCCTCAAAGGCCTTACTCCATTCGTTAGTGTTTCTATCCATTGGAGGTGAATCTAGATCAAAAAGGGAACTGCGAGAAGTTTCTCCTTGAAAGTGTGGTGTTTTAGGAGGCACTTTTGATCCTTTAGTTGTGTACTGGTTGCGTCTTGTGTTAACCATGAAGTTTGTTCCTCAACTTTGTTAACATTTTCCAATAGTGCCAGTAAGGATTTTAGATCATTCAAGTGGGAATCTCTAGGTAGAAGTAACTGTTTGTTGTCGATGGATGTAAATGACTCCAGCGTCAGAGGGTTAGAATGCCCTGATAGTGAGCTGGGAACCAAGTTTGCTGATAGAAAATGGGTAGACCACATGTATTGAACTGATTATGAAAGACTGACTAAGCATGCAAGGTGGACATTTTGAAAGTGTTTTGAAATGACAACAGGGAGACCAGAAGAGACAACAGGAACCAGCTAAAGAGAAAAAAGGGTATCCTAAGCAATTCAGACTTCCTAAGAGAAACTGCTACAAATGCCCATTGTCCTGAATGTGAGCTCCCAAATACGAGCCTCTGATTCTACCAGATACCATCCTAGAATCTGGATATGACTTCTTTCTGACCAAATACGATCCTAAATACCAAATATGATCCTAAATACCAGATGTGACTTGGGAAAAACATGATACAATTTTATGATGTCTTTGTCAATTTGGGTCAGTTTTGAAAAGTTCATTTTCGAAGTGTGTGAAGGTGTTTGTTTCCAGATTTCATCAAGAGGTGTCGTAAGGTGTGAAAAACACTTGTACTCCAGGGTTTGAAATTTTTTGATTGTTTTGAGGAGCTTATCTTTTTAATGAGCTTTTGGACACGTCAAACAGTTTTGATTTGTTAAGGGGTGAAACAAACACTCACTTTGTCCTGTTTTCTAGGTAGAGGATGAAAATATTTTCTCGTTGACTTAGGTACACACTCAAATGCTAATCAGAATATAGCCATCACCAAGCACGCAATGGCTCTAGTCATGATGATGTATTAGCCGACTCCAAACATAAGTGAGGGTAGGATATGATGAGTGCCTTGGGGCAATTACTTTTTGCCTTGCACAAAGATTATCACCCTTTTCGGGGATGAATCGGGTATTTTTTTCAGTTGAAGTTGTTGTAGATTATTGGGCAATCCGTTCGAAACTATCCCCCATAGAATTGCACAAGGCAAAATTGAGGCATATAGCCCTATGAGTATCTAAATATATATAGTCTCGCAAGCAAGATTCAAGCGGCTCCACTCTATATATACCCCAATATGTTCAAGGAATGATGTCAAAATTCTAAGAACAAAACCAGTTCCGTCTTCTGAGGCTTTGGCCTACGAGGAAGCAACTATTTATAGTGAGTTGGAAGGGTCGGCGTAAGACCTGTCCTCACTTGGGTCATTCCCGAGAATTTTTTCCTCAACCGGTAGGCCCTCTACTGTTTAAATGATATGTAACCAAGATTGGCGAGCTTAGGATTTCTAGATTTTTGATTCTTCAAAAGAAGAAGAGCATACTCTCCTAGTCTATGTCGTTTTCTCCCAAAGCACTTAAAACAAAGTTCATTCCCTCAAGCTATGTTGAGCTTGATTCAATTTTTTCCTATTTTAAAGAAAATAGGATGCTTGAAAGGGAAATTTTGCCTTGTTCAATTACCACAATGATTTAATGATTTGTGTTGTTCAATTTCTGATTTCCAAAAGAAAATTATACGATTGAACTTGTTCAATTAATCCCACATATTTAGTGCTTTGTTTTGTTCAGTTACTATCCAAAAAGAATTAAGTGATTTGTTTTCTTGTTCATTTACTCCCAATTTCATCACAAATGATAAGACAACGTCTGACTTTCTGATTTTCCTTAAGAGGAAAAGAGCATATTATCTGGTTGTTTTAGCAAGTGGAGAAATGGTTTTAATTTTGGAAAGTAAGGAAATAGAAGTCAAGATGGGGGTTGGCAACCTGTAAAACCACGTTAGTATTTGTTTACTTCAACTCCATGAAAACCTCCAAAAATAACCTACAATCACTTGTTAAGCTACAAAATACCACAAACACCACTTGTTAGAATGTTAGGGGCTAGGCAAACGAGATGCTCAAACTTTTTAACCAGATGCGATCTTGAAATTTTACTAAATAGGACACAGTATACCGTATGTGAGTTTATTCACTGAATATGATCCCTTGTTGACCAGATGCGAGCCTAAACCAGATACGACCTGAGAAATCTCATATGCGATCTGACTTTTCCGTGGTGCGATGGCGTATCCAGGATGCGATCCTGAATGATTAAAAATGATTTTGTGTCTGAATCCTGAGCATGCAAATTGGCAAAAAAGTGTTAGAAAATGAGTCCAAGTTGAAAATCGAGCCCCACAGTGGGCGCCAGAAATGTGTGTGTGTATTTGGGGACCTGTTAAGAAAGACACAAACACTCAATAAGTCATTTCATTAGTTCAAAATGATTAGACAAACATGTAAAACCACCTAATATCGACCTATTGCCTGCTAACTAGGAAGAGTGTGATTAGTAACATATAAGCCCTCATAATATGCTATAATCAGTGACGAATACAACCTAGCATGAAGGATTTTTAGTTAAAAACAAGCTAAAAAGATGATAAACAAGCATTCTAGCTCTAAGCATGTGAATATTTAACAATGCACAAGCATGAAAGAATAAGTGAAATATGATTCTAACATTAATCTAGCAGCATAACAATGCATTTACAATCTAGAGTGAAGGCTTATTTACTCTCAAAAATGGCTTCTATTTATAGAAGAATGAGAGAGAGAGGGGGGGACAAGGTGAATTAATGAGTGAAGGGGCTCATTATTGGAGGTGTAAGAGGCATTAATGCCCAAGGAATTAATAAGGCATGGGAGAGGCATAGGCTTAAGGCATCTTCATTAATAAGGCATTAATGAAAGCCTTAAAGAAGCAAGGTAGAGTGTAAGAGGTTGGCTTGAGAAAGTTGACCTTAAGGAAGTCAAGCTTGAGAAAGTGGACTTTCTCAAGTGGGTTGAGTTGCTAAGCATTCCTTAATGGAATGTGACAATATTAGGAGGTGGGTTAGGGTAGAATTAGGATTAGAATTAGATTAGCAAGGGTGAATGGGTTGAGAAGGGTTAGAACCCAGGGTAGAAGTGGTTGAGATAGGTTAGGTTGGGGTTTAGGGGAATATTAATAAATGAAAAAAAACTTATTTAATTCATTTAGAAATATAGGAATTAATTATTTAAACAATGAAATTGTTTTTTAATAATTAGGGGACTATAGCCATTTTAATTAAATTAAATAGGCTAGGGGAATGAGTCATTTTGCAAGTAGGTAATTGATTTTTGGATTTATTTAATTCCTTTATAATTAAATATTATAGCCATATTTGATTTTGGTTTGATTTAATTGGTTTGAATTGATTTAAGTTGTATGGCTATAATAGTTAATATAATTCAGTGATAAAAATTAGCTAGGACATTTAAATTGATTTGAAGAATTATGCCAAGCAGTAATAGGGTTGTTTGGACATAATTGATGGTATGATCACACTTAGGGAAAATAGGGTCCATATTTGGAACAGACCAAATTTAGGTGATTACAGATACATCACATGTGGTGTCCATGGTATCCTTGGATTCATCCAAATAAACATTATCAAGTGTGACCTTCACACCATCGAATTTCCATCCTTCATCATTTTGTGTAATCACAGGTTCATTATCATCTTGTCCTTTCTCCTCTTCATCTTTGTCTTATCTTTCTTCTCTTCTTCAAGACTTAATAATTTCTTCAAAATACTCACTATTTCCTCTTGCATTGATCGAGAGTCACCAATCAGTAATCTTATTGTTCTTGACTTAGTCTTGAACTCAAGTCTAATATTCTTAAGTGTCTTTTGGATTTACTCTTTAGACATCTCTGGTTGTAATTAGACTAAGTTATATTTGATTTCTTCCTTGTCTTCCTTCAAAACTGTTTGCCACCTAGCTTCTATCATAGCATACAGAGAAGGAGGAATTTTCCCTTGCAGTTCTATAAGTGCTTTACTTAACATGTGCATGTTGAACAAAAATGCATCCTCAATCTTCCTCTAATCTTCTTCATTGACTTTTTCATAGAATTTTCTAACTCCAACAAGTACAGCCCACTTCTTGACTTTTTCAACAATATAATCAACAAAAATGAACTTACCAAAATCAATTTTAGAGGACTTTTTTGTAGGGGATCCTACTACCTTTGATCTTTTGCCACTTCGCTTCATCTTCTTTTGTTCTTCATCAGATTCAATACCTTCTTCTTTTTCTTCTTCTTCAATCTTCTTAAATCTTTGAGCCTTCTCCTTCTTCCTTTTACATGTGGTCTCATTCACCTTTGTGGGTATCAGTTGAGTAGGATTTTTCTTCTTCATTACCAGTGCCTTTTCTGGAGGATTGGGTTTCTCCTTCTTCACTGAAACTATGGTACTTCTTGTTTGTCTACTGGTTGGGGCACTATTGGTTGTAGAAGAAATAACTTGTACATCTTATTCTGCTACTATATTTGTTGCTCCTGATGTTCTTGCTTTCTCTGCAACATGTTTGGCTCTGGCTTTGTTGATAGCTTTCTAAGTGAAGCCTTTATTCAATGAAAATTCTTCAACTTCTTTTCTTATCTTCTTCTTAATCGCCGGTTTGGTTAACTTGTTGTGTACTTTGATACTCTTCTCTTCATAAGTTCAAATATAGGTTCATTTGGATCTATTGGTTTAGACAGCAAGTCTTCAACATGTAATATTACCATATCACCTTTTACTTCACATCCCATGGTCATATCCCAAGATGTTCTAGGCACTACTGCCTCCATCTGACAGGTGTTAGTATCAACCATGAAACATATATCATTCTTGTATTTCTCAACTATATGGAATCATTTCCCTTTGATGCATCCTACTCTGAAAATCCTTGAAGTATCCCCAAATATTTTCATTGAAACCATTTCCTAATAATATAATATAATTCTTCAATTGAACTACCACTGGTGTACCCTCTATCCAATTTATTGTTCCAACACTAGGAAATAAGTTCTATAAATAAAAGAACAAACTTATAATCAATTGGCTGAATTTGAATACTTTCCTTTTGTCTTTCTTGATCTTCTCCAAGTTATGGAACAATTTTCTCTCATTGCAGTACATAGATCATATTCAATATCTTATATTATCATTCTATATGCAACATGAATTGCAGCATCGGGCACACTGTTGATCATGTTGGAGTGATATACCTTGTATCTTATCATGATTGATGCAAATACCATATTCAATTCAAGGATTTCATTAGTTGTCATCGCTATCTTGTCCCAATTTGACTTGGTTAAGTCTATGACTACATCCTTTTGGAATTGACCTAAGTACCGGTACTTCAATGGTTGCAAAAAAAACTGTAACAACATGTATTTCCTCCTTTTTGATATTGTGGGTGGTCAACCCACATAAATTGTGTTGATCCACTAAGAGGGAGGTGAATCAGACAAAATCAAACTTAAATACTTAAAACTTAGCTCAATGATTCACTCGATAGGACTGAATACAGTAATAACTGACTCACCAAATAACTTAATTACTTAAACAACCATACATCCATAATATGAAAATCAATCATTCAAACTAATTTAACACTAGATTTAACAAGGAAACCCAATATGGGAAAAACATCTATGGGAATTGTGACCCATAATAAAAATGTACCTTTCTAAAGTACGCTTGGTTAAGAACTTATCCTGTTAAAGATTACAAACACATTTGCTATATGTGACCTTGTTAAAGGATTTATCTTAGATCTGTTAAGATCTTCACCCTGTTAGGAGTGGCCTTACCAGAGGACTTTAAGCACTCTTTTGGAATGTCACCTACGTCTAAGATTTACAAATAGGACTGTTAAATCCACTTGGTTAAGAGATTTTCTCTGTTACAAATGCTAATAAGAAACAATAAAGATTTGATCAGTAAATATAGAAAATACCTTTTGCTTGGGTCAGATATTTTATGCTCACATGAATACTGGCATCACATACTCCATTTATCTCTTCTATTAGACTGTAGATTCTTCTCTTTCTTCTTCTCTTTTCTGCTCAGTAACTCTGTTCTTCAACTTCTTCTTCTTCTTAATTCAACTCGCCAGCATCATCCTCTCTATTTATTTCTCATCCTTTATATAGAAAAAAAATTTCCTCTTAATCTCCTTTCTTAGGTTTTCCATCATTTGCACTTAGTTGTTCAATCATCTCCTTCACAAATCTCAGCTCGATAAACCATTTAACTTTTACCTCATAATTTGAAGTTTTTCTTAGAACTTTAATAATCATGTTTAATCGCGTAATCTTCACCTTAGGTCTTCTCATTGAATTTTATCGCTCATAGATCTTCTAAAAAAATTCCTTTAATTCTTATCAACATCCAGATTATCATAGCTTCATATTAAATTTGATCTTATCATCACTTTCAATCTATATCTTGTACTTGGTAATTTTATTTTCAACTTGGTAAATAACTTTGTTCACTGCTCGATGCCTAACCATTCTCGGTGCTCGGTAACTAAAACTGACTAACACAACTCTATACCGACTGACTTTATCTATCTCGATAGAGTAACTCTTTTCAGTCATAACTTAACTCTTTGTTATCTCTGATTTAATCAATCAATTGTATCAACTTGATAACATCAAATATATAGTAGAAAACAACTATATCAATATTACTTCATCATTTTTTTATCTGTATCTGTCACCCATTTAACTTCTCCTTCTTATGATATGGTAACTCAATAAAAATTAGTAAATCAATTGGTTGACATCAATGACAAAATAACAACTTATCTAATCATTTCTACAAATATGTATACCTATTATTACTCGGTCTTCATCATCTCCATCAGTTGATTAACAATCTTCATCTTTGGCATTGATGGAAACACTATAGTATTTATATATTAATTGATGATGGCAATTCTCAATAATGTCAATCTCAGTCATTACTCTCTCTGAGTTGATAGTTTTGTTTCTAATCTTCAAACTATTCACTATTCTCCCTCTTGGATAAATCATCTGATACTGTAGCATACATTCTAATTCTCCTTCATGAGTAAATAGTAGAAATTTTTTCTCTCCCTCTTTGACAACAATGCCAAAAAATCATACTTTGGAAAATTTGTTTCAGCAGTGGATTATACATTACATGTACAAATATTCATTGTATACAGAAATCTTCACATAACTTCAGGAATCACATAAAGTGTGTCATACTAATATCAATATAATAATAGATATTCTAATAAAGTATAGAAAAATTGATGCATCATGCCTCATGCTTCTTAGTGAATATTGGATAGGGGAAGAACCCCTTATTTACATCTGAGATACTCAGAAGCATCTTTCGATAGTGGCTTTGTAAAGATATCATCCAGTTGTTCCTTTGAATTCACACATTCCAATACCATATTTTTCTCTTGAGCTTGTTCTCTCAAGTAGTGGTACTTGATAGAAATGTGCTTGTTCTTTGAATGCATAACCCAGTTCTTTGATATGTTGATAGCACTTGTGTTGTCACAGAAAATGGTTATAGGATATGAGATAATATCTTGCATACCTTCAAGTAGTTGTTTGATCCAAACAATGTTTACACAATTCATGTCAGCAGCAACATATTTTGCTTCGGCAGTAGACTGTGAAATGCAACTATGCTTCTTGATTAGCCATGTGACCAATCTTTCACCTAGAAAGAATGCTCCTCCACTAGTACTTTTCCTATCATTAATGTTTCTAGCCCAATCTACATCAGTGTAGACTTCCAGATCAAAAGTACCTCCTTCCTTGTACAATAAACCAAAATCTTCAGTTCCTTTCAAATATCTAAAGATTCTCTTGACTGTAGACATATGTGTTTCCTTAGGATTAGAAGAAAATATTACAACAATCTCAACAGTGTGTGCTATATCAGGTATGTTGTGAACAACATACTGTAGTTTACCAATCATGGATCGGTAAAGAGTATTATCCACCTCTTGTGTCTCATCTTCTTTAGACAATTTACATCTTGTGACCATCGGTGTTCTAACGAGCTTGGAATCTTCCATACCAAAAGTTTTGAGGATCTCTTTGATATACTTAGCTTGTGTAATATAGATCCCTTTTGCAACTTGTTGTATCTTTAGACCTAGAAATAACTTAATCTCTCCATTCATTGACATTTCAAAATATTTTCTCATTTCATTAGAAAATGTCTTACATAAGGTGTTATTGCCTCCAAAAATAATATCGTCAACAAAAATTTCAGCAATCAAAACCTTGTTGTCACTATCACACTTCAAGTAAACATTAGTGTTATAACTTGTTCTTTGAAATCCTATTTTGATTAGATAAGAGTGAAATCTCTCATACCATGCTCGGGGTGATTGCTTCAAACCATAAAGAGATTTTTTTAATTTACATACCTTGTTCTTATTTGTGCTCTCAATGAATCCGTTAGGCTGCTCAATGTAAACTTCTTCTTCCAGTATCCCATTTAGAAATGTAGACTTGACATCCATTTGATAAACTTTGAATCCTTTGTAAGACACATAAGGTAGAACTATTCTAACTCCTTCCAATATAACAACAAGTGCAAAAGTTTCTCTATAATCAATATCTTCTTGTTGTGCATAACCTTTGTAAACTAATCTAGCTTTATTTCTGATAACTTCACCATTCTCATTCAGCTTGTTTATGAAAATCCATTTAGTACCAATAACATTTATCCTTTGGCCTAGGTACTAAAGTCCATGTATGGTTCTTTTCTATCTAATCAAACTCTTCTTTTATTGCTTTCATCCAATCTTCATTATCTACTGCATTTTTAACTTTCTTCGGCTCAAATGAAGATATCAAACATGTATTTTCTCTTACCTTGCTTCTTGTCATTACTCCAGCATCTTTATTTCCAATAATCTTTCTTAGGGAGTGGTGCCTCCTCACATACTTTTCTAAAATAGACTCAGTAGGTCTCAGTTCTTCATCCTCGTCATTCAGTTGTAGAGAAATCTGTTCAGCTTCATCCTCGTTAGGTGCTCTTGGTAAGGTGTTAGGAACATCAGGTTGTACATATACAAAATTATCATAATATTTAGGTTCCCTTTTTATCTCTTCATCATTCTTTTCTGCAAACACATCAATTCTAACACTTGCACTTTCCACCATTTTGTTAGTAACTTTATTCAAACACTTATAAGCTTTACTCCTTGTAGAATATCCTAATAATATTCCTTTATCCCCTTTAGAATCAAACTTTCCTTCTCTAGAATCTTTCAAGATATAACATCTACCTCAAAAAACTTTGAAATAACTCACATTAGGTTTGTGTTCATACCAGATTTCATAAGGTGTTATGTTGGTACCTTTTTTCATTTGTACTCGGTTCAATGTGTAAACAACAGTATTAATTGCTTCTCTCCAAAAGTTTTGTGAAACACCTTTCTCAATCATCTATGTCCTAGCACAATCAACAATAGGTCTATTTCTTCTCTCAGCAATACCATTCTATCGTGGTGTCCTTAGTGCTGACATCTGTCTCGTAATTCCATTTTTATTACAAAATAATGTAAATTCATCAGATGTAAACTTTCCTACTCTATCAGATCTCAAACATTTTAGTTGTATTCATGTTTCTTTCTCAACTCTATCCTTATACACTTAAACATTTGAAATGCATCAGATTTTTCTTTTAAAAATATTAAAAACATCATTCTAGAATAATCATCCACAAATAAAATAAAATATTTGTCTCCATAGTAACTTTGAGTTCTCATGGGTCCACATAAATCAACATGCACTAAATCTAAAATTCCTTGTGTAACATAAGTTTTGCTTAAAAAACTAGATTTAGTCATCTTACCCATTTGACATTCTCTCCACACATCATTTTCAGTTTTCTCTAATCTTGGTAATCCTCTTACTCTATTCTTTTTACTCACTTTGATCAAGTTGTCAAAATTAACATGGAAAAGCCTTTTTTGTCATAGCCAAACATCCTCAAATTTAGCAAACAGACAACTCTTAATAGAAGTATCAAGATAAAATAAATTACCTTTAGATTTTTCTCCAATAGCAATCAGACTCGCCTTCTTATCAAAAACTTTCACCTTTCCATGTTGAAATTCTAGTTGGTGACCTGTGTTATTTAACTATGCAACACTCAATAGATTATACTTTAAGCCTTCAACCCAATAAACATCATCACATCTTATGTTATTTAGTAGAATTATAGAACCTTTTCCTTTCACAGGGTATGGAACATCATTACCAAATCTAACAAATCCTATATCATGCTTTTCCAAGGAAATAAACTTAAGTGTGTCACCAGTCATGTGATATGAACAACCACTATCTATAATCCATGTTTCATTCTTACTTGTGATATTAGGGCTCTTGGTTCTTCTTTGTTTTCTTCATCAGAATTGTCTTTAATAGAAACATACACAACTTATTTTTTATCACTATCATCTGAATCATCATCACTTAGGTCTTCATTAGCAATATGACAAGATTTATTACCTTTGTTTTTCTAGTCTCTAAATCTCCTGAATCTTTTTTCTCTTTTGTCCTTATCTTTGTTATCTTTCTTCTCCTCATTATCTTTCTTAGGGAAATTAGATGCAAAATGACCAATCTTGTTATAGTTAAAACATTTCAAGGGTAACTTACCTTGGTATTTGCCTTTGCCTCTTTGTAGCCTTCTAGCCAAGAAAACTTCAAACTCTCTCTCGTTCTCTTCATCTGCAACATATAAGTCTTCCAAACCACTCTAACAGCTATAAAATCTCTCACTAGCACTGCTCAAATATATATCACTAGGTCTCAAGTCCTTAGAACTTCCAATCTTCAAAGATGACTTAAATGCATACTCAATCTTAGATGTAGTAGGCAGAGTATTATCAAAATCATTAATCTCAAATAAAACCAGCTTACCAATAGTAGCATCAGGTGAAACACTCATTTGAGGAATGGATCTCAACTCTTGTATAGCAGATACTCGAATAGCATAACTCGGTAGAAGGGTTCTCAACATTTTGTTTATAACATCTTCTTTTGTTATGGCTCCACCATCTCCTCTAATAGAATTAACAATTTCCTTAAGTCTAGTGTTATATTGTATTATGTTTTCTCCTTCTTTCATTCTCATTGAATCAAATCTACCTCTCAAAATTTCTGCTTTTTCCTTCAGAACATGTTGATCTCCACCATAGGTCAAAATAAGCTTATCCCACATTTGTTTTGAAGTAGTGTATCCATCAAGTTCATCATATTTATGGTTGGTAAGTGTAGAATAAATCTCAATCATGACTTGTGTGTAATCTTGTTTCTGTCTTTTCTCACTAATTTTCAAAGGTGAAGTAGTAGGTGCAACATATTCATTATCAAGAAAATGAATTCCATATTCTCCTATACCAGACACATGCAATCTCATTCTTCTTTCCATGTAGAGAAATTTTCCCTATTCAACTTTGGTGCTTCCCTCTTATACATCTTTAGATCTTGACTCAATTCCTTTTAAACTTAACACTTCAGAGAACCAGAGCTCTGATACCAATTGTTGGTCCACTGAGAGGGGGGTGAATCAGACAAAATTAAACTTAAATACTTAAAAATTATCTCACTGATTCACTCGGTAGAACTAAATACAATAATAACCGACTCACCAAATAACTTAATAACTTCAACAACCATAGATCTCATAATATGCAAATCAATCATTCAAACTCAATTAACACTAGATTTAACAAGGAAACCCAATATGGGAAAAACCTCTGTGGGAATTGTGACCCGCAATAAAAATGCACCTTTCTTAAGTACAGTCGATTAAGAACTTATCTTGTTAAAGATTACAAACACATTTTCTAGATGTGACCCAGTTAAGGGATTTACCTCAGATCAGTTAAGATCTTCAACTTGATAGGAGTGGCCTTGCTAGAGTACTTTAAAAAATCTTTTGGAATGTCACCTACATCTAGGATTTACAAGTAGGATTGTTAAATCCACTCGGTTAAGAGATTTTCTTTGTTACAAATGCTAATAAGAAATAGTAAAACTTAGATCTATAAATATAGCAACTACCTTTTTATTGGGTCAGATCCTTTATGCTCACATGAATACTGGAATCACATACTCCATTTGTCTTTGCTCTTAGACTGTAGATTCTTCTCTTTCTACTTTTTTGTTCTGCTCGGTAACTCTATTCTTCAGCTTCTTATGCTTCTTAATTCAACTCACCAGCATCATCCTCTTTATTTATTTCTCATTCTTTATAAACTGTTTAACTTTTACCTCATAATTTGATCTTTTTTCTTGGAACTTTAATAATCATGTTTAATCGCTTAATCTTTGTCTTAGATCTTCTCATTGAATTTTCTCACTCGTAGATCTTCTAAAAAACTTCCTTTAATTCTCATCAACATCTAGATCATCATAGCTTCATATTAAATTCAATCTTATAATCATTTTCAATCAATATCCTGTACTCGGTAATTTGCTTTGCATCTCGGTAAATGACTTTGTTCAGTGCTTAGTTTCTAACTCATTCTCAGTGCTCGGTAACTGAAACCAACTAACACAAATATATACCAACTTACTCTTTCTAGCTCAGTAGAGTAACTCTATTCATTCATAACTTAACTCTTTGTGATCTTTGACTTAATCAATCAAGTGTACCAACTTGATAACATCAAATATATAGCAGAAAAAAACAATATTAACATTACTTCATCATTGTATAATCTATGATTGTCGCCCATTTAACTTCTCCTTCTTATGATATGGTAACTTAATAAAAATCAGTAAATCAATTGCTTGATATCAATGAAAAAATAACAACTGATCTAACCATTTATTCAAACATGTATACCTATTATCACTCAGTCATCATCATCTCCATCAGTTGATTAAAAAAAAATTTCATGCACTCATCTTAATACATATCTAACTTGATCTTCTTTAAATTCATCAGGGAAGTTGATCATGTGATCAAAACCCCTGTTTGTAATCACTTGGTGCTCATCTTTCAACACCAAATCCTCACATAACTCTGTATAATGATTCAAAATGTGTGAAGAGCCTAAGTCTTAAAACTTAAAATGGATATAAGATCGCACATCTTCAATGTGCATCACAATGTAGGGCACGCTGGATAGGGTACCCTTTGGATCATTTTCAATTGATTTGAAGGGACATTTCTTAAACTCAGGCCTAGGTCTCTCAGTAATCTCTACAATGATCGGTGTATCCATTTTTAAAACTACAAATTCAATCTCAGAAGATCAAATAAATACCTTTCCAATCACCACTTGATGAAATTCTAAACCCTCGTTGTTACTTTCACACAATCAATACAAAATATTCAAATACTCACCTTGAATGTTGTCAAATCTCTCAAACTTTTCTTCTGTAGCTTTGTGTCTTCTACTCAAAAGTATAGGTGCACAATAAGACATAAAAATATTCTTTTTAATTGCCTTTTCTTTATTGCATTAATGGCATCACTAGTTGCTAATAGAAAATCATATACTTTCTACAAATATTGTTAGTGATCAACCAAATCTTCATGTGGTTAAACAAAACTCCATAACATAAATTAAAATAACCATATGCATCTAAATATGCAAATATAACTTACTGCACAAGCATATAGTGGGTCTTCAATAGATTCAACAATTGTTTCTTCCCCTAAGTCAATGATGACTTAGTTAGATGAATAATTCTGTTAGAGTAGTCATAGTATAGCTAATAATTAATTCATTTAATTATTAGTCTATTTACTCTATGCTTAAGTTATACTTAGGCAGCTTATAATTCTTTAGGGTTTTTCCCCTTTAGGGTTTCAGTATCCTTTTATAAGGACTCACCGCTTTACTTTTCATTAAGGAGAAGGAGATTGTATTCATTATTGTTGTTAATAGAAGTTTTATTCTGTCAACATGGATATCTCATCTCTGGCTTTTTGGCCGCCATAGCTTTCTCTTCTTCTGTCTGTTTCTTGCTTCTTTATGTGACAGTCTTGCATGCAGGTGTTCTTGGGTGGATTTTTTTTTCGCAAATCTAACATGGTAGCAGAGCTCTCCTGCTGCTCATTGTTCTAGTTTTCTTGAAGCAAGCTCATCGCAGTACGAGGGTTTGGAGTTCACCATTCTTTTCTGGTATTTTTTTATTGGTTCTGGGGGGTCTTTATTTTTTAGGGAACTTTGGACCAAAACCGACCTCACGATTGCATCCGGAAGGCCCAAAAACCCCAGAATCCATATAAGGCACGTCCGATTTGGACACCGGAGCCTCTGGGAGAATTTTTCTTGGCCTTCTATGGCCGTACGGACATGATTTTCGAGAAAAAAAATATTTTTTTTATGTTTTTTTAGCAAACTTGGCATTTGTTCGGGCACGCCGCCCGTGCGCCACTCCTGGCCCCCGCACCGCCCCTGCGGCCACTGCGCCGCCGCTGGCCCCCGGCTCCTCCGGCACCGCCACCCTCCGTGGCCCCCGCCGCCGGGCCACCGCTCCTCTCTACTGCTGCCGCCTCCCGGGCCTCCGCCATCCAGATCCGTGCCCCCGCTGCTCCGCTGGCACCCTCCACCGGCCCGCTCCGCGGCCCCTGCCGCTCCTCCCGATGTCCGTCGCTCCGCAGGCAAACCCGCCACCAACGGCCGGTTCCGCCACCATCTGCGTCGCCTGGCGGGTGTTAAGCCCCTGTGTACCAGCGATCGGTCACATGGGTGATCGTGGGCCCATATTTCAGCCCCTGCATGTGCCATGCACCCAGGGGCCCATTTTTTTTAGCCCTTGGGGCTTCAATCTAGGTTTTTAGTGCTTTTTTGGGCCCTTATCGCCTTTTTGGCTCTATCTGGAGCATACGGAGGCCTTTTTTGGACTTCGTTATATCGTCGGAAAGATATTTATGAGCTCTTTTCGATTATGGTGATTTGGTTTTTTGGGTCTGCTATTTTGATAGTGTTTTTTTGCTGTTGAAGTCTGATGTTTGTTTTTGCCTTCCAGGAGTCATATCTGACTCATCCAGACTCTATTTTTGGCAAACCAAATATCATCAAAAAGCTGGTTCAGTGAACTATTCAGTGGTAGGGGTATTTTTTCCAGATTCTTCTCCAAGATTTCTCTCCTTTGAGCTTGGCAGTTTATGCACTCTGGTGGATTGCTTGGGTTTACAGGTCCTGGGATCTCTTCTTCTGATTTTCTAGCTCACTCTTCTTTCTAACTTCTGATCTTGTTGTATTTCTTTTGATGCATATTTATTCTATAAATGCACTGAGATAAAGTGCCTACTTCTGCATTTATGGGATCTTCTACACCTTGTGTGTTTTTGTACTCGCACTCTGTTATAAAGTGCCATGGGGGGTTATGATGTTTATGCTATTTTAGGCGCATCCACCTTTGTCAAGTGAGTGTACCTTCCATGACATTATCCCATGCTATGTGTCAGTGACACCACCCTTTATCCTGTGTTTGTACTTCTGTTGCACTGTTGGTGTTCCTAGTTCTTTCTTCTACAGATGTTTCTGGCATTACATTTCAGTGTTCCTGTCACCTCTCCCAGTTCAGCATTATGGGGGGGTTCACCTGTTGGTTCTATTTCTTCCTGGTTCGATTGATCAGCTCTTCAGACATTGTCTTCTCTACCTGGTCATGCACTTCAGTGGGGGTTCGAGCAGTCTCTTCTGATAGATTTTTCAGCTACATGCTTCGGAGATGCTTCTTGCTCATTCTTGTTCCTCTCTCTGGGACTTTCCCTAGATTGAAGGCTTAGTTTCGTTCATCTAGTTTATTTCTTATTTTGGGTACCTGATCAGGCCTTGTTGCCAGGACCCATCTTTCCTGCTTTCTGCAGTAGTCTTTAGCTGTTTTTCTTCTCCCTAAGTTACACTTAAGGGGGGGTGTTAGAGTAGTCATAGTATAGATAATAATTAATTCATTTAATTATTAGTCTATTTACTCTATGCTTAAGTTATACTTAGGCAGCTTATAATTCTTTAGGGTTTTTCCCCTTTAGGGTTTTGGTATCCTTTTATAAGGACTCGCTGCTTTACTTTTCATTAAGGAGAAGGAGATTGTATTCATTATTGTTGTTAATAGAAGTTTTATTCTGTCAACATGGATATCTCGTCTCTGGCTTTCTGGCCGCCATAGCTTTCTCTTCTTCTGTCTGTTTCTTTCTTCTTTATGTGACAGTCTTGCATGAAGGTGTTCTTGGGTGGATTTGTTTTCTTCAAATCTAACAAATTCTCCACACTTCGTGAAGATGTGGTCTCTTCTGATGGCTTTTTTGCACTCTTCTTCATCCAAATATTCTTCATATGATTCTTGTTTCTTCAACATTCACAACTTGCTTTCCCTTTTGCTTGTCTAACTGATTGACTGGTTGGTTCACCTTATATTTTCTTTCTCTACAATACCTTGCAATGTTTTCTATCTTATGACAATGAAAACATGACATACATGTTGATCTCCAAGGTCCTACACTGCCTTAACGGCCATGTGTCCATAATTGTTACAATGTGAGAATCTAGCACTCCACTGGTTTTCATTTTGATAAGGACTTGATTGGTTGATTTGTGACCATTTATTGTTCATTCTTTCCCTGCACTCATTAGCTCTATGTCCATACTTGTTTGAATGTTAACAATAACCATGAAAATTACTTGGTCTAGCATTATATCTAACACTTGGAATACTATATCTGACATTTTTTCTTTCAAACATTTACAGTTTTTCCAACCTTATGACATTTGAAGCAAACTGGTTTATAAGATCTCTTACTAGATTTCCTTGGGGTTACCTTTGGTGAGGTTTTCTCATCTTGCATATCATTCTTGGTTCCAGAGGATTCTCCAACCTCATGACTGGTGTAGCCAAGACCATGCTTCTCTCCATTCATTCTCTGATTCTTAAGTTGTTCAACAAGTTTTGCAGAACTTTCATTAAACTTCTTGAGTAAATCATTTGCAGCCTTCAACTCACCTTTCAGTTTGTCATTTTCTTTCTTCATATTTTCATTATGTCTTAGGGATTCTTGATTCTCTTCAATAGTTTCTTGTAGATGTTCATTTTTCTCATGTAAATATTTATGTAATGTGCCAACCTATTGTTCATATTTGAAAAGTTCATAGGTTTTAGCATTTAGGGTTTTGTCTTCTGCCTTTAGAGATTCTTCTACAATTGTCCTTGCTTCTTCTACAACTTTCCTTGCTTCTATTTCTTCACCCATCCTGATTGACAAGGCTTCTAACTCTCTCTTTAAATTATTCTTGTCTCCATGCAATTTCTTATTCTCCTGGGTTAGAGCTTCTAGGGTAGCCTCATATTCCTTAGACCCACTTTCCTCATATAGATGATCAATGAGATATTGTCGCTCAAATAACTATTGAACAAGCTCAGGCTTCTTAGCTCTTGATTGCTTGAGTTTTTCCTTCAAATGGTCGATGATATCTTCAAAATCTTCAAGTTTTTTTTTCAATTTTTCGTTGATATCTCAAAATCTCCATATGTTCCTTAAGGATCCCACCCAAGCTATTAGGCTTCTTTAAGGTAACTGGGCTCTGATACCAATTGTTAATGTTATAAGGCACTAAGAGGGGGGGAGTGAATCAATGTAACTATAGATCTACAAAATCTTTTCATCAACTTCAAAAGTAGCCAACATGCAAGTCTAAGGATAACATTAAAGCATACCAAAACATACATCCATGAACTCAACGCAATAATACCAATATTTTATTATGGAAACCCTTCTTAGAGGGAAAACCCATGGTGGGAATTGTCACCCAAAAATCTCACTAGTGCACCAATAATGCTTGTCATGTTATGAGCATTACAACCACCCTGTTAAGGGAATACCCGATTAGGATTATCTCTATCCCTATTAAAAGCTATTAGAAAAGTCATGTTAGGAACTAACCAATTAAGGGATTTAGAACTGTAACGCCCTGCCAGGGAACCCAGAAGGACAATGTCTAAAGTAACAATAAAAGAAATGAACTTTTTTTTTAAACCATCACTGATACTTGCTTCTTAATCTTTAAGTATGAACATGTCCTTACAAGTTCCCTAACATTTGTTACTAAAGTTAACATTACTGATTCATTTCCTTACCTTAATAAATCATTTTTTATCTACTATACTTATCACTTAACTTTTCATAAAAGATAAGGTAAGAGATAACATTAATACTCATTTTATATTCTTTTATTTCATTTGTTAATAAATACTTTAACTTTAAATTTTGTTCCCAATTACATAGATTATTCCTTTCAATTAAATTATATTACATTACATTACATTGTCCAATGTGGGTTTACAATAAATAAACACATTTGAATTAAAATACATTGAAGTAGATGATATAGAAGTAGGAATCTTCATCAGCTTCTAAACAAGTATCCAAGCCAAGTCCTCCACAGAACCACAAACAGTACCTCGAAAAAGGATTTCCACTCAACCATGTGAAACTGTGAAGTTTCACTCCCCTATGCTAGGAGATAAACCAAGGTGCTCAAAATCTCTAAGTAAATCTATGTCTATGAAGTATCATTCCCAAAACATCAAAATACCCAAAGGTAAAACATAACCCATAAAAAATACCAAAACATCACATTACAAAATTAAGGGTACCAGAATACCATCTAGGTGAGTGTCACCACATAGCTTGTTTGTTTGGATCCACCCTAGAAACCATGTAACCCTGGTCCCCTTCTAATTAGGATCCACCCAAGAATTTAACTCATGGTCCTAGTACTCCAACAAGTCTATGGGAACTATAATGTCACTTATCTTTTATTATGTTTAAACCCCCAAGTTTATTTTATGGTTATCTCTTGATTAAGGAACTCATGCATAGGATCCCCTAGCAACATCTTTGGGTCTTGGCACCTATGATGAGCCACTCATCTAGGGTACCTTGTTTCCCTACCCAACATTTCATCAATGGGACTAAAACAACTTCAAGGCACCCATTACACAAGGTTAGGAACTCTCTCCTGTGATCCCAAATCCTCAAGATGATTCCAACCATGAAACATTTACCAAATGATCATAAAAACAATTAATTAATTCTCATGGGACATGATTTCATGGTTAGGGTGACCTCATACAGAAACAGAGAAGGTTTAGAGAGTCAAATAGATGTAGACAGAGGCCTGGTCACTAGAACATAAAATGCAGACAAAAAACTATATCATAAAGTGACAGAAGCTGAACCAAATGCCAATATGAGTATTCCCATGGGCTAGTACAAGTAAACAAGGCTAGGCATCCTTACTCATATGATTTCCTTCCCATAAGAAAAAAAAATGCACTCTCAGATTGACTGTATAGTCAGAACTGGGCATGATGGGGGTTTTGGGAAGGATTTTTGAGGTAGACACATTTGAGGTCTCCCAGTTCCACACCTAGATCACCCACCAAACCCAATTCAATTCCTCAATCAATCTGGAGATTTAACTCATAAAAGAAAAGGATATAAACATAACAATTCTTCACAAAGGCTAAACAATAGAGAGAGATGTTGTATGACACCATAAACCTCCTAGAACTGGAAAATAATAGAGAGGCTATCTCAAACTCAAATCAACATGCCACAATCCATAAACAGAGATATGGAAAACTCAAACAATTACAAAAATAGTTCATCTCCAAATTTTCCTATCTATTCCAAATAATATACAAGTACATAGATTATTTCCTAATTAACCATAGTATACACCTACTCACAAACCATAAAATATAAGTATTTATTAAATAAGCTTCAAACACACATATACAAGCACATGGGATTCTTCCTGGTTCCAGACCCTACATGGAGTCCTATGGAGAAAACCTTTTTCAATTGAGGAACTCCTCAACCCCCCACCTTCTCGTACAGATCCAAAACCTTCCCTCCAAGATATAGGTAGTATCTACTCTCTCGGAGATTACAATCTATCATTTCCTCACATAATTCTACAAAGCTCAAAGTCTATTCTCATATTTTTAAAATCATGTTCTCTGAATCTCCTACACAATCCCCTTCAACAAACATTTCCCTAAAATAAAATAGACAACTATATTGTTGGATGGGTTGCTTTATGGGAAGAAACTACTCCAACTACTATAGTTGGTTCAACAATAATTAAACAACTCTCTCATTCATGTAAACCTGTGATTAAAACTTTAAATTTTTTATTAACTCAATTAACTTACTAAGTCATTAAATATGATAGTATAAATAGAAATACCAAATAAATCACATATTCCAATGGTAACTAGCTAGCCTTACTTCTAGCAGGTCTCATGTTCAAATCTCCTAGACAAGCTAGTTTTGTTAATTTGGTAATTTACATTTATTTCTCTTATTTATTTATTTTGTTTTACAAATACACTATTTAAATCACAAGCATATTTATGCATATTCATACATTCATACCCACACACACACACATACGTAGGTATATATGTGTGCACCCACATATACATAAACATATATATTGAATTACACTACAAAATCTAATAAATCTATATATACATATTATGAGAACATAGCCAAGAATCATAGTAAAAAAACATAACTAACATGAACAATAAGAACATAATTACCTGACAAGACATAAATCTCAAAATCATACAAAATAATGACACTACCTAACCCAAAATAAGGTGACTTCCCCAAACAGGAATCTAAGTCAAAAAGAGTTTCTTGAGAGAACCTTGGTGATATCTCTACACAACAACATTTGAGGATTTTGAAGGCATGCTAAGACCTTTTTAGCCAGGTGGAGTCGATGCTTGGTACTTCCATCTTGCATCACCAAGATGAGAAAAATATATATACCAATATATATACAAAAATGGAAGACAAGGAGGGGGAGTGTGACACCATGTAGATCTCCCGTAGAAGTGATTATGATTGCCTCCCCTCATCCTACAAGAACATCAGATAGTATCGTTTCTAAAGCATGATTGTGTTAGTATTGTTAGCTCCAAAATAATCATAATCACTAATAAAAAAATGGAATTAATTATCATCATTAACAATAGAATCATGTATATAATAAGAATCATATAAGAAATCCTTAAGATGCAAATCAACCATATACTCTAAGTCTTCTAACATCCTTTAATGTATCTGAAATCTCATCAGTGGGGTCCCATAGGACCCTTTCCTATTTTATGGTGTGAACCCTAAGGGTCAAAGTATGTTGTTGAAGTATACGCACTGGCTCCAAACCTAGTTGCTCATCTGCAACCTATAAAGAGTTCCAATCCAATACATGAGTTAAATATTGAATATAATCTCTAAGAACAGATACATGAAACACATCATGAATATGTACGAGGATAGGTGGAAGGGAGAGTCAAAAAGAAACTGGTCCTATCCTCTTCAAGGTCTCAAATGGACCCATAAATCTAGGTGCCCATTTAGAACCTTTTCCATAATGGATAGGGCTCTTACATGGACGGAACCTCAAGAATACTCTATCTCAAATTGCAAATTGTCTATCAATTCTATGAGCATCTACATGCTTTTTATGTTTGTCCTGGGTTGTCGCAAGGTGCTCTCCAATTCTATGTACCTATTGTTACATATCCTACAACATTTTTGGCCCAAGTAGTACTCTATCCTCTAAGCGATCCCCACTTAGAGGTGTACGACAAAGATGACCATATAAATCCTGGAATGGTGACATATCAATAGACTATGATAGTCATTTTTATATAAAAAGTATACTAGGTACAAGTAGTCTTCCCAGTGAGTCTTTCTGTCCATAACATACATTCTAAGCATGTCCTCAAGTACCTGATTTACCTTCTTGTTCTGACCATTAGTCTCTAGATGATAGGCTGAACTAAATTTCATTTGAGTCCCTATGTCATGTTGCAATGATTTATAGAACTCCGAAGTGAAAATTGGATCTTTGTCTGAGATAATATTTCTAGGGACACCGTGCAACCTGACAATATCCTTCATGAAGACTCTAGCTATTGATGTGGTAGTGTAGGATGACTACATGGGAGAAAAAAGTGCTATCTTTTTCAACTTATCAACTATGATCATGATTGCATCATTTCTCTAATGAGTAACTAGAAGTCCCACGATAAAATCTATAGATATTGTATCCCATTTCCATTCTGGGATTATATGTGGTTAAAGGAGGCCTACTGGGTGTTGATGCTTGACCTTAACCCTCTAACATTCCTAATACCTAGCCACAAAATATTCTATATCCCTCTTCATACTCAACCAAAATTATATCTTACATATGTCTGCATGCATTTTCTTAACCCCTGAATGAGATGAATAGGGAGCACGATGATCTTATGTCAAGATGACCTTCCGAAGGTCACCTAAAAGTGGTACATAAATTTGAACTTTCTTCCTTAATATCCCATCTAACTCTAATGAGTATCCCAAGAAATTTCCTTCTAAGGGCCTTCCTTATTCTAATACTACTCTCACTTCCTGATACCAAGTATCCAAAGGGAGTGCCTTCAAAATCTAACTTCACAAGTTTTTAGTAAGGGAGAGAGATGATATCTCATGTCTCCTTCTTCTTAAAGCATCTAATACCACATTATCTTTTCCCTGAATATACCTGACCTCAAAATCATACTCACATAAAAATTTCATCCACCTGTGTTGCCTGACATTGAGATTTGGCTGAGTGAATAAGTACCGAAGACTTCGGTGGTCTATGTGTAACTCAAACTGATGCCCTAACAAGAAGTTTTTCAATTATTTCAGGGCATGAACTACGACTTCCTATTCAAAATCATGCATAGGGTAGTTAAGTTCATGATCTTTAAGTTTCCTAGACTCATAAGAAATAACTCTACCTTCTTTTATTAGTATTGCCCCTATCCCTTCCAAGGAGGTGTCTGTACAAACTACAAATTTTTTTGAGGGGTCAGGTACTACCAAAATCGGGGCACTGGTTAAATTTTCCTTTAATTATTGAAAAGCTTCCATAAATTTCTTGGTCCAAACAAAATTATTTACCTTTCTTTATAAGGAATTAATGGGATGAGATATTTTAGAGAAACCCATGAAAAAGCGCCTATAATAGCCAGCCAGACCCATGAAACTATGAACTTCTGAGATATTGGTGGGTGTTGGCCATTCTACAATGGCTTGTACCTTTGTAGGGTCAACCACTATTCCTTCCCCTGAGATAACATGGCCAAGATATTTAACTTGTGACTAGAAAAACTCACACTTCTCTAAGTAGGCATATAGTTGATTTTCTCAGAGGCATTGTAGCACCTGTGGCAGATGTTCCTCATGCTCTTCCACTATTTTTTATCATACCAATATATCATACAAGAATAATATCACAAAATTATCCAAGAAAGTACTGAATACACCATTCATAAGGCTCATGAACACTGAAGGTGCATTAGTAAGACCATAAGGTACTACAGTAAATTCATAATGGTCATACCGAGTACGAAAGGTTGTATGATGAATGTCAGATTTGTGGATCCTTAACTGATGATAGCCTAACTTAAGATGAGTCTTAGAAAATACTTTTTCCCCTTTAATTTTATCAAACAAATCATCAATTTGAGGCATTGGGTACTGATTCTTAATGGTTACCTTATTGAGTTGTCGATAGTCGATACATAATTTGAGAGAGCCATCATTTTTCTTCACAAAAATAATTGGAGCACCCCAAGGTGATACAAGCTCTGATAAAGCCCTTTTTCAATAGTTCCTCTAATTGCAATTTTAACTCACTTAGTTCCTGATTTTTCATGTGACAAGGAGCCTTGGATATGGGTTCTTCTCCTGGTGCCAAATCTATACAGAAATATATATCTCTTTTAGGAGACATTCCTAAGATTTATGTTGGATACACATCAGCAAACTCTTGAAGCAATGGGTGATCAAGAATTTTTTCTTTACTTTCCCCTTCAACAAGATTATTTACTAAGATGGCAAAAATTTGACATCTCTTTTTCATGCATCACTTGAGTTGCATTTCCAATATCATGCGAAGAGATATAGGCCATTGGATCCCAACTATAGTTCCATGCTCACCTGAATCATTAATATAATGAATAGTCTTCTTTCTACATTCTAATCTACCATCATTAGTTTCTAACCAATCCATACCTAAGACAATTTCATAAGATCCAAGAGGAATCACTCGAACCTCTACTTTGGTGGAGAAGGGTCCTAATCCCAAATCACAATTTTGGACACACAAGTTTTTGGTCATGTTAGCCCTGGAGGCTAGTTGTATCTATAACTTAACTTCCTTCCCTTCCACCTCTACCCCACATCTTTCTACTAAGGATGGAGATATAAAGGAATCAGTTGCTCCTGAATCAAATAAGATAGAAATGGATTTACCATTTAATGAACATGTAGTCTTAATAAATCTACCATGGTGGTCGGCCTACCTTTTTTCAACTGTAGAAAATACCCTATGGGACTGGCCAGCATCACATACAGTTGGTTCTGAGCCTACCTGATTCTATTAATTATTGGTGAATTTGGTGTGTTGCAGACAATGGACTGCAATATGTCCCTATTGCCCATAGGAAAAGCACCTAGTGTTCCTCACAAAATTCCTTTTAGAAGGTGTACTAGACTATTGATAACCCCCTTTACTGGTATTCTAGGAAGTCTGGGATGGTTGAGGGGTAAACCTTTGCTGGGTACAATTATTATTACAGGCTTGAGGGTACTGAAACTTGCCACCACCCTTGTTATTCTAAAATTTATTCTTGTGGAAGTTTTGTCCCCCTTTATAGGATGACTAATGGTTCTTGGAGCTTGAAGTCCCCTAATTATAGTTTCCCTTAGAACCTATCCCAGTGTTATTTTCTTAACTACCAGAATGACTACCCCGCCCCATCCTTACATTCCTCTCAACTACATTGGATTTGGCTATAGCATCTCAGAGACATTTTTGCTCAAAGATTGCTACTTCCCCAGATATGCAATCATTTAATCCTCGGATAAAATGTTGTACAAGCATAGGATCATCATATTTGTATCCTACAAAGGGATTAACCTCGTAGGATTTTCTCTCATATTCTTCTACAGTCATTTTTTATTTTTTAAGATAGTGAAACTCTTCTACTCTACCCTTCTTCCATTGGTCTGAAAAAATTGATCCTTAAAACTTTCTAAGAATAGTTCCCAAGAAACAGTGTCAATGCTAACCTTAAATTTTTCCTCTTCCATATGCCACTAGGTGGAATAAAAATTTATTAAGTGCATGATGGAACATATAACTTTCACATTACTACTAAAAAGGATGCATGGAAAAACATCTTTCAAGATCATATACCCATGTTTTTGTCGAGGCTCCCCCTTCATTTCCATAAAAGAAAAGTATCTTAGCTCTAAGTAAGTCCCTCATATGGGAAGTTTCCATGGTTTCATTATCATGTATTGTTGTCCTTCTCCTAGGGCTTCTATCTCTTTCCCTATCATTACGGTGAGAATGGTTTTCTTCTTCATGATTCACTTTGTTTTTTATGGTTTCGAGCCTTTCCAAAATTTGTTGCATAAGTTGTCTCATTTGAGCCCCCTCAGAACCAATTACTCTTACTCTCATTCCTTTCTTCCCTATTGTTACCCTGATATTTCTCTTCCTCATAATCCCCTTGTGATCTTTCCTATTGAGATCTAGGGGAGGAAGTTTGAACTCTTCCCTTAGCTCTTCCACAGGTGATGGGGGGCATCCTAGAAGAGTGATATAACATAAGAAAAGGATATCTAGTTTTACTAATATGAACCTAGGGCTCTGATACCAAATGTAACGCCAAGGAACCCAGAAGGACAAGTTTTAAAGTACCAAGAAAAGAAACTAGCTTTTTTTAAAACCATCACTGATACTTTCTTCTTAATCTTTAAGCATGAACATGTCCTTACAGGTTCCCTAACATTTGTTACTAAAGTAAACATTACTGATTCATTTTCTTACCTTAAGAAATAATTTTCTATCTACTATACTTATCACTTAAATTTTCATAAAAGGTAAGGTAAGACATAACAATAATGCTCATTTCATATGATTTTATTTCATTTGTCACTAATTACTTTAACTTTGAATTTCTTTCCCAGTTACATAGATTTTTCCTTTCAATTACATCATATTACATTACATTACATTTCCCAACAAGGGCTTACAATAAATCAAATAATTTGAATGAAAATACATTGAAGTACATGATATAGAAGTAGGAATCTTCATTAGCTTCTAAACAAGTATCCAAGCCGAGTCATCCACAGAACCATGAACAATACCTCAAAAAAGAATTTCCACCCAACCACATGAAATTATGAAGGTCCACTCCCCCATGCTAGGAGATATAACCAAGGTTCTCACAATATCTAAGGAAATATAAGGCTATGAAAAGAACCTAATTACATAGAAAAGAAAAGTAATTCAATCCATTAACACTTCTTGTAACAAAAACTTAGAGAAATGCTCTACAACACTGAACTGTTCTTTCAAATTACTTCAAAATTGTGCCAATAGGTAAAAAACCTCCTTACATGGTTCCCAAAACTCTTAAATATATCCTAATGACCTAATGTAACTATTGGAACCGACCCATAACCACCTTTTGGCAGTTTTGTATCTTTTGACAAAATGTTGTCGAGCAACTTTGCAAAGTTGCAAAAGTTTCTCAACAACTTTTTACAACCTTTACAATTTGAAAATTCCAATGCCCTAACCCAACATTATAGGTTCAAATAATTAACTTTGTCAACTCTATTACAATGATAATATGTCACTTCTAGCACTCTAGGTTCCATTCTCCAATTTTTCCCTATTTTGGGTTACATCGTTACCATAGATCAAATTGACACAACTGTACACAAACTAAAACATATCACAAAAAAATTTGAACTCAACTAAACTAGACTCATTCTAACATATCATAAGCCTAGGGAAGGATTTTACAAACCAAAATTTGATGGTTGGGTAGGACCAATGACTAGGTGCTTCTGCACCATTCTCCCCCAATTGAGAAGAACTCAAGTAATCTGTGAAGATAGTATGGAAACATCAATGGAAAGTTTCTTGAAATCACCTTCAACAATCCAAGTAGCTTTTGACTCTGGTTGTTGGACCTACTTTATTAGGTATTCGATATAATCTTTCTTCTTGGTGTTTTTAGAAACCCTCTTGTCTAAGATCATCTCTGCTATTAGTGTTGGGATTAGGCTGAAAGCTAATCTCCCAAGATCACCTGCATGCATGACAGTTACAAGATAGAAGCAAAAGACAGAAGAGAGAAACTGTGGCGGCCAAAAATCCAGAGAGTTGAAATCCATGTTGACAGAAAAAGCTTCTATATTATCAACAATCGAATAGATTACAATATCGGTAATGAAATACAAAGCGGTGATTCCTTATAAAGGATACCGAAACCCTAAAGGTGAAACCCTAAAGAAATATAAGCTGCCTAAGTGAAACTTAAGCATACAGTATAATAGACTAATAATTAAATGATTTAATTATTAGCTATTATATAACTACTCTAACACCCCCCCTTAAGATAAGCTTAGGGAGAAACAAAACCTAGGAAACTACTGCAGAAAGCAGGAAAGATGGGTCCCGGCAACAAGGCCTGATCAGGTACCCAAGTACAAGAAAAGAACTAGATGAAGGAAACTAAGCCTTCAATCTAGGGAAAAGATGTCCCAGAGAAAGGAACAAGAAAGAGAAAGAAGCATCTCCGAAGCATGTAGCTGAAAACTCTGTCAGAAGAGACTGCTGGAACCCCCACTAAAGTGCATGACCAGGCAGAGAAGACAATGTCTAAAGAGCTGATCAATCGAACCAGGAAGTAATAGAACCAACAGGTGAACCCCCCCATAATGCTGAACAAGGAGAGGTGACAGAAACACTGAAATGCAATGCCAGAAATATCTGCAGAAGAAGAACCAGGAACACCAACAGTGCAATAGAAGTACAGACATAGGATAAAGGGCGGTGTCACCGACACACAGCATGGGCTAATTTTGTGGAAGGTACACTCACTTGACAAAGGTGGATGCACCTAAAATGGCATAAGCATCATAACCCCCCATGGCACTTTATAACAGAGTGCGAGTACAAAAACTATACAAGGTGCTCGAAATCCCAGATATACAGAAGTAGGCACTTTATCTCAGTGTGTTTATAGAAAAATGATATAACAGAAGAAGCATACAATGCTCAGATGTCAGAAAGAGAGTAAGCCAGAAGTACAGTAGAAGAGATCCCAGGACCTGTAGACCCAAGCAATCCACCAGAGTGCATAAACTGCCAAACTCAGAGGAGAGAAAACCTAGAGCAGAATCTAGAAAAAATACCCCCGTAATTGAATAGATCACTAAACCAACTTTCTGATGATATCTGGTTTGCCAAAAATGAAGTCCGGATGAGCCAGATATGACTCTCGGAAGGCAAAAATAGACATCAGAATTTGACAGAAAAAAACACTATCAAAATAGAAAAATCCAAAACCCTAACTACCATCATCGGAAAGTTCTCGGAAAGAGCTTTCTGACGGTATATGGAAGTCAGAAAAAGACCTTCGGATGCTCAAGATAGAGCAAAAACAGTCTCAGGGGGTCAGAAAGGCCTCAAAAAAAAAAAATTAAGCCCTTAGGGCTAAAAAAAGTGGGCCCCCGGGTGCATGGCGCGCTCAGGGGGCTGGGCCGTAGCCCCTGGTCTCACATATGACCAGTCGCATAGAAACAAAGCCCACGGGGGCTGGCAGAAAAGGCGCCACCTGGGGCGGAGTGGCGCAGGGAAGGCGGGGGCCGGCGGAGTGGCACTGCGGGCGGCGGGGGCCGACGGGGCGGTGACCGTGGACGGCAGCGGGCGGCGGAGGCCGGTGGCGAGGGCAGAGCAGCGGTGGAGCATGGGCCAGCGGGGCCAGGCGACGGCGGTGGGTGGCCACAGGCGGAGCGCGGGAGGCGCGCTAGCTGCGCGCTGGTGGCGGGACTTAAAAATGCCCAAAAAAGCCAAAAACTATTAAAAAATAGTTTTTTTTCTTCGAGAACCGTGTCCGTACGGCCCTTAGGAGGCCAAAAAAATTTGTCTGATGCTCCGGTGTCCAAATCGAACATATTTTATATCAATCCTTAGGTTTTTGGGCCTTCCGAACTCAACCGTGAGGTCGGTTTTGGTCCAAAATACCTCAAAAAATAGAGACCCCCCAGAACTAATAAAAGGAGCCAGGAAAAGACCGGCAAACTTCAAACCCTCTGTGCTTCAACAAAACAGGAACAACGAATAGCAGGAGAGCTCTGATACCATGTTGGGATTAGGCTGAAAGCTAATCTCCCAAGATCACCTGCATGCATGACAGTTACAAGACAGAAGCAAAAGATAGAAGAGAGAAACTATGGCGGCCAAAAAGCCAGAGAGTTGAAATCCATGTTGACAGAAAAAGCTTCTATATTATCAACAATCGAATAGATTACAATCTCGGTAATGAAATACAAAGCGGTGATTCCTTATAAAGGATACCGAAACCCTAAAGAAATATAAGCTGCCTAAGTGAAACTTAAGCATAGAGTATAATAGACTAATAATTAAATGATTTAATTATTAGCTATTATATAACTACTCTAACAATTAGTTTGGGTTGTGAAGGCAGTGCTATGTCTTGAATCAATTCCTTCACATCAATATCATTGTCCCCTTTCTCAAGGATAGGACCCTTATATTTGACTAAATCTGATATGTTGAACATAGGTGAAACTGCTATCTCTTAGGGTAGATCTACCTTGTAAGCATTGTTCCCATACTTAGCTAAGATTTTACATGGACCTATTCTCCTCATATGCAACTTACTTGGTACACCCTTTTTGAGCCTATATTTGTTTATATGGACCATCACCCAGTCTCCAACTACAAATTTAATGTCCTTCTACTTATTATCAACTCTTTCCTTGATCTGGGAAGTGTTCTCCTCTAAGGTTTTCTTGACTTGCTCATGTACCTCTTTCATGGACTATGAAAAGTCCTTTCCATGACCACTTCTCTCTTGCATACCTTGTTGGAAAGTTGACTATACTAAAGTATATGACTCTATTTAGTGTTGTCATTATGGCAACAAATTCATATGAATTTTTGGAGTCAGCACACATTATCAGAAGATCAGAAATTGCCTAAGTACAAAAAATAGGACAGAGCAAGGAACAGACTATTATAGTTTTGATTAGCGTGTGTTCATTTGTTATCCAAATGATATGTGCCTTTTAAGATAATCTTATGAGTATGTTTACATGATAATTCTAAGAGAGAATGATCATGTCTGCAAGTATGAAGAAGATACAGCAAGTTGAAGAGATACAGCCAGTGAATGCCAGAACAGGACAGAGATCATGGAAAGAGCCGACAGAGATTGTTTTGGCGCAGAAGTTGCACTTATCATCAGGACTTGTGCCTTTGTATTAGTTATTTTTAGTGACCTAAGAATCTATGGTTAAAATCACATGACTTTATTCATCCAGGATAATTAGTTAGAGCTAATTTGGTGGAGCGGACTATGTGAAAAGACATGTCTGTTCGGTTTGAGTAAAGCATTTATAATTAATGTTAAGATCACTTAATGAAGGGTTTAATGGTTATTTAAGTGATCAAGATAGATGGTAAAAGGTTTCCTAAATCTGACATGTTCATTTCCTTTGAGGAAGTACTTATAGAAGGTCATTTGTGATGGGAAAAGTTGAGGAAGCCAAAGATAAGAAAAGCAGAGCAGAGTGTAAAAGAAGCAAAGATATATCTATCATATGTTGATGATATAGATATTGAAGTAGAAGATTTTAGAGTGAAGAAAATATTTTTTTAGAGATAAACAAGAGGTTAAAGCATCAGCGCACAAAAGGAACTGATCAGACAAGCAGTGTTATAGCAGCAGTTCACCTTGCAGATACAGTGTGTATCAAATATCCAAAAGGTTGTAGCCTTCACCATTTAAGCAGTGAGTTCTTGGACAGTGATTCCACCACCCCTAACAGAATTATTGTAAAAGAATCCTAATAGGGTCCTACCCTTAACAAGGTCACTATACTTCATGTATTGTAAAGACAACTCCTAACAGGGTTAAGGATCTTCTAACAAGGATCATAAGACACTAGTGCAGAATATTTGTGGGTACTAATTCCCACCGGGGTTT
>MU224326.1:4003467-4020554 GCA_018584345.1 Thuja plicata | reverse complement strand
AAGTAAAGATTCAGATAATAAGAAAAAGTATTAATTGATAGATCACTGATTCACCCCCCCCCCCTCTCAGTGATCCTATTCCTAACAATTGGTATCATAGCTCTGGTCCTCAGCAAAGAAGTTTAACCACTTGAGGAGATCATGGAGAAGGAAGAAATGAAACACCTAAAAAAGAATCTTGAAGCAGCCCTTGAAGAACTTGACACATATGAAAAATAAAATAAAGATCTAAAACTAAAAGTTGAAGGCATCCAAATACTTATCAAGAAACTGAAAAAAGAATTAAGGAATTGTTCTTCAAATGATTTAGGAGAAGTAGTCAAAAATTTTAATGAAGAAAATTTGTCTCTGACGGATCAGATTGAAGAATTGGATGAAAATCTATATAACAATCAAGAAGCCTATGATGAACAGGTCAAAGAAAACAAGTAGTTAAATGAAGAACTGAGACAAGCAAACATGGAAATCTTGGAGCTAAGAAACAACAAAGAAAAGATAGAATCTGAATTGATTGCAGCAAAGAATCATATTGATAGATTACACACAAGAAAGGATCTGATAGAGTCACAGTTGTATGCCCAAAAGGTTAAAGGAGATACCAGCGGTATAAGATACAATAAAGTACAAAATCATATTGATGACATACAAGCAAGAATGAAATAACCAAAGGACATCACAGATACTAAGGAGATTGGAAATCAAACTAAAGATAATATTGAACCACCTAAGGATGAATGCAAGCTAGTTGACAGAACTTGTTATGCCTGTAACAAGCATGGATATATTGCAAGGAATTGTAAAGAGGTAAGACCCTTCAATGGTTACTGTTATTCATGCAATAAATTTGGTCATAGAGCTATGAATTGCAAAAAAAGTCAGAAGAACAAGACTCAAAATAATCAAAGAAATCAGGATCAGCAAAACCAAAGAAGTTATCCATAGCAAAATGTTAGAAGTACTCAGAACATTACATGTCAGATATGTAATCACAATGGTCATTCAGCTAGACAGTGCAGATTGGTAACTCACACCAATACATAGAAGAATATCAGACCTCCTATCATTTGTCACTCATGTGGAAAATATGGACACATCTCTAAATTTTGCAGATCTAGAGCACAAAGACAAGAGAGCCCTAAAAAGTCAGAAGATTCAATATGGAATGAGGCAGGAGAAATCAAATTTATGAAAGCTACAGAAGATGCAAGAAAAATTTGGGTCGAAGTAAAGAAGGATAGTGATGAGAACAAGGTAGTAGATGCATCCTCACTGGACGCACCCTCTACTTCTGGATAGTAGACCTTCTTGGTCTTAGGGGGAGCTATTCTAGCTCTAAACCCCTACGTGGATGGTATACTCACCATATGAGTATACGCCTTGGATTACAATTGTTTGGTGACATTGTGATGAAGTATGCAAGAGAACACAGTCCAAATTGTTATCAGGAACAAGAATGAAAGTTATAGTTGCTTTATGTGTCTACGCGGGAAGTATTAATGGCAGAAATCTACTTTGAAATCACCAAGTCCTCACTTGCGGTCAAAATAAATGATTGGAGATCATAGAAGCCCTAGAAATTGTATTGTTAATGGACTAAATTTGTTCTCAACAGTGAATCATTATTTGATAATCAAAGTCATTCGAGTTTGAAACAAAGCCCAAGCACAGACACGTCATTTCAAAAATTAGTTGAAAACTTACTTAGCAATCGAGTAAGCGGTTGGATAATCAAAGGAGAACTTGCAGTCAAGTAACAAAGCGTCACTATTCCATTCTTCAGCAAAGATTGATATCAAGAAAATCTTTGAAACATCTTGAAAGTGATTTATCAGTATGCTTCAGCGCATGAATTTCATGAAGCGGAATGGGTCAAAATCTTGTTGAGCAATGTTCTATGTGAGAGTATCAGCATAGCCATTGGAGATTTTGTTTTGGATTTGACCTGATGTTATCCTTGGAAGCACATACTTATTATTGATCATCTAAGTATGAATACAACAAAAGAGTGTTCACGTAAGAACAGAATTGATTGAAGATACAATTTGAAATATCATGTGAAGAAGCAGATAAAACTATTATGACAGGTCCACAGGATTCTGCGCCCATGGCCAAGGACGTGGAGGATACATTCGTGATTGATAATGTTGAAGTATCAATGGTAGAAATGGATATTAATCTAGACAATTTTGAAGAAACATTTGTGAGTAATCAAGAAGCTGAGAGTCTTTATATCAGCAAAAAGATATATTGATTTAAGATATCACAGAAAAGGAAGCATAAAAAGAGAAGACTAAAGTGATGGACATTTCATCATCATTGTTGTAAAGCTTGACACCCATAATAGAGTTAGACTCATGGGGAGTAAATAAGTAAGTGGAAGTATATAATCTAAAGGAGTCATGAAAAATAAATCAGTTATTGTAGAAGAGAAGTATATGAAGAAGAGGCTTAGTGAATTGGTTAGCAAATTTACACTTGATCTTAGTTCACTCAAGGCTGGTCAAGCATCCTTGAAAGAGTTTGCAGCAAAAGGAAGAGAAGATAATATCAAAGGGGGAGTAAAGTAATGTATAGAATATGGAGTATGTCATATGATCAAGGTCCTAGCATAGACTTGGAGAAAATGGAGAAGCTACAATATGCATTATGCGCCCATCCACAGATTGTTAATTCACTGATTGTATTTTGGGAGAAACAGATCTAGAAGTTGCAGATTGCATATCCAAATGTGTATGGTGAGTAAGTACATAGAAGTGTTTTTGAGCACCTTTGTCATTAATTTCAAAGGGGAAGTAGAGTATGAAGAATATGGATTCTGGTATATGATAAGAGGGAGATATAAGATAGAGAGTTTTTGTATAAGAGTACAGATAGTAACTTCACCATATTCCTTTGTTGTGATTAATGAAAAAGGGGGAGATTGTTGGAAATTTGACTATACTAAAGTATATGACTCTATTTAGTGTTTTCATTATGTCAACAAATTCATATGAATTTTTGGAGTTAGCACACATTATCAGAAGATCAGAAATTAGCTAAGTATAGAAAATAGGACAGAGCAAGGAACAGACTGTTATAGTTTTGATTAGTGTGTGTTCATTTTTTATCCAAATGATATGTGCCTTTGAAGATAATCTTATGAGTATGTTTACATGCTAATTCTAAGAGATCATGATCAGATCTGCAAGTATGAAGAAGATACAGCAAGTTGAAGAGATACAGCCAGTGAATGCCAGAACAGGACAGAGATCATGGAAAGAGCCGACAGAGATTGTTTTGGCGCAGATGTTTCACTTATCATCAAGACTTGAGCCTTTGGATTAGTTATTTTTATTGACCTAATAATCCATGGTTAAAAGTGCATGACTTGATTCATCTGGGATAATTAGTTAGAGCTAATTTGGTGGAGCAGACTGTGTGAAAAGACATGTCTATTCAGTTTGAGTAAAGAAGTTATAATTAATGTTAAGCCAACTTAATGAAGGTTTGTGTGGTTATTTAAGTGATCAAGATAGATGTTAAAAGGTTTCCTAAAGTTTACATGTTCATTTCCTTTAAGGGAGTACTTATAGAAGGTCATTTGTGATGGGAAAAGTTGCGGAAGCCAGAGATAAGAAAAGCAGAGCAGAGTGTAAAAGAAGCAAAGATATATCTATCATATGTTGATGATATAGATATTGAATTAGAATCTTTTATAGTGAAGAAAATATTTTTGTAGAGATAAACAAGAGGTTAAAGCATCAGCGCACAAAAGGAACTGATCAAACAAGCAGTGTCATAGCAGCAGTTCATCTTGCAGATACAGTGTGTATCAAATATCCAGAAGGTTGTAGCCTTCACCATTTGAGCAGTGAGCTCTTGGATAGTGAGTCCACCACCCATAACAATGTTATTTTAAAATAATCCTAACAGCGTCTGACCCTTAACAAGGTCACTGTACTTCATGTATTGTAAAGACAACTCCTAACAGGGTTAAGGATCTTCTAACAAGGATCATAAGACACTAGTGCAGAATATTTGTGGGTACTAATTCCCGCCAGGGTTTTCACCTACATTGGGTTTCCCTGTAATCATATATGGTGTTATGTGTTGTGTATATTTATCTTACTTGCATTGATATTTAAGTTCAGTACATAATCATTTAAGTAAAGATTCAGATAATAAGAAAAAGTATTAATTGATAGATCACTTATTCACCCCCCCCCCCCTCTTAGTGATCCTATTCCTAACATACCTATGATATCCCTCAGTTCATACACTCCTCTAGGGTGCATCCCATAAACTACTTCAAAAGGACTTCTCCATGTTGTCCTATGCACTGTGTCATTGTATGCAAATTCAGCTTGTTGAAGGACTTGATCCCAAGCTTTCCCATACTCTTTTGTCAAACATCTTAGAAGGTTTCCTAAGGTCCTGTTCACAACCTTAATCTCCCCATCAGTCTATAGATGGTAATCATATTCAAAGAACAGATTTGTTCCTAGTCTTTTCCATAAGGTTTCCCAGAAATACCCCATAAATTTGGTGTCCCTATCTGAGACTATATTGGTTGGAAGTCCATGGATTATTATTATTTCCCTAAAAAAAATGTGCAATGTGACTGGTGTCATGAGTCACCTTACATGAAATGAAGTGACTCATTTTACAAAATCTATCAACAATAGCATATGTGTTATCATATCCAGTCCCAGTCTTGGGTAATCCAACCACAAAATCCATACTCATACATTCCCATGGTCTATTGGGAATTGTTAAGGGTTAATACAAACCAGAATCAGAGAATGTGCCTTTGGATTTTTGACATATTGTACACTATTCCACATATCTCCTTGTATCTCTCTGCATTCTTGGCCAATAGCAGAACCTTTGTATCAACTCCAAAGTTTTATTGAGTCTAAAATGACCACTAAGGCTTCCATTATGCATTTCATGCATCACATTTTCCCTCATTGATCCTTGAGGTACACACAGTTGTCCACCTTTGAATAGGAGCCCATTTTGTAATGTATACTTCGCATACTCACTATAAAAGTAATTGTTGAATTCTTGACACACCTTGTAGGATTCTTTTAAATCCTCATCATCCCTGTAAAGATATTCAATGCTTTCTATACAAATACTCTTCAGCTGTATCTCTTTCAATGTGATTAATCTCTTGCTTAATGCATCAGTGACCTTATTCAACTGTACCTTCTTGTGCTTAATATGAAAAGGGTATGATTTTAGGTATTCCATCCATTTTATGTGTCTGTGGCTCAACTTATCTTGCGAGTTTAGAAAAATCAATGCTTAGTTGTCTCTAAATACAATAAAATCCTTGGGTAGGAGGTAGTGTCTCCACTTCCTAAGTGATTGGACCAGTGCATAAAGTTCCAAGTCATAAGAAGAGTATCTTTGTTTAGCCTCTTTGAGCTTCTCCTGGCTCAAAACTGCTCCCACTACAATGTTTCTAGTATCACACTCCAAGGTAAATAATTTCTCAAAATTGGGAAGCAGTAGTAGTGGTTGTGTGGCCACCTCTTTCTTTAAGATTTCAAAACCCCTATCTACCTATTGTGTCCATCTTAACTTAGTCTTTATACCCCCATTAATAGTATCAAGCATAGGGGCACAAATTGCACTAAAATGTCTAATAAATTTTATATAAAACTAGGCTATTCCATGAAAACTCCTCACCTCACTAGTTGTTTTAGGAGTTTTCCAACTAAGTATAGTTTATACCTTTGAGATATCCATCTTAAAATCTCCTTTTGAAACCACAAAGCCAAGGTAAACAAGTTCCTGCTTCATGAATTCACTTTTCTCCAAATTGATAGTTAGTTGTTCATCTTGCAATTTTTTCAAAAAAATTCAATATGTTTAAGATGCTCCTCTCTAGTCCTACTAAATATCAATATGTCATCAAGGTAAAAATAAAAAATTTACCAGTAAAGCCTTTAAGGACTTCATTCATGAGCCTCATGAATGTGTTAGGATCATTAGTGAGTCCAAATGTCATGACAAGCCATTCATAAAGCCCTTCAGTTGTTTTGAAGGCATTTTTCCATTCATCTCCCTCCTTTATACTTATTTGATGGTAGCCACTTTTGAGATCTATCTTGGTGAAGAATTGTGCTCCACCCAAACAGTCCATAAGATCCTCAATTCTAGGTATAGGTAACCTATACCTAATATTTATCCTATTTATATCCCTATAGTCTATTCATAGCCTCCATGTACCTCCCTTCTTAGGTGATAGAATATTTGGAACTGCACAAGGGCTTATGCTCTTTCTAATCAACCCACTGTCTAGAAGCTCCTGCCCTTTTCTAGCTATCTCCACATGTTGCTGAGGTGTCATTTTGTAAGGGGATTTGTTTGGTAAATATGCTCCTAGGAAAAATTATATCTGATGACTCACTATCTTCTATGGTGGTAAGGTGGCAGGACTTCCACCATTTATAATATCCTTATACTTCTCCAATAGACAGTGTATCTCTGCAAGAATGTCTGTCTTCTTAGTCTTTGATTCTTCTTTAGGATTAAAAATGATAGCACAACCAAAACTCTCTTCCTCCTTAAGGGTTTTCAAGAACTCCTTTCCACTTACTAACAACACATTAGGGCTCACAGTCTTCCCTTCCTCTTCTTCCACCAAGAATTGAATTTTAAAGGTAACTCCATTTGTCTGAAAAGAGTAAGAGTTCCTTTCACCATCATGAATGACCTTTCTATCAAACTCCCATGGTCTATCTAATAGGAGGTGACATGCATCCATGGGTAACACATCACACAATATCTTATCCTTGTAACCCCCTATAGAAAACTCTACCCATGCTTGTTCATTTACCAACACATGTTGCCCCTTATTAAGCCAAGTAACCCTATATACACTACTATGAGCTATCTTAGTAAATTTGAGCTCATTAGTGGCTTCCTCTAAGATAATGTTATATGTAGACCTAGAGTCTATAATAACCTTACATAATTTTCCCAAGATTCTACATTTCACCTTGAAAAGGGATCTTCTTTTCCTTGGTTCTTCCTTAACTGGTTCCTTGATTAGAATTCTTCTAATCATTAATTTTTTCCCAACTTCTGAGTCCAAACTTATCTCAAGGGATTTCACACTTGTTGTTTCTTCTTATACATAGGTCACTCTCCTATCACCTTAAGAAGAAGAGGGATCCTTTTCAGGACATATGTAGGTCTGGTGTCCTAATTGATGTCAGTGGTAACACTTCATATTAGCAAAGTAGGATCCTCTTCCTCCACTAGATCTTCCTTTGTTGTTGTTGCTTCCAAAACCTCTTCCTCTACCATAATTTCCCCTACCACTTGTTTCTCCACTCTGATCTGTGAGTTTAGATTATCCTTGGGTCCACCAAAACTTCCCAGATGGCCTCTGCTATCTCTTCCTCGCCCTCTACCCCTACTTCATGATTCTTTCTTCTTCTTACTTTTCTCTTCTACCTTAAGGGCTAGTTGGTAACACTTGTAGACAGTAGTAAGGCTCAACAAACTTATGTCTTCTTGAATGTTCTATCTCAAACCATTAAGATATCTCACCACTCTCAAACTTTCATCCTCTTGAACCTTGGACCTTAAACACAATTTTTGGAACTCCTCAGTATAAGATTCCACATCAAGCTCCCCCTGCCTCAAGTTCTATCTTTTCTTATGTAACTGTATCTCATAATCTTTAGGCATATAAAATTCTTTGAGTTTTTCCACCATACCCTTCCAAGTAGCAATATTCCAGTTTACCTTCCTTCTCCCTCTCCGTTTGAACAAATTTCCACCATTTTAAAGAAGATCCCCTTAATCTTGATTTGGCTACTCTAAATCTTTGGGTTTCACTCACCCCATCACAGTCAAAATGATTATCTAATCTCTCAATCCATTCCATCATAAGTTTTGGCTCCATATTTCCACTAAAAATGGGTATACCTTCTAGGGATTTTCCACTCATGGCCTTTAGTGCTCTTAATAAAGGCTCTTCTTGAATAACAAGGTCAATCTCTAGAACTTCATCTTCCACTGCTACTACTTTTCCCTTCCCCGTTTGTTCATTTATCTTGTCACTAACTTCTTATGTCTTCTCCTCTACTTCACCCAATCTCTATTCTAATTGGGTTAGCCTTTCTCTCAAGAGTCTATTCTCTAAATCTTGGTCATCCACCTTCTTGGCTAACTCTGCATTTGTCACCGCGTTGGTTTCCCGAACTGATTCTTTGTCTGACATGCAACACTTACTCACTAGCCCAAATCTTCTAGGACTCTGATGCCAATCTAATAGGGAGATTTTACACATTTTAACTTAGCTCAATTTCAACTCAAGTCACATAGGACTTTCTCTATGGTTTCACTGATCACTAAGGATCCTAGGAGAATCCCAAACTAATCTCCTAACCCTTCCCTTTAATCCTCCTATCAAATTTATAAGTTCACCAATCTATGCTTTCATAGAGCTCACCAGGGTAAGCCCTCTTCCTAAAATTTCAACAAATTCACCAACTTGTTAGGAGTTAGGATATGTTCTTTGACCATCTAAATTCACAATTCCAACTTCTATCAAGTTATTGGGTTCATTTCTCCATCGCTACCCATTCTTCCTAATAATCAGGGCTAGAAGCAATTAGGCCTCAATTAGCCCTATTTTTCAAGGATTTTGATTTTTTAGGAAAAACTTCCACACAATCCCAAAATCCAAGTTGTGATCCAGATAGCCTTTACCAATCCATAAAATATTTTCTAGGGCTTAGGCTGTGGAGGTGTTCGTACACAACTAAACCCTAAATGGGCTAATTCCTTAAGTAATGAACTAGTCCCTGCAAACCATGTTCAAAATCCATTCAAATGGATTCAAATGTCCTCCAACTTGTGCATCAAGCTTGGTCAGGTTCACATCAACACTACTGAGGTATTGGATTTATTATTTCAATCCCCTCCTGCAAATGAAACATTTTGTTCCTCTAATTTCCCTAATCGGGCTATTCACCAGCTCACCTAGTGCAAGAGCTCAAAATTCACCATTGCAACTTCTGAAACCAAAACAAATGAAAAGTTATTGTACATAGGCTCCTCTTTCATTCCTCCAAGGCACATTTACTTTCCATGGTCAAAAATTTCTAAGGATCCATTCTCCTATATACAACCCTGACTGGTCTAGTGACCCCGGTGCAGGGATAAAAATTTATTAAAATGCACAAATAAAAACCTCTAAACTAGTATACTCAATAATAGACTTTAGATAAATTAAAATAACCTAATTACATCTAAAATAAATCTAATTCAATCCATTAACACTTCTTGTAACAAAAACTCAGAGAATTGCTATGCAATAGTGAACTGTTCTTTCAAATTACTTGCAATTTTTTCCAATAGGTAACCAACATCCTTACATGGTTCCTAAAACTCTTAAATATGTCCTAATGACCTAATTAAACTATTGGAACCAACCCAAAACTTCCTTTGGGTATTTTTTCATCTTTTGACGAAATGTTGTCAAGCAACTTTGCAAAGTTGCAAAAGTCGCTCGACAACTTTTTACAACTTTTACAATTTGACAATTCCAATTCCCTAGCCCAACATTATGGGTTCAAATAATTACAAAACCAAATTCTCAACTCCATTACAATGAGAATATTTCATTTCTATCACTCTAGGTGTCATTCTCCAATTTTGCCCAATTTTGGGTTACATCCTTACCATAGATAAAATTGACACAACTTTACACAAACTAAAACATATCACAAGAAAATTTGAACACAAATAAACTAGAATCATTCTAAACTATCATAAGCCTAGGAAAAGATTTTATAAACCAAAATTTGATGGTTGGGTAGGACCAACCACTAGGTGCTCCTACACTAGCAACCATGTAACCCTAGTCCCCTTCTAATTAGGATCCACCCAAGAAGTTAACTCATGGTCCTGGTACTCCAATAGGTATATACAGACTATAATATCACTTATATTTTATTATGTTTAAACCCCCAAGTTTATTTTATGGTTATCTCTTGATTAAGGAACTCACCCATAGGATCCCCTAGAAACCTCTTTGGGTCCTAGTACCTATGGTGGGCCACCCACTTAGGCTACCTATTTTCCCTACCCAACATGCCATCAATGGGACTAAAAAAACTTCAAGGCACCCATTACACAATGTTAGGAACTCTCTCCTATGATCCCAAATCATCAGGACGAGTACAACCATGAAACATTTACCAAAGAAGCATAAAACAATGGATGGATTCACAAGGCACTTGCTTTAATTATTAGGGTGACCTCATACAAAAATATAGAAGGTTCAGAGATTGAAATAGATGTAGACAGAGGCATAGCCACAAGAACATAAAATGCAGACAAAATATCATATCATAAAGTGCCAAAATCTTAACCAAATTAACTAGATGCCAATACGAGTATTCTCATGGGCTAGTACGAGTAAACGAGGCCAGGCATCCTTACTCATACAAGTTCCTTCCCAAAATAAAAAAATTGCACTCTCAAATTGATTGTACGATCAGAACTAGGCATGATGGGGGTCCTGGGATGGATTTATGAGGTAGAACCATTTGTGGTCGCCCAGTTGCACACCTAGATCTCCCACCAAACCTAATTCAATTCCTCAATCAATATGGATCTTGAACTCATAAAAGAAAATGACATAAAAACAACAAAATTCACATAGGCTAAACAATAGAGAGAGGTGGTGTATGACACCCTAAACCTCCCAGAACTATAAAATAATAGAGAGGCTAACTCAAACTCAAATCAACATGCCACAATCCATAAACAGATATATGGAAAACTCAAATAATTACAAACATAGTTCATATCCAAATTTTCCTATCTATTCCAAATAATATACAAGTACATAGATTATTTCCTAATCAACCATAGTATACACCTACTCACAAAGTATTAAATAGAACTATTTATTAAATAAGCTTCAAACACACATATACAAGCACATGGGATTCTTCCTAGTTCTAGACCCTACATGGATTCCTATGGAGAAAACCCCTCTCTGTTGAGAAAATCCTCAACCCTCCACCTTCCCGTACAGATCCAAAACCTTCCCTCCAAGCTATAGGTAGTATCTACTCTCTTAGAGATTACAATATATTCTTTCCTCATAGAATTCTACAAAGCTCAAAGTCTATGGTCGTATTTTTGAAATTATGTTCTCTGAATCTCCTTCCAATCCCCTTTTAAAAAAATTCCCTCAAATCAAATAGATAACTATATGGTTGGAGGGGTTTCTTTACGAGAAACAACTACTCCAACTACTATAGTTGGTTCAACAATAATTAAACAACTCTCTCATTCTCGTGAACCTATGATTAAAACTTTAATTTTTTTATTAACTCAATTAACTTACTAAGTCATTAAATATTATAGTATATATAGAATTACCAAATAACTCACATAGCCCAGTAGTTACTACATCGCCTTACTTCTAGGAGTTCTCGGGTTCAAATCTCCTCGACAAGCTAGTTTTTTTAAATTAGGTAATTTATAGTTATTTCTCTTATTTATATATTTTATTTTATAAATACAATATTTACATCACAAGAATATTATGCATATTCATACATTCATACCAACATGTGTGTGTGTGTGTGTGTGTGTGTGTGTGTGTGTGTGTGTGTGTGTGTGTGTGTGTGTGTGTGTGTGTGTGTGTGTGTNATACACATATATATTGAATTACACTATATAATCTAATACATATATATATATATATATATATATATATATATATATATAAATATATATCTTATGAGAATATAGCCAATAATCATAGTACAAAAACATAACTAACAAGAATAATAAGAACATAGTTATTTCAGGTCTGCAACTTTATTCATTTTTCCTTGTGCTCTCTTATTTCTCATCCTGATGATGGATCACAGAGTGTGATTCAAAACGTCGATGCAAAAAATTTACAACACAATCAAATCCAGAAACTCTTAATAGTTAATAAGAACACAATTACCTGACAAGACATAAATCTCAAAATCATACAAAATAATGACACTGCCCAACCCAAAATAAGATGACTTCCCTAAAAAGGAACCTAATTCAAAAATTTTTTCTTGAGAGAACCTTGGTAATATCTCCACACAACAACGTTTGAGGATTTTGAAGGCACGCTCAGACCTGTGTAGCCAGGTGGAGTCGATGCCTAGTACTTTCATCCTACATCACCAAGATGAGAAAATTGTATACACAAATATATATACAAACAATATAAAACATGGAGATGGAGTGGGACATCATGTAGATCTCTACTAGAAGTGACTATGACTACCTTGCCTCATCCTACAAGCACGTCAGACAGTATCGATACTAAAGCATGATTGGGTTAGTATTATTGGATCCAAAATAATCAAAATCTCATAATGCAATAAAATGGAATGAATTATCATCATTAACAATATAATAATGTATATAAGCATAATGGTATAATAAATCCTTAAGATTATATACTCTAATTCATTTACAAACTTTCATAAAGATAAATTTTTTATCCAAGAATATACTCAAAGTGACTCATCATCTAATCTAAATAAACAAATCATAGCATCCACAATAATCAAATGTAATAATCTTGTCCATATACAGTCATAAATATCAGGTTACTATGGTGGGCACTACAAGAACTCCTTTTGAGAGTCACCTTGTTAGAGGATTTAATTCGCAGACCAGTAAGGATCTTGCAAACCCTTTTAGGAGTAACCTTGTTAGAGGATTTTGATCAAAAGATGGTTAGGAATTTCCTTGAGAATACACTCAAATAAACTGATCTGAAAGTAGCACACTATGCTTGGCAGATCCGCTTCAGCACTGCTCAAATGACTGCTTTACTCATACAAACATTTAGTCAAACTACAACAATCATCACATCAACTCTCTTCATCTTTCATCCTTCAATTTCATATCTTATATTGAATTTTAAGTCGGTAGGATAACCCTAAAATGTGTTACCTGATTCAGCCTCCAAATCCCAATCCAAATACATAAGTGATCAATTCAAAATAGGAATTTAAACTCCTCAAGGTCGGCCCTCAACAATACAATTCTCAAATAAAATAAACTTTGACACGTAATTGATTGCTACCTCGATTTCATCACCTTGACTTGACTGGTTGAATTTTCTTGCCAATATCACTAGTGTTTGCCTCAAATCTCAAATCCATGTGCATTGAATCAGCTTGCGTAATCATAGATGTAGGTAAATATAACTTTGTAGATAGTTCCTATAAGATTGCATCATCTGAATCCTTAAGGATTATCACCGCACACTAAAATCACCATCCCAGACTATATAATCACTGATACACTGAACACTTAGAAAAATCCTTACTAAATCATCATTATCACTGGTATCTCTGATCTTTCATGTAAAGTATACTTATTTCCATCAATGACAACACGACATTATTCACCACATGATCTAGGATATGATCATCTTCATCAGATTCCAACATAATTCCCTTTTAAAGAAAATAAGGGAGCTAGCAAGCTTCGGGCTAGAGAAGACATGTCACTAGTCCATTAGACTGTTTGTGACTCTTGTTAATCACACCTTTCCCACTTATTATTTTTTGAAGATGATACTGATATAGGCCCATGTTGATGCAAGCTAGTACTCAAAAAGATAACCGCTGAAATATGCTAAAATTTGTTTCCAGACAGTCACATCAATCAATTAGTTGGCTAATTGTTTATTCTTTTTATTCCTCATTTAAACACAATCCCACTCAATTGTTATATTCTTCATCTGACAGCCAATTTAAATTCATGACATCGTTAGATTTTTTTCTTGTATGGGGTGTACTAGACTACTACTTGATTTTCTTCCCTCTCAAAATATTCAAAAAATGATCCTGTGCTTATGATTTTATCCATGCTACTACCCAGCATGTCTTTGTCAAGATCTTAACAAATTAAATCAACCTGGGAGTTAATAACCTACTCTACATGTTCCTTCTATAACTCAAGTGGCTTAATAGCTCTATTTTTATGTACAATTCAAGGCAGTAGTGTATCATGCAGTTCATGGAACCTCTTCATTAGCTTTCTGATTTTTCTTTCTATATTCTCTAGCAAAACCTAAAATTCTTGCATTGACATTACAAATAAATGGGTTGGTTGAAGTGTCGGTGGCTTGTTAGCATGATATTTAGAAGCTACAGACATCATCTTTAACTCACTAACCCCATGCACCCATTTGGCAAGCAAAGGTGGAGCCACTTCTCTGTCTTTATCAAAACTTCTAACAACTTCAAAAAGTATAGAGTATAAAGAATGATTTTTTTCCAATCTGATATCCACTTTCTCATTCAAATGAGTTAGAACTGAACTAAATATCTCTTCTTTCTTCAAGGAATATTTATGCTCTATGTACTTTATTTTTCTCTCCAACTCTTTTATCGTTTCTAACATTTGAGCCTTGGTTAGATCCAAAAAGTAAGTTGGCTCTTCAACATTTGATTCTATGCGGAGGAGTGGTCCCAATAGGATACTAGGAGGTTGTACGAGTAGGAGTGGCAGGAGGTATTCTTAATGTTGAGGGTGCATATTTGGTTTCAAGAACAGCATGGGGTGCTTCTAATTGTTTTTCCTTGGGAGTTGAAACTTTGACTATAACTCAATATACATTTGATGCATCTTATTATATTCTCCAAATATATGCTCAAACTTAGCTTTATATTCCTTTTTCTTAGCTTCCTCCCTCTTAGCAGTTTCTTGAGCCAATTTGGCTACATCTATAGCAAAGTTTGTTTCCTCTACTTCTGATGTTCGAAGCTCTCTTTTTATTAGACTTCCCCTCAAATTGGGATTAATATCTCCTATATCTAGTTTTCTAGCCTCCCTGGATAGTGACCATATAGCCAATGTGGCATAATATTGACTCCATTCAGATCCCTTCAATGCTAATCTAGCTTATTCTTCTGAGTTATACAATGGCTATTTTGATTTCCTGAGAGCATCAAATTTTACAACATCAGTTATTTCCAACTCTGGAAGAATTAGGACCCCTGCTTGATTAAAAATCCTCTTTCCCTCTTTAGGTGTGATAATTCTGAATTCCTCCATCATTTTAGTCTTTATTTCTTCTTCATTCTCTTGATCACCTTTTTCAGGCTTTTGGTCCTTCCTCTCTGCACATATTTTCTTATATTCATCAATTTTTACCTTCCACAATAGCTGCAAAAATGGTTGACTTTTCTCAAAAGTTTTATCTTCAAGGAACTTATCACAAGATTCCTTCCTTGCATCTTAAAATTATCTTCCTTGAATGTCTAGAGGAGTAAATTCACATTCTGGTGACCTTGGTGCTAAAGGGATGCCCACCTACAATTATTTATTAGTTATGATAATAACATCCTCCTCTTCTCCCTCCTCTACATATTGTTCTTCATTTTTTTCAACTCTTTAATGCCTTGGAGGTGAAGGAGATAAAGGAGGTGGTGAAGGGCTTCTTCTCGGTGAATCCTCTATATCAATGATTTTTATTCCTTTAAGTGTCCTAGGTTGAAGCTTAGGGGATTGTTATTGTTTCATTATTTTCTTCCCATTTATTCTTACCTCTTCATCAATGTCATTCTCCTCTTCATTATTTGTTTCATCTCTCACCCCTTTATAAATATTCCTACCCCCAAAGCATGTAGTCTTGGAATAATGGAAAGGTGTGTACTGAGAGGGGAGGGGTGAATCAGTACCCATAAAACTTTTATCAATTAATATTTAGTATTCATTACTTGCATAACCGACCATTGTATCTTTTCTACTTCATGCATGCAATATCATAGCATAAATGTAAATGCATGTAAACAAACATTGAAACATTCATGAAACCCATTAACTCATGACACAAGTATTTGATAGCGCAGAAACCCTTGTTAGAAGGTAAAAACTACGGTGGGGGTGAAACCCGCAAAGCTTCACTATCTGCAGAATGGAAGGTTCATGTTAGGGCTACAAGTTGTGATCACTTCTGATTATCTTACCCTGTTAGGACTAACATGTCAGACTTGTTAATTCTACTCGGTTAAGAGATTTCAGCAACACAATGTATGTGTGCACTCGGTTGAGAGATTTGTATAAAGACTGTTAAGTCCACCTTCTTAAAGGATTTCACTGCTTGCTACAATTGTTAGAGAGTAACAAAATATATGACCTAGTTTCTTGCAATCTTATATTGTTGATTACAGATCCTTTAAGTTCACAAAATATATATCCTTCATAACTAAATTCTTCTTTATCTATCCTTCTGCATGAAATCCTTTTTCTGATCCATAGATGTCCTTGGCGGCTATAATCATCATGTTCTTGATTGATTATAAATCTATATATACTAAAGATTTGACCTAATTAGGTTTCATGCTTTTCTTGAAAAACTCTAAGATCAAATGTTTACAACTTGATCTTGATCTCCTAGTTTGCATGAATACAATCAGTTAACTAATTAAATCCATCTTTTACACTTTTCTTGATCCTCAAGAAATTGTTGTCCAGCTCAGCAAGAAGCTATTTTAAAGACTAAAGTGCTTTAGCTGACGTGTAGTTTGAGATCTTCTTTTTCTGGTGAAATGTGTTGGAATTATATTGGAATGATGTACTGAGAGGGGAGGGGTGAATTAGTACCTCTAAAAATTTTCTTGGTTATCCCATTAACCCTTAATCATCAGTTTGTAAATTATCTTATCTAATTGTTCATCTTTCTTTATGCATATGCAATCATATCATAAGTTCTTTTAGTATGTAACCATAATAGAAACATTCATGAAAATAGATAACACATAACAAAAGATATGATATCACAAAAAACTCCTGTTAGGAAGTAAAAACTGTGGTGGGGATTTTTACCCACAAGACTTCACTATCTACAGATAAGAAGAGGCCAGTTAAGGCTTACAATTGGTCACGTCTGATGACCTACCCTGTTAGGAGTATTACAGTGGATACCTGTTAAGATCTACTTCATTTGAAGCTTTAGCAACACTATTAAGTGTGCACTCTGTTAAGAGATTTGTAAAGAACTGTTAAGTCCACCTTCTACAAAAGGATTTTAGATGTGATGCACTTGTTAG
>MU224326.1:3970754-3989914 GCA_018584345.1 Thuja plicata | reverse complement strand
ATATATATATATGTCCCCCATGGTGTGGTAAATGTTGTCTTATATTGTTCTGATTCCTTGACCTTCACTTGGTCATAACCTAAAAAATCCATCCATCATAGACATAAGCTCACATCATGTGACTCTGCAACATAGCTTTCATGTTTGGTAATGCATAGTTATCCTTTAATAAAGATATGTTTAAATTTATAAATTTAACACACAATCTGATGCCTCCATTTTTTTGTTGGATTACTGAGAGGGGGGATGAATTAAAAAACTATGATACTTTAAACCTTCAAAACTTAACTCTGATTCAACTCGGTAGGATAAACAACAATAGAAACTGAATCACCAAATAACTTCAATAACTCAAAAAATAACTTGCATAAATAGTAAATATCATGCACATGAAACATTCAATGCATTTAACACCAAATTTAATGAGAAAACCCAATTTGGGAAATACCTTTGTGGGAATCGTCACCCACAAATGAAAATACTCTTCTAAAGTATGCTTGGTTAAAATCCAATCCTGTTAAAGATTACATTACACATTGTTATATGTGACCCTGTTAAGGATTTACCTCAGACCCGTTAAGATCTTCACCATGTTATGAGTGGCCTGGTTAGAGGACATTGAACACTCTTTTAGATTTTCACCTTTCTCAAGGATTTTACAATAAGATTGTTAAGTCCACTCAGTTAAGAGATTTCTCTGTTACAATGCAAATAAGCAATAGTGTATAAAATTATATTTTAAACTACAACTACCTCTTGCTTGATCAGATCCCTTATGCGCTCTTTGACTACTAGCATCAATACTTCATCAATCTCTGCTTTAGACTCAGGTATACACCTCTTTTCTCTTCACTACATCACTTGGTAGCACTTCAACACTTCAACTTGCCAACCCTTGTGTTATTTGAATTCATCCTTTAAATAGACTCTATTTTTACCTCTTAATTTCCTTGATTAGGTTTTCCTTCAATCACTCTCAGCTGTTTGATCAAGTTTTTGAACTGATCTAGTGAACTTGAAAACTCGATGAACCGCATCAGTATCACCTCAGAACTTGCACTTTTCTTGGAAGTAAAACCATCACTTTTGCCGCTTAATCTATACCATAGATATTTACCTTGAATGTTCCCATGTGTAGATCTTGTAATTAACTTATTCTTCATCCTTGGAATCTTTCATATTTTTGTGGTCGCCATTAAATGTGTTCTTATCCTTGTTTCTAACATCTGCTCTGCTCGGCAACTAACTCTCAGTTTGGTGACTGTCATGCACTTCTCGGTGCCTCAATGGATTGGTGTCTTGACCAACTTACATAACCCATTATCGACAGACTTCTTTCTTCTTGGTAACTTAACTATTTAGTCTTACCAACTTGCCCAATCTACTTTACCAACCAAATAAAGTAGAAAAAAATTATCTCAATAGTATCTTATCAATGTCTGATCTGTATTAACTTTCCCAATTAAATCAACTCTAAAATATATGGAAATTCAATATGAACCAAAAATAAATTGCTTGACATCAATGAAAAAATAACAATTGTTCTAATCCTTTCAACAATATTGTATACCTCTGATCTCAGTCTTCATCATCATCTCAATCAGTTGAGTACAAATCTCCCTCTTTGGCATTGATGACAACACTTTCAATTGATGATGGCATAATTTAACATCTATATTCTATCTTTACTCCCTCTGAGTTGTTTTATCTTGTTCTCCCTATGTGTTCATTTCTCATTCTCTCTCTTTCTATTCTTATATCATCAATCGATCTTTCTCCCTCTTTCTTTGTAGTCATCAATTATTCATTCTTCCTCTTTTCCAATAATGCCAAAGGTGCATACTCCTGAAAATTTATTTAGGCAGTGGATCATACCTTGCATTTACTAATAACTCATTGCATACATAATTACTTTTCACAAATTCAGGCATCATCTAAAGTGTGAACACTAGCATCAACTCATAAAATAGATATTATATTGAGTCCTAAAATTGATGAAGCATGCATCTTTCTCTAGTGAATGTTGGATAGGGGTAGGACCCCTAATTTACCTCTGAGATACTCAAAAACATCCTTCATTAGTGGCTTGGTGAATATATCTTCTAATTTCTCCTTTGAATTCACATACTCCAACATCACATGCTTGTCTTGAACTTATTCTCTCAAGTACTAATACTTGATAGAAATGTGCTTGGTCTTATAATGCATCACCAGATTCTTTGATATGTTTATAGAACTAGTGTTATCAACAAAAATAGTAACTGGATCGGTAATCTCCTCTTGCATACCTTCAAGTAATTGTTTGATCCATATAATGTTTACACAATTCATAGTTGCAGCAACATATTTAGCCTCGGTAGTAGACTGTGATATACAACTATGTTTCTTACTTAGCCATGTCACTAATATTTCTCCTAAAAAGAAAGATCCTCCACTTGTACTTTTTCTATCATCAATGTTTTTGTCCCAATCAACATCAATGTAGACCTTCAACTCAAAAGCTCCTCATTTCTTGTATAATAGACCAAATTCTTTGGTTCCTTTCAGATATCTAAATATTATTTAACTGCAGACATGTGTGATTACTTTGGATCAAAAAAAAATCTTGCAACAATATCAACTGCATGAGCTATATTAGGATTAATATGTACAACATATTGTAGCTTACCAATCATTGATCAGTAGTGTGTCTTATTCACTTCCTTTAACTCATCTTCTTTTGATCATTTGCAACCAGTATCCATCGGTGTTCCAACCGGTATTGAGTCTTACATCCTAAAAGAATTTAGGATCTCCTTGATGTAATTTGATTGTGTGATGTAGATCCCATCCTTGACTTATTCAATCTATATTCCAAGAAAGAATTTTATCTCCCCTGTCATAGACATCTCAAATTCCTTTCTTGTCTCTTCAGCAAAAGATCTGCATAGTGTGTTATTTCCTAAAAAAATAATATCATCAACAAATATCTCAGCAATAAAAATCTTATTATTACTATCATATTTCAGATACACATTACTATTGTAACTGTTAGAATAACTGAGAGGGGGGTGAATCAGTGGCCTCAAAAATATTCCAATAATTTAACCCAAAAACTTATTACCACAATTATAAGCCTCTAGTTATCTCCAGTCCTAGGAGATGAATGCCTTAAAATAATCTTAACAAATAACTACTCAGAGTTAACTGTTTAAACCTTATTCTTAATGTTTACCGATTAGCAGTCTTTCATTTATCAAAATGTAGTAAATTTCTTAGTGTATATCGATCAATCTAGATTAGTTATGTGTAATTCCAAACACTAAAGCAATGACTCATAAACACATTGACACATAGATTTTTAACGTGGAAATCTTGTTAGGGGAAAACCCACTTGGGAACGGTAACCCAAAATTTTCACTCTTCTGAAGTGATCTCGGTGAAGAGCCAACCCTGTTAAAGGTTAAAAACACACTATTATGTGTGACCTTGTTAGAGGATTTAAATAGAATATTTTTTCACTTGATATCTGGCATCTCTATGCTACCTTTTATGACCAAACCCTATGTAGTTTGTCAATTGGTATCTGGCATCTTATAGTATCCTCATGAACAAACATTTTGATACTCCTTGGGATGTATCTCAATATAGAAAGGATTGTTAAGTCCTACTCAGTTAAGAAACTTTCTGAATCAATGGTTAAACTGAAATAGTAAATGATCTGTTCACATATACAACTATACTTTGCATATTTTTATATATATTGTAAGCTCATGATACCTTTCTGATCAATGTATCTTTTCAATACCTTTGCTCCACTTCTTTCTACTCGGTGATGATGTGCTTCTCTGTTGCTCGATATCCACAGAATTAGCTCTATTCTTCAACTTGATTGATCAGTTCTGATTGAAGACTTATTTCTTCATCAATTTCTCTTCAGCATCTTCTTTCTCTATTCACCCCTAATTCACAATGAATTAGCTTGTCTCTTTATAGACATGATTTCACCATTTCTCAGTTCTTGTTTTGCTTATTCTTGGCATGATCTGCAATCTTAGTCAATCTTTCTTTAAAGCTTTACTTCAGTTTTATCCCGTAGATTTCTCTTTGACAACTAGAATAAAATAGCTTTAAATCTCTCGCTTATCTCTAGTTTTAACTTGTTGATAAAAGAAATATTAACAACCAGTTAAATCCTTCTTTAGCTCTTGCCAGCTAAGTCTTTTATCATTTTGAACTTCAGGTTTTTTGGGTGTTTTAACTCCTTATTAGCTTTGGACAACACTTCAGTTCTCCTCAGGCATCTCCGTTAGGGTTGTCTGTCCATTGGGGTTGTCTGTCCGTCGGGCATCACTGTGAAGTTCTGCTCGTTGGTAATGCTTGTGATTATGTTCATCGGTAATGCTTGTGATTCTTCTCGTCGGTAATGCTTGTGATTCTTCTCATCGGCAATGCTTTCTCACGTTCCTTTCTCAGGTATCATTGTGACTTTACTCTTGTGTTTCTCTATCCGTCGGGGTGCATTTCTCGTCGGTGTTTGTAGACACTTAGTGAATACTAATCTTTTATCCATTACCGATAGCATAACCTTAATCTTTCTGATTTTCTAAAGTCTTTGACACTTTGTTTATAACCAATTAGATTATATCAAGTTGACATCAATGAAAATACAATACATTAATTGATTTAATGTCTTGCATTAAATTTCTACAGCTTGGTGATCATCAACTTAACATCATCAAACATTCAATCAGTTAAATTTCATCAATCTCTCCCTTTGGCATTGATGGAAACACACTACATTATCACACTATATTATTACTAATACAATATGAAATATATCAGTTGTAGTTCATCAATCTACCAATCTTTTTGTTCTATAACCAATACAAATGTCTGGCTCTCAGTAAGTTCATATAGCTTAGATTTGTTTCTTGCAAAGTGCTTTCTTCAATGTTCAATCCCTTCACTGGATAGATGTAGCAGCTTCTGATTGTCTCTCTCTGTGTTGTCTCTCCCTTTTAATGTTCCTCTCCTTGATCAACTATTTTTCCTTTGACAACAATATAGATATATTCTCTCCTTTTTTATATTATCTCCCTTACAGGTTACATCTCTCCCTTAGGATATCTTCTCTCCCTTTGATGGATATTTCATATGTAATCTCTCCCTTTGGATATTCTGGATATTCTGTCCCTTTGAATTATTAGGAACTTCTCTCCCTTTGACAACAATGCCAAAGTAAACATTTATAATGCCACAGTTATATCCTTTCATCTTTTTTATAATATACTCCTTGAATTTCCCTATCCATCAGCAATACAGTGACTGGTGTTCAGTGTAGATATGTACCTCTCATCTAAGAATGAATAGGCAGCCTTAAGTGCTTTATGGTTAAAAGCACATGTTGTGTAATCAAATGGATTATTCATTGAATATCTATTGAAGGGAGTTGTACCTAGTAAAATAAGTCAGAGGGAAGTGATAACTTTACACTTGCCCAACTTTTGTGTGAAGAAATTGTCTTCTAAGAGGGTAACAGAGTAGTTCATTAGATTAAAGAAAGAAGGAAAAATATGTTCGCCAATAGATTTTTGGTGACTCCACTGGGGAGTCTGATACCAAGCAGATTAGTATGCAATCTTTTTCTATAAATATATATTCATGGTTTTTCTTTTTGTCACGATACCCGGTCAAGAAGAAATTTCCCTAGTCTTGCAACCTGATTTACACTTCTTAGATACTCAAGAAGATATTATTGCAAACCTTAATGCCCTGGCCTTGAAATCAAGAACAAGTAACCAACAGTACCAAAAGTTTCATGTAGTAATAGAAGAAGAAGAGGGGATTGGTGAATGGTTTAGAGGACTCCTCATAGCCCAAGGAGCTACAGTAGTAGATAGGGCAAACCAAAGACCGTAAAGTTGAAGCACTGGATTCATGGCCCTATACCATAATTCAAAGAAGGGAGGGAATATTTGATACCTTCTACAAAGAATTATAGAATATTTAGTTCCCCACTACTTACACCTCAAACCAGAAATCAAAAAGTAGACCCCCTTCTCCACCTAGAGCCTCTCTGAATGCCTCTTCCTCTTCCCATTCTTGGAAATCTCTAACCTTGTCTGGAATTCAAGCCCCTCCTCTTGTAAAAATATTCCCAATGTCAGTTATGGAACAACCGTGGGGTGCCACAGTCAGCCCTCTCGCCCTTCCCGCACAAATGAAGAAAGAAATACACAATTCTATGTAGGACTGTGTAGAAAAATATAATAATATCATACAAAATATTCCTACAGCTAAGCGCCCAACTCCTAAAAATCAAAAATGTTTCTTTGTGAACTCGATGCCTCCAAATATCAATTTTCACTTACGGAGGAGCAGGCTAGCTGATTTAAATGCAGCCAAAACTCTAGCCATAGAATTGGAAGATGACCTTATTACACTCGGGAAATGGCAAAAGGATGTACAAACTTATCATGCCCAGGGTTCAACCTCATCACCAGATCCAGTTGTGTAGAGAATGGTAAATGATATGATTTCTTTGAAGAGGCAACTTCCCAAGTCTGAATTCTTGTACCAACAACCTTATCAGGATACTAATATAAAGCAGTTCAATTAGTATACTCCCGGGAAGACATTAGAGCTTCTTGTTTTCAATCAAGGATTCAACTTGAAGGTCCTTCTAGAAAGGGAATTATGTGTTCTTTCCATCTCACAACGGACCATGATGGTGACTCTTGCCCAGATATGATAAGGCACATTCAAATCAAGACCACTAAGGGTGAACTTGGAGAGTTCACTAAAGAAGTAAGGATTCAATAAATGCCTGGCGACTCCGGTACTTTTTACCTTGACTATGAGTCTGACTCGAAAAGGGGTGGTGAAATTTTGGTAACCCTTGAAGATCCTTCTTGTGCTATTCTCATGAGAAACTAGAGAAAATCCAAACCTACATCAAGAGTTACTTCTACCATCATTCTTTAGAGAGGCAAAGGTCCTATGGCGGGTACTTCTTCGTCTAACATGAAGGCTCTTGAAGTCAATATTTTACAGAGAGGTGACACAGGTAATTCTTCTGCTTTTGACATAGTAGATTTCTATAAATCCTCCACAATCCAAATATCAGCCGTTGAATATTTGAAATTAAATCCAAAGGCATTAGATAAGTTGGTTAAATATGTAAAAGGTGATCAAGCCCAACCATCTTCCACTGACCAATGTTTAGTAGATAAAACATCACCTCTGATTCCCCCTATTTCTCCCTTATTTGAAAATGACCAAGAAAATGAAGTGCTAAAACCTAATTCATTTTATATTTCATTTTTTTGAATGGCCAAAAGTTGAGTAATTGTATCATAGACTCAGGTGCTTCTGATAATATCATGCCTTCATTAGTAGCCAAAGCCTTAGGTATAACCCTCACCAAAAAATTTGGAAGATGTTACTCCATGGAAGGGAAACAAGTTCCTCTGGTAGAATAGGTGAAGGATTCTCAAGCCGTCCTTGTGGCATGTCCTGATAAAAGGGTCAAGTTGACTATTTTAGTCATGGATATTCTGCCTAGTTATGGGATGTTATTGAGAAGAACTTTCTGTAAGGATATGAGCGGAGAAATTAAGATGGATTGGTTGGAAGCTATCATTCTCATCAGTCAAAAGAAGTTCAAATTAGAAGCTGAAGCAAAGAACAAATATATTTTTTTCCTTCAGACAACCCAAAGGCTCGGATCTTGTTCCATGAATGTGAGTTTGGTAATTATGTTATTCTTCCTGATGAAATCCCTTGTCCTTTAGAAGATACATCTGAAAAATAGAGTCAGTTGTGGATTATGGAATTCGACAGGAGTTGTTCAAATCCAGGTTCAGGTGCTGGTGTTGTTCTCAAATCTCCATATGGTAAAATCTTTCCCTTTTCTTAAAAGTTAGATTTTAAAAATATGAACAATACTACCGAGTATGAAGCTTTTCTCCTTGGTTTACAGCAAGAAAAATCCATGGCTATAAGATTACTCAAAGTAAGGGGAGATGCTGAGTTAATCCTCAAATAGGTAAAAGGTTTGTTTTCTGTGAAAAATAAATGTCTGAAACACTACCGTAATTTAGCCTGGGATGAGATTGAATCTTTTGACACTTTCTCCATTGAAGCAATTCCTAGGTGTAGTGCCCACCCATAATTTACTTTTCAATATTGATGCCAGAAACTTTTGGTTATTTTCATGATGATTATGTATATGTTAGGATGATTTTACTCACCTCATGCATGTATATGGTTTCCATATATCTTTTACATTATTGTGTGGCATGTTTATCTTAGATTTATGTATGATGTGCCTGATATGGTAGAGGATGGAGAGGTAGTTACCTGCATTGTGAGATCCACACGTTCGACCGGTCCCTATCATTTTCTGTTATATATACATTATATACATGCTTGACTTTGCGATGAAGGTTTGCAGGTACCAGGCATCGACTTCCCTAAATTGCCAGGATGAACATGTCATATCGCAATATCTCAATGGTAAGAGAGGGGAGATAACAAACAGGTCCAAATCCCAACTTAAGCCATTATTGTCCTGAAATAGTGGACAAGTATCTGATTGACTACCTTCTCTAAATTCATCAAGGTGACGTGAATTCGTGAACCCTTGTTTAAGCATGCTTATGTTGTTGCATCTTTTCTACTATTTAATTTGGTCAGATTCTAGTATGCATGCATGAAGGTCAATGTGGTATTTTGTCATGATGTAAGTAAAAGAGTAATTAAAGGTTAATTATAAAGTTTAAATAATTGAACCTTCTAAGAATAATAAAATATTAAATATATAGATATTTAATTAATAGGGACTAAGTAAATACTTGTATTTATTAAAACGGATTTAATTAAAAGTCTACAGATAAAGTTTGAAGATTTAATTAAATATTATGTTTAAATGGAAATTAAAAGACATATTTAATATAAATAAATTATTAATATGCTACAAATATTATTTCTAATTAAAAATAATAATATGCAATGTAATTACATTTAAATAATAATAAATTGAGTTTTAATTCTAATTAAAAATTGAGTTTTGTGGAGAATTAATTATTTAATTACAATAAAAAACAAAAACAAAAACAAAAAAAGACAGAAAAAAAAAAAGAAAGGATATTTATTTATTTATAATATATATATATAAAGCAAGTTTTGCCTAGGGAGCAGTACCCTTTGTATTACCATAAAGAGAAAGTTACATAGTGATAGGAAAGAAACTACTATAAACAACCCGGATCAATTGTACAAGTACATGTTCCCATTACCGATGGCCATCAGCCTTTCAATTATTCCTTCTGGAAATAGGTCCTCATTCTCCTTAGCGAATGTTTCAAACTTTTCCAAACTGTATTCCTTCAGAATGCCTTTCCTGAACAGAGACCATGCCTTATTCATTTTTTTCTTCTTGCCTTCAGCTTGCAGCCAAAAGTGTCCTACCATGCATCCATTTGTCAGATTGGCTTTAGTGCCATCCAAAGAGCAGGCCACCTCCGTGTAGATACTTTCCTCCACAATCTTCCGAACTATCGAATTGGCCGATAGAGCATTGCCTAGCACCTGGATAATGGGGAGAAATGGATCTGCTATCAATATACCATCATGTACATGTTCCGCCGACCAATATTCCTCTCCCAGGATAGCCACTACCGTGACCTATTTTTGATTGTTGTCTCTCTTGAATGCGTGCTATCTGACCCTCCGGCGTCTCTTCCATCATTATCCCTTTGGTGCATCTACAACTAATGCCCAAGTGAAGCGTCATTGTTCTCTGTTTGGAGCGGGCTAGTAGAGATTGCATAAAAACTTGGAGCCCGACTGACAAGTCTAACCGATTCCTAATTAAAGCATGTTGATCCTGTCAGATTCCTATGTACTTGGAAGCGTGCTTCATTGCTAGGGTTCACGGGTTGTGCACGGCTTCCTCTGAATACACCGTCTAAACCAAACCATTACCCTATACCTCCTCTCGAGATTGTAGCTTTCTCTGACGTGATGATTATCTGCAGATCCTGCGGCAATGTATCCTCCTAATCAAATCCAATGTCCGATTTTGCATCGATTCCCATATTAGCCAAAAAATCTATCGCCTTATTGTCTTCTCGATAAACATGTTGTAAGTGGTAATCGCCAAAGCTTTTCATATGATCTTTGATTCTACGAATCCAATCTTCTAGCCTCTAAGACTGGAAATCTGATTTCGCGATTCCATTTAGAATGACTTGAGAGTCACCTTCAATGATGAGTTTGTCGATGCCATTGGTAACACACCAATTTAGACCAGCTACCAAGGCAGAAATTTCTGCCACATTGTTGGAAGTAACTCCTATGAGTCCTGCCAATGCCCTAATCACTACTCCCTCTGCCTTATGAATGATGGCTCCTATGCCACTTCTCCCTGGGTTACCCCTACTAGCACCGTCAAAATTCAATTTCATCCAACCAATTTGGGGGCTCTACCAAACCACTAGCTTCCTAATAACCTTCCTTTCTTTCATAAGATGGTCTCTAGGGTTCTTGAATGTCCACAAAACCTCCATGTCTAGATCCCATTTGGATTGGCATTTTAAGTGCAAGCCTTGGATCTTGTTGTTCACTACTTCCTCTATGGAATTTTTGACCTTTTTTTGAAGCAACCCCATGTCCAAGGATATGTCCTCAAAAATTCTTTTGTTACGCTCCTTCCATACATGCCACACCAAAAGAGAGGGACCCACTATCCATAATATGCCCCATTTAGAATGTCTCCTATGGACAGGCCACGAGGACAGGAATTCCTTAAGCATGTCATTTCTTACTGCATTCGATTGTAATGATGCTAGTAACCAGTCCCAGCAATCAGAGGCAAATGGACACCAGAATAGAAGATGATCAACTGTCTCCTCCTTTTTGTACATGACACACCAGATGAGGCCCGCGATCCCAATCATTTTCAATCAGCTTCCTGTCAAGATCCTACCATGCAATGCAATCCATAGGAAAGCCCCAGCCTTTAGAAGTGGCCATTTACCTTGATATAGGATCGAGGGCCACTTGCAATCTTTAATTCTAAATCTCTGTAGTTCATACCCCAGGCTGACTTTATAATCTCTTGATTTGGTAGCACTCCAAATCAGTTGGCCTGCTTCATCTGAGAGGAGCACTATTTTATTTTCTAGGAGATTCTTCAACTTCTTTTGGTTGTCCAAGTAACCATCTCCCACTTGTTTCCATCCCATTACTGAAGAGGAGTCAACGGGTCTGACCAAGTAGTCTGCCACCCACTGGCCCGTCGTTGCTTCCGTCTGGATGACCCAATTTTTATCTTCAAAGGAGTCTATCAAAGGTTGGTCTCCATTCCAGGAATTCTACCAGAACCTCGCTCTATGTCCATCACCAACTTTCCATGTTAAGTGTTCTATAAGAATATCATGGCTAAACCAAATAAACCTCCACATATGAGAGCCTTTAACTGAGTTGGCAACCGTCAAAATTTTGTCTGGTTCAAAGGAATCCAAGTATTTGGCGGTCATGACTTTACAGTACGGCTTTGATGGAGATTTGAACATATTTCATGCTAATTTGGCTCCGAGCACTCGATTTTGCAATCCCATTTTTCTCATACTAGTCCCTCCTTCCTCTTTGATCATACAAGCCACATCCCAGTTGATGAGAGGAATCTTTTTAACCTCCTTTGAGCCTTCCCACATGAATTTTTTCAACGTCCTATCAATATAAGTTGTGGCTTTATTGCACATTTGGTATACCGACATGTAATAGATAGGAATGGCCGAAAGCATAGATTTAATCATTTGTATCCTTCCATCCTGTGATAGCCACTTATTTTTCCAAGCTAACATTTTTTGTCGGCATCTATTCAAAACTTCTTCCCATATTTTGGGGTCAATTTTGCCCGCGTATAAAGGAACTCCAAGATAAACAATGGGGAAGTCACCTTCTTCGAATCCTAATATGCCAATGATTTTTTTACGCACATTTCTATTGGTATTCAGAAAGTATACCAAAGACTTGCGCTTGTTCATACTCTATCCTGAATCTCTTTCATAGCTATCCAACACTTTTTTGACAACCTTGGCTTCCCTAACCATTGCTTCTCCAAAGAGGATCGTGTCGTCTGTGAATTGAGAGTATGAAATTGGATCCAAATTAACATGAAAGGAGATCCCTTTCCATTGGCCCATATTGTTTTGTTTTATGATATTTCTACCCAATACATCTACCATCAATGCAAAAAGAAAGGGAGATAGGAGATCACCTTGCCTTAACCCATTAGTAGCTTGAAAAAAACTGCATACTGAACCATTAACAAGTACAGATAAATGGACAGTAGATAAACATTGAGTGATGCATCTAATCCAATTTTGATCAAATCCAAACCGAAGAAGGAATTTGAAGAGAAAGGCCCATCTAACTCTATCGTATGCTATACTGATGTCTAATTTGACAATCATACCTGGTTTCTTATCTTCTTGCAAAGAGTGAATGGATTCTCTGGCCAGGATGATACTATCTACAATTTCTCGGCTAGGAACGAATCTGTGCTGCTTGATCGAGATGAACCTACTGAGCATCGGCTTCAATCTTTTTACCACTGCCTTAGAAATAATTTTATAAATTGAGTTGCAGAGTGAAATCGGTCGGTAGTCTGCCATAGTCACGTAGTCTTGTTTTTTTGGAATTAAGACAATGATCATGTTATTGATTTATTTAACAAATCTGCATTTTCTCCTGATGTCCTCCGCCACCTTTAGGATGTTGTCCCCCATAAAAATCCAGCACTTTTGAAAGTGCTCCAAAGACATCTCGTCTGGGCCTAGGACTTTATCAAGAAGGTTGCCAAAAGTATCCATTTTGATCTCTTGTTTAGAAAAAGGACGCATCAGCTCAATATTGTCTATCATCGAGACCACCTTAGGAATAACATCCAGTAGAGGGAGAGGGTCCATAGACCTATTTTCAACATTCTCTCTGATCAATTATTTAAAATTATTTATCGCTATTTCTTCTATGGCTCCATAATCTTCCTGCCAGAATCCTTGTTAATCTTGGATGCGATGAATTTTGTTATTAGACCTTCTAGTTTTAACTAAAGCATGGAAAAATTTGGTATTAAAATCCCCTTCTCTGATCCAATTATCCCTCGATTTGTCTCTCCAAAACACTTCTTCTCTGAGGAGAATTTCAGATAATTCACTTTTCAAAAGCTTTTCTTAAATAAAATCTTCATTGGACATACCAACGGAGATGGCTTGGTTATTTAGTAATTCTAATTCCACTTCTATTCTAATCTTTTTAGAAAATATGTTCTTGAAAGAGTTCTTGTTCCAAACTTTAATGTTTTCCTTCACCATTTTAATCCTTTTCGCAAAGAAAAAACTCGGAGTACCTTTAAAAATGTTGTTATCCTTCCACCAACTTTCCACCTTAGGAAGTAAGTCCTTGTCTCTCCACCACATACTTTGGAATTTGAAGCTTCCTCTTCCCCCTTTAATAGCTTCTTGAACACTAAGCTGCACTGGAAAATGGTCGAACAAAGATAGAGGAAGGATACTAGTGTCCATATTAAAAGTAGATTCTATCCAAAAGGGTCCTACCAAAAATCTATCCAGTCTTTCTGTGATTCTGGTAAATTTTTCCCTCTAATTGGTCCATGTGTATTTACCATTTGAGGGAACCACGTCTGTCAATAGGTTCTTGGACATGAAATCTCTAAAATCTTCCATGATTTGATTGGACATCCGAAGGCCCCCATATTTCTCTTCTAAATCCAATAAAGCATTAAAATATCCTACTAAAATTGCTCTGTCACTGTTAATATATGCTAACTTAGAAGAGATTTCCGACTATACCTTCAAATTGCCTTATGTTTTGGTTGGACCATAAACATTAAAAATAGGAAAAGCAACATTATTTTTTAGGCAAACAAATTTTCCAAATATCCAATTAGCTGATCTTTCCAACTCGAATACCTTTATGAAATTGGGATTCCACAACAGGCCAAGGCCTCCTGCCGCTCCTCTCACTTCTTGGAAAAATCCTTTCCACTTACTGCAAGAATGAAGAAAAATAAGGGCTTTATCTAAATTAATTTTAGTCTCTTGAAATAAGACAATGTTTCTCTCTATCTTTCTTAACGCTTGTTTAACCAAGCATTTCTTGTCAGGGGCTGATAATCCCCTGACATTCCAAGTTGAGATCTTCATCTCTCACCAAGGGAGACCCCTGCTCCATTGGATTTTTCTTAAAAAATCAAAGACATTAACAATCCATTTCTCATTGGCCCTCTCTTCTCTCTTTTGTTTATTCAATCTCCTACCCCTTCCACCTTTGGCCTTACCAAGAAGAACGTTAACCGATTGGCTAACACTCCTCGGATCAACATTAACCAACTCATCTATTTGGACAAAATCATCCTTTGATTATCGCTCATATTCAATTTCCATATCTGAAAGGGTTTGATACTATGGAGGAGACTTCTACAATTGAATATTATCCCTGGGCCGCTGCACATCTCCCAAACCTAAACATTCACCAGGATTTTTGGCTACATTCACAGGGCTCGACGAAATAGATTTTTGATGTAACACCTACACTAGAGTAATGGTTTTTGAAACCATTTTTTGAATTTCTCCTTTCTGGACCCAAATTTTGGCTGGCTTAATGAAAACAGAGCAATCCTCTGTATTATGATCTTTGAAGCCACATCTTAGACATGTAACGCCTAGTTTTTCAATTTCCACCTGTTGCTTCCACAAGCAACCACCAGATTTGATATTGATGTAGGAAGGGATCTTCTTGACCGCCACAATCTTAATCCTCGAATACAGATAAGAGTCATTCTCAATGATCTCTTCATCCACTTCCAACAATGTTCCCAACGATCTCCTTATACATTCAAGACTCGCATCACCCCAGTATTCTATTGGGAGATTGTATAATTTGATCCAGATCGGATCCTTATATACTACTAGGGGAACCACATCAAAATTTTCTTGTCAGGGTTGTAAGTACAAGGTAACCAAATCAAAAAACCAATTTTTTTGATTCAAAATATTATTTCTAACAGATTCATCCCTGAAAACCACAATGAAGAAACCTTTAGGGATGAATTTCAATATAGTATCTTGACTCTAGTTTATTTTCACCCAATCCCTAATATGAATCCTAGAAAATTGCGCTCCAATAAATCTCCCTATAACTGCCATATTTCTCCATAATTCAATATCAAGGTCTATATCTTTTGGCATATCAATGTCTATTGGCTCGCCTTCCTCCATGACGGGGCTTGAGGGACCAGACTGATTCGTTCTTCTACCTTTACCCCTGAATCCTTTCGTGTGTCTGCCATAGTTGATGTGATCGCCATCCTTCCTCCTCTGCATTTCTTCCTTGGCCTCTAAAATATATATATAATACTTAATTTGGAAAAAGAAAATAAATAAATAAACAATACTTTATTTAATATTAAAAGAAGAAAGAGAAGGGAAATTGTGTATTTATTTCTTTTAAAAATAATTAAATAAATAAATTGATTTTATTTTATTTTTTTTAAAAAGGAAATAAAATCAAAGAAAACAATTCTTTTATTTATTTTTTAGGGTTAAGTTTTTTTTAGGAAGTTGTCCTAGAAACCCTAGTTGAATAGTTTTTATTTTATTAGAGTTTTTTGGCCATTTGAAAAGGGAGGACAGAGATTTTTTGAGAACACAAGTTTTAGGTGACAATATTACTGGTTTTGCATCAATATTTTGAAGTTAAAGAATATATTTTTTAAGCTTGGGAGTGAAGTCTGCTTTTTGGTTCTTCTTCTTCTTCTTAGCAAGTCTACCTGGTGTTTTCAAGGTAGGAGTTTCTGAGTATTTTGCAGTTTCTGTTACAAAGATTGTTTTCTTTGTGCTTGCTTAATTGTGATTTGATTTTGAGTTAAGGTTCTTTTTATTTTTAAAAATTTATATAGATGATTAGGGTGTTCTTGTAAGTTATATTTATGGCATGTCTAGTATTATGTGACAATTTGTATGGAAACCCTATGAGAGAATGATTTAAAAAGGATACATTTATGTTGTATATCCATTAAAGTTTTACTAAATTGTAAAAATTTAGTTGCATAAGTTTCAAAAGTATAGAAAAATCATTTATTATGAACTATGTGTATTATAGATACATGTATGTAAGGATATGGGTTTGAAAACATGTGTTTTTGGATTAGGGTTGTGAAGAGTCGGGGTAGGGAATAATTTTCATTTTAGATGTCACCTTAAAAATATAAAGACACTTTAAGATAAACATTTTGGTTTTATTTAACATATATCAAAATCAAATAGGGTTCCTTTGTACGGAAATGGTCAAATATTGGTTGTTATAGTGAAATTAGGCCTATTTGAGCTTGATTTTTCAATCGGAGGCTGACAAACATTCATCCATAACTTTTTCTAATTACATAATTAAGAAAATTGCTTCGGTGATATTATAACTAATATTGTTATGAATGTGTTTCCTAATGTTTATGATGATCCAACATTCAAACCAAAGTTAAGGTTTGTTTACCAAACTAGTAGCCTTCATTCCCGAACATGGTTGATTTACTTTTTACATCATTAAAATGACCTTAACTTTAGGATTGGAAACAATGAAAAATATGTGAAATTAAATTATCTTTCCATAGATATAAGTTTCAGGTCCATATCATTTCATATGTGATTATACCATTCAAAATATTTATTGATCTGCATAGAGGAAATACACAAAACCTTATTGTTATAGAGTTAAAATTGTTAATAAGTATTATCAATTAATAATTTATCAATTTGAAAATTATTAAATAATTAATATGACTTATCTAATAACTTTAAGATTTAATTTTAAAGATCATAGAGATTCACTAAAACACCTTATATGTTCCATGTGTGTACTTTATATTATTAACTAAGTCATTTATGACTTAAGAGTATTTTAATAAATATAATGTTATATAAATAGACTTAAATAATATGTCAAATGTGTGCATGCCTTATGTCATGTGATCTTGGTGTTGTTAAGTGTTAGTGTGGGTAGGTTGTTACCCTGGGTGGATTTTGTCTTCGAACTTGTACTATCTTATGATTTTATGCCTTTTTGCTCTTTGGGTTTCATATTGTGGAAAGTTCATAACCATTTTTGATATCACAATTGTTTCATGTGTTGTCTTGTGTACATATGTGATGTGGTTTTATATTTCTATTAAGTCTCGATCATTGGTCCATTTGACCTTAAAGAGGTGACGACCATTATGTTGTTGATAATTTTATTAACTTAGTCACCTTGGTCCTTCTATTGTGGTTGTGTTAGGATCTAACTGATGGTTTTTGGGTTATGTTTACTCCATGTTTGGAGATTGATGTCATTGATGACTATGTTCCTTGAGGATTTTTTAATCTTGTAAGATGATACTATGAGCATTGGTATTGGTTATTCATATGTTCAGTATGGGATGGACAGTCTGGATCCTTGTATAAGATGTAATTGTTCCTTGTTATGCTCCAACATTTGCATAGTGATTTTCATGACTTAATGATTTATGAGAAGTCTTTTATAGATTTGGATTTATCTTATTTTTGGTCTTGTGGTTGGGAACATTAGGGTAGGTTATCTAGGAGCATAGAGGGGAAGTGGCTTGCATTGGGGGCCAAGGCCCTAAGAGGCTACTAGAGTAACTCATTGCAAGTAACCTAAAAAGTGAAAACTTAATAAATCTATTAGGAGAGAAACATTAATAAGATAATTTTGTGTTCTCACCCATGCCTTGAGTGTTAGTACATGCTAGGATGGGAGTGAGAGAGAGATGATGCTTTTTTGAGGTCTTCATTAGTAGAATCCTTGTATGTACAAAAGGATTTCTGAGCCACATAGAGTCACTTGGGGGCCAGGGCCAGTTGGGCTACTACATATAGGGTAGAGCAAGAGTGGACTTATGTGATGACACTTCCCTATATGTGTTCTAGGTCCCTACGTGAGTATTTGGTACACTTGTTTTGTTTCTTGATTTTTCATACTTTTAACCTTGAAATATTCTTGTTACCTTTTTATCTGGTGTACCTTTACTTTAGTCTTGCTTGTTTGGTTGTTTCCCATGTTTGGGTCTGTTGTTACCTCCTCAGCACGGTGGGAGTGGATCTTAGGTTCCACGAGGTTGGGTGGTAATGATTCTTGTTACCATTGAGATCCGATGTTTGTGACTTTTTCTTGGATGATCCTTCTTACCATTGTATCTACTTGTTCCTCATTGTTGGAGACTTGATCTTATCTTTCATATGTTGTATATTTGTTTCATTATATCATTTGTGACATTCTTGGATATTGTATTGTACTTTATATTTGGTTTTATCACATACACTGCGAATTTTGCAGTGGATGTTGGTTCATTATGTATACCTTATGGTATTAGTTGTATCTAGGTTTCATTTATGAAATGATGTTGTTGATTATTCATTTGCATTATATGGATTTTGTTTATTGTTTATTATATTTAGTAGATTAGTTAACTCATGTAATTTTGCGTCATGGAACCCTCAGGATTTGTAATCTATAAATGAGTTACATTTATGAGTACTATGTATTGTCTTGTGTTATATTGCTTCTGCATTGTTATTCTTTATCAATTGTTAACTTTAAAAAAAAATCATTCTGTAAACTTAGTAACATGTCTAAGGTTAACTTCTCCTAGGTTCCCTAGCGGGGCGTTACACTAGGGGTTTGAACTCAAAAGATGACTCACTAGTTGTGTCAGCATCTCTGTTATTACCACACCTAGATTTCAAAATAGACACATACAGAATAGATATGGTCTACAAACCTTCTATTCCAGACAATGATGAGCATTTTCAAGTTTTTGATGGGGATTCATAGATTAAGGAATTTTTAACATGTGGTGTGTTGGTAAACAGATTTGTCCCTTCTTACTTCTCAGGAATATGACTCTTAGTGCCCAAATTATGAACAATATCTGATTACAACAGTTGAAAAGTCGTTCTCTGATTACTGTCTTTTCTCTGAATTGGTAGGTACAGCTCCCTTTTGGAATGATATGCAATGAATTATGTCTTGATCCTAAAACTAACATAGGGTATGCTCTTAACCCGAGAGCAGAAGAGGCAAACTGAATTAAGCCT
>MU224326.1:3929974-3970312 GCA_018584345.1 Thuja plicata | reverse complement strand
ATGACCGTTACAAAGGAAGTTTAATCGATTCATCTCCCTCTAACTGACAGATGGCCAGAAACCACTTCTGTTGCTAACTAATTGCAGGGGAAAAGAAACGGAAAAGAACAGGGGAAGTTAAATCATTCGGACTCCTTTCCTTTTTCCATCTTTGTCTGATAAGCTTTGGCAGCTCTTCCATGGCCATGTGTATGTGCCCACTCAGCTTTTGCAGTTCTGTAGCTTTGTTCGTGCCACTTTGCAGAAGCATCAATCAAACTGTGACACTTCAATTTGGATCCTTTATCTTCTCTTTAATGACATCTGTCGAGTCCAATCCATTGGGCTTCGGGGTCAAATAACTACTTATGTTTTTCACATGTTTGATGCTATTCAGTTTCGATTTCAACCTCAAATGGTATCGAGAATCCTTATCTTTATCTTGAACTCAGGCCTTTAATGCAATTGGCGAAAAATCCCAAACTGAATGCTTCCGGCGGAAAATACCAAATCTGCTTCTCCATTGCAGAAAATGGGAAAAGAGCTTCTCCTCGCGGAAATTTGCAACTTCGCTTCTCTTCACGGAAAATGAGACTGAAGCTTCTCCTTGGCGGAAAATTAGAAAAGTGCTTCTCCATTGCGGGAAATGGGAAAAGAGCTTCTCCTCGCGGAAATTTGCAACTTGGCTTCTCCTTGGCGGAAAATTGGAAAAGTGCTTCTCCATTGCGGAAAATGTATGAGGGGGTGCGAAACCCGCAATATGGAGAAGCCACTACCTGTCTTTTTGCACGTCATTTTTAAGTGCGCGGGATACTTAACTTAAAGCACATGCTTTATTTGATCTCTTAAAACAATAACATAATATTCCTTTCTAATAAATTGGGCCCACCTTGTTATAACTAAGCTTGCGGAAAATCACCTGAGAGGTGCGAAACCCGCATAGTGCAATGTTCTTCTTTGCGGAAAATCACCTGAGAGGTGCGATTCCCGCACAGTGCAAAGTTCTTCTTTGCGGAAAATCACTTTCTTAGGTAGAATTCCGCCATGGAGAAGATGATTTCTGAAATCCCACCGAGCTTGTTCTCGCTCATTTTTTAACCAAATTGCTCGTCGTTTGTTGCATTAGGATCGTTGAGACTTGTAGAATCGATCCATACCAGTCTTCGATCTCTGCTTGAGAAAGAACAACTATTGGAGCACAAATCTTTGCCGGGTTAGGATCTACAACCTACCCAGAATAATGAGACCTCAGAACAACCCGCCCGGCTAAGAGAAGGAAAGGCAATGATAGGGAAACCCGACAAAGATAGCCTACCTAAGAAATATTTAGACCTAGACTCAGACTGACCAGACTGGCTAGACATGACTCCAAAATCCTCCACTTTGACAACATGGGTACAGGATGAAAAGTGGGGAAACATGGTGAAACATTTACTTCTAGTTACTTTGAAGGATCCCTAAATGAATGCAAAGAGGGTTGTTCTGATTCAAGTGCTACTGATGGAATACAAAAACTGAAAGGAAATAAGATTCTGAAAGGCATGGTCGCTCTTGAAAACCTCTTTTCGAGGAAAGATGACAGTTTTATCAAGGAGAAGGATCCACATTCGGAAGCACTGAAGGAGTATGATCAGATAAATATTGGGAATTCATCAAACCCCAAGTGGATTTAGATAGGAAAGACACTATCCCATCATGAAAAAGAAAATTTGTAAAATTTATTGTCAAGCTACATGGATGTTTTGCGTGGAGTTATGATGATTTAAAGGATTTCAGGAATGGAAAGTTTTGCCATCATATTCCTTTGAAACCACAGGCTAACCCATTCCGCCAAAAACTTAGAAACTATAATCCAAAGGTTTCTGAAATCATCCTTAAATAAATAGATAATATGATCAGAGCCATGATCATATATCCCATCCACCACTTGACATGGATCGCAAACATAGTTCTTGTCAGGAAGAAGAACTGCAAAATAAGGATTTGTGTCCATTTTTCAAAATTTGAATCAAGCAAGCCTGAAGGATAATTATGTATTGTTAGTGATGAAAGATGTGCTACAGAATGTTTTTGGAACAGAAATGATGTTGATGCTAGATGGTTTCTCTGGTTATAACCAAATCAATGTGGCAGAAGAAGATGGACACAAAATAGCCTTCATGACTCCTTGGGGTACGTTTTCCTGTAATAGAATGCCTTTCGAATTAATAAATGCAGGAGCCACTTTCCAGAGGGCTATGAATTCATCTTTTGGTGATCTATGAAAAAAAATCAGTGTACTTGGATGATCTCACATTTTTCAGCAGGAGGAGGAAACATCATCTACGAGATCTGAGAGTGGTGTTACAGAGATGTAGAGACCACGGGATCTCTTTAACCCCAAAGAAATCCATCTTCTATGTGACTGAAGGAAAACTCCTGGGGCATATTGTCTCTAAAGAAGGGGTTAAGATAGATCTAGATACAGTAAAAGTGATTCAGCAACTCAGACTTTCATCTTCTAGAAGTGGTGTAAAATCCTTCTTTGGGCAAATTAACTTCTTGAGATCTTTTGTCCCTTCTTTTTCTGAAATAACTAGACACATAATAGGTATGATGAGTGAAAATAAAATGTTCAAATGGAATGAAGAGGGAAAGAAGGTTTTTGATGATATTAAAGTAGCCATAGCATGAGCTCCTACTCTAGTTTACCTAGATTATAAGAAAAACTTCATCATTTATTGCTATGCCTCTGAACATACATTGTCAGGAATCCTAACAAATACGTCAGATATTGGTGAAGGAGCTCCCATTTCATTCATGAGTACTCCTTTAAAAAAGAATGAATTGAAGTATTCTCATGCCAAAAAATAAGTGTTTGCAGTGGTGAAGGGTAAAGCAATTCAGATATTACATACTTCATTCTCATTCAGCATTATATGTACCCGATCCAGAGGCTAAAGCCATCTAGACTCAACAAGAAGTAGGAATGAATAGAAGAGTGACTTGGGTAGCCAAGATTCAAGAATATGATTTGTCTATCAAGCCTACAAAATTGGTTAGGGGTTGTGAACTGTGTACACTCATAGCTGAAGATGCTAGAAACCATGAAAGTGAAACTGAGGACTTGCATTTGGTTTTGTTGGTGAGTCTGAAGGATCAATAATTTTTTGACATGGCTTATTACCTCATAGATGGGGACTGTCCAACACATATGACACCAAAGGAGAGGCGTAATTTGAGATTGAAGGCTGGAAAGTATGTATTGGCACAAGGAGTATTATATAAGAAGGGGATTGATGGTACTCTCTTATGGTGCGTGGATAAAGACCAACAAGAGAATCTTTTAAAAACATTTCATAAAGTGTGCGGAGGACATTTCTCATCTATAGTTACTGCCTTAAAAAATTTTAGAAATTGCTTCTATTGGTTGGGAATATTCAGGGATGCATATGCCTATGTAAGGGGTTGTGACAAATGTCAATTGTTTACAGGAAAACCTCAATTAGCAGCATTACCATTGAGAACAGTGATAATTGAAGATTCATTCAAACAATGGGCTATTGAATTTATAGGACCTATAAATCCTCATTCTATTGTTGGACATCTTTACATTCTGACAGCAATGGACTATTTAAAAAAATTGGTGGAAGCCATAGCAGCTAAGAAGACCAATTCACAGGTAGTGGGTGACTTTCTCAAAAACTACATTCTGGTTTGATTTGGAGTTCCCCAGAAAATAGTGGCTGACAATGCTACTAACTCTTATTCTAAAGATTTGACCCTTTTATGTTATCAACACAACATATCACTAGCACACTCTTTGGATTACTTTCCATAGGGTAATGGACTTGTTGAGTCTAGCAAAAAAAATTTAATCGCTATTATGAAGAAACTGGTGGATGACAATGCTCGTGATTGGCACAAAAGGTTATATGAAGCCTTATGGGAAGAAAAGATCACTCCAAAAAGAGCAATTGGGATGGCCCCATATGAATTAGTGTATGGTATAGGTGCACAGGTTTCCCTACCCTTGGAGCTGGCTGTAGAAAAATTGCACAAAGTTATTGAAGATGACATCTTTCAAAGCTCTTTGGACAAAAGGGTTATGTACTTAACCAAGCTGGAGAAGGAAAGGGATAAATTAATAGACAGAATCACAAAGCATCAGGCTAGAGTCAAGAAAATCTTTGACATGAGGGCTAGACCATAAAAGTTTGTAGTTGGTGATGAAGTACTCCTCTGGGACAAAAGAAGAGAACCAAAGGGCACACACATAAAATTTGAGTCCTTATGGATGGGTCCTTTCAAGATTTCAGAATCCTTGGGTCCAAATGCTTTCAGATTAACTTATCCAGATGGAACGGTCCTACCTTTTACCTATAATTGGCAGAACTTGAAACTTTTCAAACTCTAGAATTATTCTGAGAGTCTTTCTTCTACATAATAGGTTAGTTGTCTTTTCCCTTCCAAGTTTTTTCGCGTCCCTTCCCATTCCCCTTTTCTATTTTACAAAACCATAGATTTAGAGTTCTCTGCATTTTGTTTTAAAACTAAATGCAGTCCCTAGCTAGAGTCGATGTTAGCCCACCATCATGCTTAAATTTGAATCATATATTTTTCTTGTCAAGTCCAAGTATCCTTCGTCTTTTAAGGTTTGTGTCCCTCAGTAACCCTTAGTTCAACCAAGAGCCAGTCGTTTCAAGTAATTTCAGGCCCTTGTTAAGTTTTGTCCATTTTCCTTTGATCTTCCTGAACCCATTGAACCTTTGTGAACTAAGTTCAAGGGAGTTCGAGAAGGTTCAATGCACCCGAGTTGTGTCAGAGATTATTTTTAAAACTGGCAATTTTCAAAGTGTTTTGCAGCCACCGAAAGAAGGAAATATTGAACACACAAAAGAAAAAGGCACAAGTTTTATGTGTATTGAACCACTTTGAACTTTGTTCAAAGTAGTTTGACAGTGTTCAATAGGTACATTCCAGTTCAGAATAGAATCTTCCCACAAGAATATTCTGTGAACCTCTTGAATAGGGATGAATTTTTTTCAGAGGGTGTTAAGGGACTTAAAACCTTTGTCAAACATTGGGAATGATGCATGAAAGGATGGTGAATTAATGTCATATTTTCCAAAGATCTTGTCGTACCTGAAAGTGGCATCATGACACCAACAAATAAAAAAGGTAATCATGAAAAATCAAGCTCTGTAGAGATGGCATACGCATGCATTAAATACTCTTGTGTGAGTATCAAATCTCTATTAAGTCACACTATAGGAGTTAATGCTAAAATTAATGTCGTGTTTATCTTCTCTCCATTTAAAAGAGAATTGGTAATCATTTTTAACCTTGTCTATGTTATTTCAAGTAATTGGGAAACCATAACAAGACTCAACAGTGGTGAAGTTGGTTTACAAATTTGAGGTGAGTCCAATTCTTTTGTGCTTCTGTTTAAGGGAAACCATAACAAGACTCAACAGTGGTGAAGTTGGTTTACAAATTTGAGGTGATTCCAATTCTTTTGTGCTTCTATTTAAATTTGTGAAGCTGTGAGTTTAACCTAACTCCCATGGTGCTGTAAATTTTTCAATTAGTAAATCATGAAGTCAATCATGCATCTTTTTAGAAATGTTTTCAGTTTAGCATGCAAGGTCCAATTATCAGTGATATTGATTTGCGTGGGGTATACTTAGACGAATTGAAAGAAATATTGTCCAATAACGTAGGTGAGCCCTAAATTATTGAAATCTTAAGTAGTGGCTTGCTAGAGGCAGCCATTTTTCCGCCCGCAGCTCCTTGTCCTGAATTGGTTAGAGAATGCATAGCAAGATATGATCCCATCTACGAAACCATTAAAAGAAGAAATGGAGAAACCATTTTGGCTATAAATAGGGAGACTATTGCATCAATTTTTAATATTCCTAAAGAGATCTTCATCGACTTCTCTCCCGCTCAATTTATTGTAAATTTTAATGAATAATGAGAGAGGCATAGAAACAATATGGCCAAATACTAGTTATGAAAACCCCAAAAAGGCAGTTCCAGGATGCCTAAATGTCCTAATAAAGACCATACGAAATCACATGTACATGATATTATGCTCCTGCTTCATAGAGCTAGAGGTTTAGTTGAGGCATATGACTTTGGGGAATGGATTTATTATGATGTGCAGATTATTTTAGATGGGAAGCAGCAGTTGGATTGGAGTGAGTTTATTGCATACTCAATGAGGGAACAACCAAACATAGCGCAAATTTTAGGACAAATTTATTTATGTCTTCCTATCCAATTTATTGTCTTTCTTATGTTGGGGAAATCGAGGGCATTCCACATGAACCATTTGTGGAAGGTATCACCATATACGATTATTACCCTCTTCTTCAAAAGGAAAAACCTTTGCAATATTTCAGGAAGATTTGCAATGTTTTTATGGGAAAGCTTTATTTTGAACTGTCTGAAATGAGTAACAAAAGGGTTTTTGAAGATGTCCAAGCCTTGGTTAAAAGGAATGATAGTTTCTACATCTAGTTCCCTCATTTTAGTTATATTAGGATTGGTTGAATCGAAGAAGAACCTATTAGACTTCCAAGGTTCTGTTCAGATTTCTTTGTAATAGCAGAGATTTGTCCACGTCTCTCAGTGGTGATTATAAATTTTCAACCAAAGAGAAAATGGGAGGAGTTCTTCCCCATTGAATTAGGAATCCTACAATGCAGTTCAATGTCAGATGCAGTAAGCAATTGAAGTGATCAACGGAGCTTTGCTTTTAATATTATACTGAAAGAAAGGGTTATGACAATAAAGGCTTTGCCAATAATTTAGATTCAAGAGCCCACCCATCTATCCTGCATTTGGAATAATTTTGGGAGGATTGTAGAAATGAAGTAGAAGTGATAAGAAGATGGCACCCAAGGATGTTTCTTGCTCATATTGTGACCTTGCAGATAAAGGTAAACATTGATGGTTTAGAAGAAGATGGTTCTGACCTCTTTGAACCAGGATTCTCAGAACCAGATGAGATGGAGGGGGTAGAAGTAAATTTGGATAAACAAGAGGAAGCCAGTATTCATCAAAGAACCACGGGAGTTCTGAAACTCATAGAGAATTGGATCAAGAAAAGAAAAATGATGAAGCTCGAAGGGCCCAATATTGTCAATAGTAAAAACACCACTTTGAGTCCACCATGAATTATTTATGACTCCTCTTGTACTATTGATGATGCCAGTAAAGGTTGAAAATATTCAATTTAGAAGCCCTCAACTACTTCAATTCATGTCCAACCTCCACTCAGGTTCATGAGGTCACAAAGAAGATCCCAGACGAAGAAAAAGAAGATCCCAGACGAAGAAAAATATGGACAGTGATGCATCAGTACTTGTCTGTCTTGAGAAAGAAAAGGAAGTAGAATCACACGCTCAAATCTTGGAAATTGAAGAAATGGACACAAACATTTTTCAGCTCGGGGACCTGAATACAGAGCCCTTGAACACCCTTATCAGAGGAATGGAAGACAAATCTGCTCCAAGTTTGACTCCCAAATGGTTAACCACTTCTATCAGCAAGAAGCATAGTCTGGTTCCTCTATCCCTTCTGATCAGAGACATGGTTGCCAAATATACAGACAAGACACCTAAGCCCAAGAAGGCCAAAACTAAGGCTAGACTCACAGCTGACGTGAAAATTGGCATGTGGACGGCTGAAATTGTAGCCTACAAATTGAGGGAAGAAAACAAGGAACCTTTTGTAGAATATTTTGAAGTCACTAAGGTGCAATTAGGTTCCATGGATCGAGAATCCAATAATCATATGTTCAAACAATCTACACTGGAAATGCTCACCCGATTAGAGAAGGATGGCAAGGAAAAGAAGGAGTTAAAGCGGACTATCATATTTTTGGTTGAGTTCATTGATACTTTTTATTGCTTTGATCTTCTCCCAATAGCTCAAGACCCACACAAATTTGATCCTGCATCTCCTAAAAATAAGAAGCTTCTGAGCCAGCTCCAACATGGCAAATCATTGGTAGTGGATGATTGGATTGGTAATATTATTAAAGATGGATGAAAATACATTAAAGATTCAAGGAATTTACACCTTGATGCATAGGCCCTAATCGGGGAAGTTCAAACTCAAAATATGCACTGGGAGACAGAGGAGAATAAATGGGGAGTCATACTTAAGAAGATGATTGTAGTAGAAAATTATGGAACTCATAAGTTTTTGACAGAACAGTCACTCAAACTGGTGCCAGATGAATTCCAATTCTTCATTCTGAAAAAGATAGCTCAATGGAGAATGTTTGTCCTCAAGACCATGATAGCCGATGTGAAAGCCTGGGAATATGAACTTGGTGACATACATGAGAATTTAGAAAGTGGAAATAAGGTATTAAACCCAACCATCAACTAGAAACCAAGCATTTGTGGGCTAAAGACAGAAGAAGCCATTAAAGCATTCAAGACGTCCATGGACTCACAGAAGAAAAAGGAGGACTTCATTGTTGTAGACATAACTCGTTTGGCTCAAACTGAATCAATGATATACTTGAGCACAAACCTAATGCCTAAGTATGTTGAGAAGGTATTGAAGATGAAGTGGGAGAAGTAAGCCACTGTCACCAAGATCCTCAGTTTTATGATTGAATTGGTAATATTATTAAAGATGGATGCAAATACATCAAAGATTCAAGGAATTTACACCTTGATGCACAGGCCCTAAACGGGGAAGTTCAAACCCAAAATCTGCAATGAGAGACAAAGAGAATAAATGGAAATTCATACTTAAGAAGATGATTGTAGTAGAAAAGTATGGAACTCACAATTTTTTGACAGAACAGTCACTCCAACTGGTGGCAGATGGATTCCATTTCTTCATTCTGAAAAATACAGTTCAATGGAGAGTGTTTATCCTCAGGACTGTGATAGCTGATATGAAAGGCTAGGAATATGAACTTCGCGACATACAGGTGAATCTGGAAAGTGGAAATAAGGTAGTGAACCCAACCTTTGACTGGAAACCAAGCATTTGCGGGCTGAAGACAAAAGAAGCCATTAAAGCATTCAAAACTTCCATGGACTCACAGAAGAACAAGGAGGACTTCACTGATATAGACATAACTCATTTGGCTAAAGTTGAATCAATGCTATACTTGAGCACAGACCAAATGCCTAAGTATGCTGAGAAGGTATTAAAGATGAAGTGGGAGAAGGAAGCCACTGTCACCAAGATCCTCAGTTTAAAGAATCCAAATTCAAACATGGTACAGGAACTGATAACTGGACATGTCGTCTGGAAAAGCACCCACAAACCTGACAAGGAGGAGGACATGTAACTTGTTGGTGGAGCAGTTTATCTTCTTTAAAAGTTATTTTATGTTTTAAACTTTTTGAAGGACACGTGTCTAAAAACTTTGTTAAACTTAATTAACTATTTTAGGGAGGTTAGGTTTTCAGGGAGACCTCCCCTATTTTTTGGTTGGACATCTATTTAGTAGCATAGAAAAAGTGTTAGAGGGGTTTGAACATGTTTTAGAAAGAGAGATATTTTATTTTTGGTTTTGGTAATATTTTTCTGGAAAGAGAATTTATGAATATACAGTTTTGAAAGCAGAAAATTAAAAACCTGGATGTCTTTGCTACATTAATAAGATATAGTGTTTCAAAGTTTGAATCTTTGTGTTTGAAGTTCGTGGGATGGTATTTCTTTGAGAATATAAATTCATGTGAAACATAGTCTTGCAGTTTCTGTAAGAGTAAAAAGGTATTTATATGTTCACTTGTTAATTAAATCATTATTAATTTAATTGTTTAAGTCACCTTTTTATCTCTCATTCACTTAAGCTAAACTTTAGATATTTAATAATTAATTATTTATTAACTATTCATGCAACCTAAGTTTCTCCACCTTCTTGGTGTTCGATCTCCTTTATAAGGATTGATCTCTTTGTATTTTATTTATTCCCTCTCTGGATGAATATTTTATCTTTCAGAACATTTTTATCTCCAAGCTTTGCTTTTGTAACAGGTTATTTTGCATGTAGATGATCTTGGCTTATGAATTCTTTGAATTCTAACATGGTATTAGAGCCTTACTGTTGCAGCCCGTTCTTGAGTTTTTGAAGTTTTTGGAGCTCCGAGGGTTTCAAGTTTTTTTAGCGATTTTTGTGTGGATTTAAAGGGAGTTTTTTTTGGATCACTTTGAGCATATACCGACCTCACAGTTGAGCTCAAAAGGCCCAAAAATCCCTATTTTCATATAAGGCATGTCCAATTTGGACATTGTTGAAATTTGGGCCCTCTATTTTGCATGCACGACCTTGGCACATTTTTGGAGGCAAAAATAGCCTCGGTTTTCATGCTGCCTTGGTTTCCATGTTGCCTCGTAATTCTTGCCACCATTTTTTTTTGACAAAAAAAAAAAAAAATTGCATGGCAATTTGGGTTTCTTGGTTCTTTTCTTGTTTTGGAGCAGTCTTCGGTGTTTTTCTCATAACTTGAGCAAACGGAGGTCATTTTTTTAAAACAAGATAGTGTCAAAAAGTTGTTTTTGAGACGAAACTTTTGGAAGGGGTTTTATTTCTAGATTTTTCTATTTTACTGGCATTTTCCCAATTAAAGAGAGCCCTTCTTTTCAGCTTCTAGGCCTCTAGAATGAGCATATGTACTCCATTTTTTGCTCAAGAATAGGCGTTGGAAAGCTCTTGACGAGCTCTCTTCAGATTTGAGCCTTATATTTGAAGAAATTGATCAGGTATTTTACCCATACTTTTTGAAGTTTGTATTACCTGTCTCTCCTTCTAATCTAATGGAAGATTCAACAAGAGTTGAGATTCACACTCCTCATAATTTCTATTTATGGTAATCCCGTATGAATAGGCTTCTCTGGTCATGCGGGCTATGGTCTTGTTTGGATTCCATTCAGCCAGTTTTGACTCATCCTTATGAATTCATGCAACACAGGAACAAGATGGATGAGGCTATGGGTGCAATGTTTTTGCATGTTTCAGATAATTTTCTCTTTCATCTTGATGATTGTGATACTCCTCTTGTTATGTGGGAGAGGTTTCAGACTCTCTTTGGCATAGTCAATGAGTTTAGGGCACTACAAATTGAAGCAGAATTGACTTCTTTGGGTCCTGACTCATTTCCTTCTATTCAGGATTTCTTGATGAAATTCAAATCTATCAGATCTATCTTACATGGTTGTGGCAAGAATAAGACAAATACAGAGTACATATACATGATTCTTTCTAAGCTTCATGGTCCCTTTCAAATTTCTTCTTCTACCTTCCATTCCACCATGGATGCTTTAGGTCCATGATTTATAATGCCTACATTTGATACATTCTGTGATCATTTTCCTCGTGAGCAGGCAAAGCTCTTTTAGCTTGATTCTCTCACAAGATCACAAAACCATTCATTAGTAGCTCACCCATCTTCAGAGAAGCAGGAGTAGAAACAAAAGTCATCAACCACAGAGTCTAAGAAGGATTCTAGTTCCTAGCACTCCTTTGTCTCACCTTCTCCTAAGGGGGAAAATTGAAGACAGAAAGACCTAAGTGTGCTTATTGTAAAAAGGTCACTTATAATGAGTATCGTTGTTATGAGAATAAGATAGATGGATATGCAAAGAAAATTTCTAATTTGCAAGATCTTCTTCAGAAAGCAACATTGATATTCCTTCTTCTACTTCTCACGAGTATTCTTCTTCATCATCACTTCAGACAGATAGAAAGGACATAGTAAAGGGTCATGCATTATGTGCAACCGCTATACCTTCCTCTTCTCAACAGCTACTAGATTCAAGTGCTTCACACCATATGGTATCTTCTCAGGGTTTATACTCTTCTTTTGAGGCTTCTCCTACCCCACACATTTTGATGGGGAATAACATTGTTATGACTGTATGTGGGAAACGTTCTATTGAAATTGATGATGGTACATTCCATGATGTACTATGTGTTCCATCTGTGTCCTCTAACCTTCTCTCTATATATCGGATTACTCAGAGTGGGATAGGGAAGACAGTTGAGTTTACAATAGATTCAGTACACATCAGAGACAGTGAGACATGCAATATTATTGCTACAGGGACACTTGATCATTCTTCCTGCTTGTACTTCTTCTCTCATTTTGGTCCACCATCTCCATTTTTAGAGAATATATCTCCTTTTTCATGAAATCTTATTGAGGTGAAGTTGGGTCACTTGAACTTATGTGTAGTTCCTGAGATCAGTGTTCTAACTTATACACCTCCACCTCATGTTGAGTTTACATATGTTCATCAGTATTCCTCTTCAGCTTTGCCAGACATTATCGCTCCATGCATCGAGCCACTTACTGTAGTTGTTTAAGACATATTTGAGGATATTCACCTCCTCTTAGATGATAGATTCGGCACATCTATTGGCCCACCTTCATTGGAGATTCCATTACAGGAGTCTCATGCGTTCTCTTTTGAGCATCAGCTAGACCTTACATTTTCTCCTCACTTTCAAGGGTTTCCTCTTCTTCGTCTAGCACCTTTGTTTCTTCCGCAATGGAGCCACATTGGTCTGATCATCGACACAGGGGTTCTATCATTCTTGGGGGATTTGGAGCCTCGATCCTCTCTCATGGGGGGGTTGGTTGTACTTATGGTTTTGAGAGACTCTCTTGAGCCATTTTTTTTCAACATGCTTTTTCCATCTCTTTTTGGAGTAGAGTTTTTCCCATGTGGTTTTCTCTATTTCTCCACTTTACAGAGATTTGGTTGTGATTGGGTACCTAATCAAGCTTTGTTGCCGGGACCCAAATGTACTGCTTTCAGTAGTTGTTTCTAGGGTTTTAGCTTCTCCCTAAGTTTATATTAAGGGGGGCGTTAGAGTAAAAAGGTATTTCTGTATTCACTTATTAATTAAATAATTATTGATTTAATTGTTTAAGTCACCTTTTTATCTCTTTTTCACTTAAGCTAAACTTTAGTCATTTAATAATAATTCTTTATTAATTATTCATGTAACCTAGGTTTCTCCACCTTCTTGCTTTTTGATCTCCTTTATAAGGATTGATCTCTTTGTATTTTATTTATTCCCTTTGAATAAATATTTTATCTTTCAGAACATTTTTGTCTCTAAGCTTTGCTTTTGTAATAGGTTATTTTGCATGCAGATGATCTTGGCTTATGAATTCTTTAAATTCTAACAATTTCCTTACGTTGAATCTGTGTCTTTGGAGATCATCTTTCCTTTTAGTTTTTAATATTCTGTGTTAAGATAAATGAATAGAAAATCTTCTTTCTATTGAACTATCTTTGAAATTGAAATTGGTATTTTGATAAAGAACTTTGCTTTGTTGTTGATTGTTGTCATTTTTCTAAATGGTTGATGAAATTAGGAAAATTTGAGTTTCTGTCTTTGATAATTGGTAATGATTTTATATGTGCCTCTCATCTCGGAATGAATAGGAAGCCTTAAGCGCTTTCTGGTTAAAAGCACATGTTGTGTAATGAAATGGATTATTCATTGAATGTCTGTTGAAAGGAGTTGTACCTTGTAAAATAAGTCAGAGAGAAGTGATAACTTTACACTTACCCAATTGTTGTGTGAAGAAATTATCTTCTAAGAAGCTAATAGATTATTTCATTAGATAAAATAAAAAAGGAAAAATATGTTCGCCAACACTATGTTTCTGATTACATCTTCATGTTCATTAAATTTATTACTAAAAATCCACTTTGTACCAATAAAATTTTTATCTTTAGGTCTCGGTACTAAATTCCATATGTTATTCTTTTCAATCTGATTTGTCTCTTCTTTCATAGCTTTAATACAGTCTTCATTCTCCAATGCATCCTTTACTCTTCTTGGCTCTAATTTAGAAATTAGGCATGTATTGTCTCTTACCTTGCTTCATTTCATAATTACATCATTCTTGTCTCCAATAATATTTCTCGGTGAGTGGTTTCTCCTCACATACTTGGCTAGAACACGCTCGATAGTCAATGGAATTTCATTTCCATCATTCGGTTGTAGTTCTCTCTATTCAGCTTCCTCCTCAGTTTGTGCTTTTTGTAAGGTATCAACAACATCAGGTTGAACATATACAAGTATTTGGTAGTCCTCGGGTTTCTTCTTTCTATCCTCATCATTTCTCTCTACAAATTCACTTTCCACAATTGTGTTAGTAGACTTGTTCAAACATTTGTAAGATATTCTCTTTGTAGAATATCTTAAGAATATTCCTTCATCTCCTTTAAAATAAAACTTACCATCTCTAGCATCTTTTAGAATATATCGTCTACTTCCAAATACTTTGAGATAACTTACATTTGATTTTTTATCATACCAAATCTCATATGGAGTCTTGTGTTTAACTTTCTTCAATTGTACTTGGTTAAGTGTATAAGCAGCAGTGTTGATTGCTTCTCTCCAATATGTTTGAGAAATACATTTCTCAATCATCAGTGTTCTTGCACAATCCACAATGGATTTGTTTCTCCTTTAACCTATACCATTCTGTTGTGGTGTCCTCAGTGCAGACATTTGTCTGCTTATTCCATGTTCATTGCAGAAGAGTGTAAACTCATAAGAAGTAAACTCTCCTCCTCTGACAGATCTCAAACACTTCAATTTTCTTCCATTCTCCTTTTCTACTCTTTCATTATACCACTTAAACATTTGGAAGGCTTCATATTTTCCTTTTAAAAATATGACAGACATCATTCTAGACTAATCATCAACAAACAAAATGAAATATCTATCACCATAGTAGCTTTGTGTTCTCATCGATCCACATAGGTCAGTGTGCACTAAGTCCAAAATTCCTTGTGTAATGTAAGATTTACTTGTAAAACTTAACTTAGTCATCTTACCAACTTGACATTCTTTAGACATGACATTCTCAGGTTTCTCCAATCTTGGTAGACCTCTAACTCTATTCTTCTTGCTCACTTTAATTAGATTATCAAAACTCACATGATATAACTTCTTGTAACATAACCATGCATCCTCAACTTTAGCATATAAACAACTCTTAGTAGATGTATCAAGGAAAAATAGGTTACCTTTAGATTATTCTCCAATGGAAATCAAACTTCCTTTCTGATCAAATACTTTACCTTTCCATTCTAAAATTCTAATCGGTGTCCTATATTGTTTAGTTATGCCACACTCAACAGATTATACTTTAGTCCTTCAACCCAATAGCATCATCACATCTTGTATTATTCAACAAAATTATAGAACCTTTACCTTTCACAGGATATGGGGCATCATTACCTAATCTAACATATCCTCTATCATTTTCTTCCATAGTAGTGAACTTAAGTGTGTCACCAGTCATGTGGTGTGAACACCCACTATCTATAATCTAGGTATCATTCTTGCTTGCATGTGATATTAGGGTGTTTTCTTCTTTCTTTTCTTCATCATAATTATCCTTGATAGAAACATATACAACTTATTCAATGTCATCATCAGTTAGTCATTCATCAGCAATATGACATGACTTCTTACCTTTATTCTTGAAATCTTAGAATCTCCTAAATTTGTTTTCTCTTTTGTTGTCATCTTGGTTGTCTTTCTTCTCATCACTTTCATTTTCATCACTGTCATTTTCAGGGCATCTAGCAGCAATGTGACCAATCTTGTTACATTTAAAACATTTCAAAGGTATTACCTTGGTACTTGTCTTTACCTCGTTGTAGTCTTCTAGCTACTAGAGCTTCAAACTCTCTTTCATTTGCTTCATCTTCATCATACAGTTATTCTAACTCACTCTTGCAACTATAAAATCTTTCACTTGCACTACTTGCATAACTATCACTAGGTCTAGACTCCCTAGAACTTCCAATCTTCAAAGAAGATTTAAATGCAGACTCAATCCTAGCAGTAGCAGGTAAATTATTGTCAAAATCATTAAGCTCAAAAGCAATCAACTTACCAATAGTAGCATCCAATGAAACAATCATCTGAGGAATGGATCTTAGTTCTTGTATTGCAGATACTCGGATGGCATACATAGGTAACAATGTCCTCAACAGTTTGTTTGTTACATCTTCTTCATTTATCTGTCCTCCAGCACCTCTGATAGCATTCACAGTTTCCTTCAATCTTGCACTGTATAGTGTAACATTTTCACCTTCTTCATTCTCATAGAATCAAATTTTATTCATAAGCTTTTAGCTTTTGCTTTCTGAACATGCTTCTCTCCACCATGTACCAATTCAATCTTATCCCACATTTTTTTTTGTATCACATCCTTTAAGGTCATTGAAATCCAATTTGGTGAGAGTAGATGATATCTCAATCATAACTTGTGTGTGATCTTGTCTTTCTCTTATTTGTTCAAGTGTCAGAGGTCCAAATGGTGGTGGTGAATACTCATTTTCAAGATAGTATAATGCATACTCTCCAATCCTAGATAAGTGCAACCTAATTCTATTTTTGCAATCCAGTTAAATATTACAATACACATTCTTATATGTAACCATGTTAGGAGATTTACCTCAGACCCATTAAGATCTTAACCCTGTTAGGAGTGGCCTGGTTAGAGGAATTTGAACTCTCTTTTAGAATGTCACCTTTCTCAAGGATTTTACAATAATATTGTTAAGTCCATTCAGTTAATAGATTTCTTTGTTACAAATGCAAATAAGCAATAGTGTATAACTACAACTACCTCTTGCTTGATCATATCCCTTATGTGCTCTCTAACTACTGGCATCAAGCCTTCATCAATCTTTGATTTAGACTCATATATACACCTCTTTTCTCTTCAATGCATCACTCGGTAGCACTTCAACTTGCCAGCCCTTGTGTTATTCAAATTCATCCTTTAAATAGACTTTATTTTTGCCTCTTAATCTCCTTGATTAGGTTTTCCTTCAATCACTCTCAGTTGTTAGACCAAATTTTTCAACTGATTCAATGAACTTGAAAACTCGGTGTTCTACATCAGTATCACCTCGGAACTTGCACTTTTCTTGGAATTAAAACCATCACTTTTGTTGCTTAATCTATACCATAGATCTTTACCTTGAATTTTCTCATGTGTAGATCTTGTAACTAACTTATTCTTCATCCTTGGAATCTTCCAAATCATTATCATTGTGGCACACCATTAAATGTGTTCTTATCCTTTTTTCTAACATCTTCTATACTCGGCAACTAACTCTTAGTTTGATGACTAACATGCATTGCTCGATACCACAATGTCTCGATGTCTTGACCAACTTACATAACCCTTTACCGACAGACTTCTTTCTGCTCGGTAACTTAACTATTTAGTCTTACCAACTTGCCCAATCTATTTTACCAACTTGATAATATAGAAAACAATTATCTAAATAGTGCCTTATCATTGTCTAATCTTTATTAACTTGTCAAATTAAATCAACTCCAAAAAATATGGCAATTCAATATGAACCAAAAATCAATTGCTTGACATCAATGAAAAAATAACAACTCATCTAATCCTTTCTACAATCTTGTATACCTCTGATCTCGGTCTTCATCATCATCTCCATCAGTTGAGTAACATTTTCTTTGTTACAGGCACTAAGTTAGACACCCATGATGAATGCATTGTAGTATTAATAATATCAGTGTCACTTAGCTTCACAAGTTCTTCCTGCATCTTAGGTGTTAAGGTTGGGTTGATTGGTCTTTGACTTTGTCTGAAAGGCTTGGCATTTTCCTTCAAAGGAATTTCATGCTAGAAAAAATATTCCCTATAAGCCTTTAGGTCATCATATGACCAAGCAAAAACATGCCTTTATTTTCTTAACAGTTCAATCAACATTTTCCAAACTTTAGGTGACATTTCCCTGCCAATATAAACTTTCTTTGGAGCTCCTTCAGTTCCAAGATTTATCTCCTCTAAATCTTCAAGATGTGGGGAAGTATCTGTAACATTTTCCTTATCATGATTATCAAACACTCTTTCCAATGCAACTAAACCCTTGGGAAATTTTGTTTTAACTGAATTACTTCATTCCCAAAAAGTGATTCCTTTCCATCCATTATTTCTACAAATGCATTGAAATCAATATCTTGACCTTCATATTCATCTACACACTTCAAGAATCTCAAAACATCATCATCATCATCATTGAAAACTTGTCAGCTTTCAATGTTATCAAGAATTGATGGTCTTGTTTGAACTTCAACCTTGGAAATTCCTACAAAAGTTATATCATCTGGCCTTAATGCTATATTGGCCAGTAGGTCTGACATCCTATTGTGGCTTCTGTCCATCCAATCAATCCCAAATACATAAAAAATTTCTATCTCATCCCACAGAGCATTTCTATATTGTTTCAGTCTTTTATTTTTTCATGCATATTTTGATCTAACCTGGTATATGACCAGCTCTGAATCTCCAATAACTCTAATATTATTTATCCCATGTTTCTCTGCAAGTCTCAACCCAATAGCAACGCTTCATACTCTTCTAAATTATTTGTGCATGTGAAAGACATAGTAAAAGAAAATTTAAATGTATTTCCCTGGGGTAATATTAATAATATCCCTACACCTGAACCTTCCTTTGTACTAGTTCCATCAAAATACATGGTTCAAAGGTTCTCATCATTTGATGACTTCTCCACTTCCTCATTTAGTGTTGCAAGTTACTTTTCTTCCTTTCTTTGGAAGTCCTCAATTTTGAATGCATTTTGTATGTATTAATGAAACAAGTCATATTTTCATTAGGTGATGTTCTATCATATGTGACACTCTTTTCTCTCTTTCAATTTTTACATGATCACCATCAATGTGGAAAGTTGCATAGGATAAATCACACTTCAAACATCCTCCCATATAAGCACTCCATTTTCTTGATAATAACATCCCATAATGAGGCGAGATATCTACAACCAGAACACTCTTAATTAAATCCTTCTCACGGAATGCAACCAGCTTGTAAGGAAGTAACCTTATAGTACCTATCATAGGCACCTCTCTTGAATCCATAGCACAACACCTGCCTTGTGTAGTGTCAACATTTAGACCCATGGCTTCCATTATCTTCACTAGCATCATAGTATTAGAGGCTCTAGAATCTATCATACAATTTTTTAATACCTTGTCATTGATGATAACACTTAAAAAGAAAGGGTCAATATTTCCTAGGTGCTCATTCACTATGTTCTCCAGATACATTTTGGGATTTTTTGAAACAATTCCCTCTATTTCCTTGTTCTTTTTCTCATTTTTATTTCCCTCTCCCTTTACATTATGAGAATTATCTACATGTTCAATCTTAATAGATGAGGCAATTTTAACCCAAGTGGTGGCTTTTTCCTTATGTTCATTAATTACATTCAGTTCTAGTAAAGGGACCTTAACGGTAATATGAGAAAGCAACTGCAACATATCTACATGTGTGTAATCTGGTAATTCAAAAGACATACCTAGATTTTCTTCATCTATCTTTGATTTGTTGCTTTCAGTAGTATGTTTCTGCTTCGGGTTCTCTCTAGCAGGCTTTGCAGACATGTCATTCTCTTTTGTCTTCATTTTCAGTGAAGAAAATTCTTCATTAGGCTTTAAGACCTCAGCCTTCTTATCCCATACTTTTCTTGACCTCCTTAATCTTAACTGCATCCTTCTTTTTATCCTCTTTCATTTCTTTACCCTTATTTGTATGTTCTTTAATGAATATGCTAGAAGGTTTCCCTTAATATTTTCCAAGTGTCCTATTTCATAATTGGTAATTTCTATTAGCTTGGGTAACCATAGAAATTATTATCTTATAAATTTATTCATCGGAAGGTCTTCTTAAAGACATTGTTTCTTCACCTTGTTCAACATTACATAATTGATCATCAACACTGCACTGTTCATCAAAAGACACTTGTTGGTGATAGGATCCAATGCTTTGCCTTTGATTATCAAAATCAAAGTCCTGAGACTCATTATCAAAAGTACTTCCTACTTTTCCAAGACAAGAATTAGTCATCAGACAGTCTACATCACTGTCTTCAATTTTTTCTTCTTCTTTCTCTCCTTGTGTTTCTTCTTTAGTAGCAATCAATTGTGCAACTGCACAATGATCGGGTGAATGAGGTGATTGGCAAGTCGTACACCAAGGTGTGTCTTTAGTGACGTTTATGGCATGCTTTTGCAAAGGATCAGGATTTTTCTACTCCTTGTCCTTTTTTTGTTGTTGAACTGGTTTTCCATCCTTCCAATTAGTATTATAAGGATAATTTTGCAATCTTCGAGGTCTATTAATTCTATTTAACTATTGCTTCTCTTTTCCAGTATCTTTATCATTATTGGAAACAATAATCTTAATATATTTCAAGGTATTAAGTATCTTTTCCCATTTGTCTTCATCTTGAGGCTTTGAGCCTAAATAGTTATCTGCTTTATCCTTTGAGTTCTTAAACAATTTAGGATCTTCTCTTCTTCCAAGCATATGAGAAGCTCTTCTATTACTTTAAATATTTATTGTCATCCTAAAAGCATCCCTAAAGGTTTGGGGATCTTTATCTCTGAGGAGATATGTTATCTTTGCATCAAATTCATTGAAATAAGTTGTCAAACATACATTTCTTCCAAACTTAAAGCCTACAACTACTTATGCATAGCCTTTCGAAACCTTATGTTGAAATCAGTCACAACTTCATTTAGTGACTTCTTTATGTTGTTGAATTCATTCAACATAAAAATGGCATTAGTCTTGTCACCATATTGCTCCTTGAAACATCTTTCAAACTCTTCCCAAGAACCAATGCTTGCAATAGGTAATCCCCTACACCAATCCTTAGCATCTTCTGTCAAAGATTGTACAAACAATTTCATTACCACATCTTCATTATCAATTTCATAATCATTTATCATATCATTGAAAGCTCTTAAATGTTCTTCCTCTGTTACAACATTTTTTCTTGCGAACTTTCTTATCTTGTCCCTTAATTCATTTGGAACTGGGTTAGGACAACCAAGAATTCCATCAAACTGTCTATACCTTTCCAAATGAATAGGCCTCCTCTGAAACTGTCCTCCAACAGCATGACCACCAATATTTGTTCCAGTCTTTTCCCCAGTGTGTTTTATATTGGAACCTTAAGGCTGACTCATGCCTTGAGTGGTCATTTGGCCCCCTTGTCGCTTGTTTACAACTCATGTATTTTGGGCGACTTGAAGAATTTGGGCAAGAGTGTTTGTACCAATATTTTTTTGTCTTTTGGGCCTGAACTAGAAACACCTTGAACACTAGATTGGATAGCATTAAATGAGGCATTATTTAACATTGACATTTTAAGAAAATCAATTTTCCTTTTCATTTCTACATTATCAACTTCCATCTCTACTCTCTCTAACTCCTTGGAAAGAGTTTAACTCTCTTTTATTTCCCTTTATAATTCTATATCAGCCTGGGATAATCCTTGTGGTAATTGACCTTGATTTGGGAAACAGGAAGACTTCTAATCATTTATCTTAATTCCAATTACCTTATGTTTACCTTTGTCTAAATTAGGCTTACGAGTTTGGACATTTTTTTGAGGATTAATTTTACTTTTAGGCTTCTCTCGAGAAATTTCCTCAATCTTCTTATTTAGGGTTTCTCTTAAGACAGGACCCTCAACACTTGGTCTTGGCTCTTCTTGATTCATGGCTTTGAGTGTGGCTATTTTTCTCTTCAAGCTATTTCTTTCAATTATAGCATTGATGACTTCAGACTCTTTCTCTTTTTCTCTCTTCTTTCTCAATTCCATTTGTTCTTGGAGTTCCCATCTCAGAGTGATTATATCTCCAAAAACTTCTTTAGGATCCAGTAATGTTATTTCAGATCCATAAGTATCACCAAGATCTATTAGATCTATGTTTACTTGTTCCCAAATTTTTTCAAATAGACAAGGAAATTTTGTTGTAAAACCAGGGGGAGGAGGTAAACCAATGGTGCTTTCTCTTTGGTGACTTCTACTTCTACTCTGACCTCTTCTCTTTTCATAAAATTGAACTTGGGTTACTTCCTTATTTAGAGGTTGTATTTCCTCTTGAATAAGTGTTTTAAACAATGCAACAAAAATTCACATACTATCTGATTCAGAACTTTTAGAAGATGCTTCAGAACTTTCAGGAACAGGATTTAGAGTAAACTCACTTGCATTTTTATGTTTGGGTTTTCCATGATGAGGGAACATTGTTGGATTTTGTATCTCTTCTTGTCCAACTTTTCTTCGGGGCTCTAATAATCTCACCCTCCAATTCCTCTTCTGGATGTTGCTTCATATACGCCCTGGTGTTCTTTTCTTTACTCAGGGTGAGAAAATCCTTCAAACTTGTTAGAAATATTCAAATATACATGCATTGGTGCAGAGCCCTCAAAGACACCAGCCAATTAACCTTGAGGTACCAAATATTTGCAACTATTTGGTATTCTTCAAAGGATATTCGCAAATCTTATTTTCGAAAAGAGATGCACTCTCGTAGGTAAGCTAAAGCACCTTTTAACGACAGAAAATATAAAATACTGACACAGATCTGAAGGCTCAACCTTCAAATCAAAGAAAATCATTTGTTGATGGCTTTAATTGATCCAAAAAATCATCATACAGGTTTCTCTTTAGGTATTCAGTTTGTCGAGAGTGATGTCTTTGGGTGCCATTTTAACAAACTAGGGCTTTCGATTTAAAAAATAAACGAAAGAGGAAAACTAGAAATTTGCAAAGTTTACAATTACAAGACTAACTTCAATAAATTATCCCCTATTTTATCAAAATCCTAGCCTTTGAATGAGTTGCAGTCCTTCCCCACGATTTGAGAGAAATTCCTAATTTGAGAGCTTTAAAGCAACTAGAAAAAGTCAAGAATTGCACTTACGGCTTTTTGAATAGGAAACCCTAAATTCACACTGCAACAACTCGCTTTGATCATCTCCAGCTCTGGAAACTGAGTCTTCTCTCGAATGAATGCTCTGGTGAATAAAAATGGCATGAAAATCTTATTTTATTCTGCTTGGAATAGGATTGCCAATGTCTCATCCGCCATTAATGTTCATTCGAGCCAAAAATAGCTCCAATTAGGATTTAAACAAATTTGAATTTCACCTGTAGATCTTCATCCACGCTAACTCATCGAATGGATCCAATTAGTCAATCTGACATTGACTTCCTATCTGGCAAGCGGGCCCATCTTATGACCAACGAGGCATGTCTAGCTCATCATCTTTACAATTCAGCTTTTGGTCCCACCGTCGATTTACTCAGGCTCAGCTAGGACACATGGAATTATCTTGTGATGTCGCAATGGTTTATCATCCTCGCATCTTTAATCATGGGATCACGAGGACCGTCAAATCTAATCTCAGTTTACTGGCTCACTGCAGAAGTCTCTTGGCCTTAACCGATAGCCCTCAAGCATTTAACCAAAGGCAGTCAAAAAAACATATTAAAATCTTTCCTATGGTTCCTTCAGCATGTCCATACATGACAAGTGGCAATCTCCTATGATGTCGTCATGAATAAAATATCAAGTAAAAATATTCACAGCATTGTGGGGAAAGCTTAACAACTTAAAACAAAGTGCTTTATTAATAAAACAAAGGGGACCCGACTAGGACGAAAAAAATACCCTTAAGTTGTTCATTAAGGGACAATTAGACCATGAGAAAAATAAAGAGCTAGGAGATAAGACTTAGGGAAAAATAAATAAAAGGTCGACCAGAAAAAATAAAAGCCTAAGGACAAACATGGACCCTTTTAACGATTCAAAGACCCTCAACAACTTTAAACCCAAAAAGTAACATCGAATTAAAAAAGACTTAGGGTTTAACACTAAAAAAGACTTAGCAGATGTAAAAAACCATTAAACCCCAAGCTCTAAAACAATACAGAGAGTAAGACTAACTCGACATGATAAAAAATAATCACTAAGGCACATAAAAAATGTCAAGGCACACTTTGTAGTGCTATCAGCCTCCACCTCTCATCAAGATATTGAGATTTTTAATGGTACTGGTTACGAGATGTGGAAGTTGAAAGTTTAAGATCTCCTTGAAGCGAGAGATCAATGGTTACCAATTTTGGAAGAAAGGAAATTAGAGGATTCGATCTTGGATGAGGAGTGGAAAAAGTTAGACAAGAAGGCACAACGAACCATTCATTTTTGTCTCTCGGACTCTTCTATCATAAATGCCACTACAAAAGACACATTGTATAAGCTATGGAGGAAAATAGGTGATATCTATCAAACTAAGAGTTTGTCCAACAAGCTATATTTGAAAAGACTTTTGTATTGTTTGAAAATGAAAGAGGGAGACTCTATTGCTAAACATTTGAATGCATTTATTTTGATTTTAATTCAAATTGCCTCAATAGAAGAAGAAGAAGAAGGAGAAGGAGAAGGAGAAGAAGGTATCTTGTTGATTTTCTCTTTACCTAATTTTTGGGAAAAGCTAGTTGTTTCCATCTGTAGTGGTGGTGTAGATCCTTAGATGGATAGTATAGTTCCTCTACTTCTTTCAGAAGAGATGAGGAGAAAGACCATGAATTTTGGCTCCCAAGATGCCTTGTATGTGCGAGGGAGGCTTAAGGAGAAACACCATAAAGGGTATAAGAAGAAGAAGGATAAATAAAAAGGACATTTTAAGACCCCCCACAAAGAGCAGAGGGAAGGATTATAACTGTGGTGAGAGAAGGCATGTGAAGGAGTACAAAATTAAGAAAGAGAGCATTGATGCCTCCATGAATAAGTCCTCAGATGACGGTGATTCTAATGCTTTATTTATTTCAGCTAATTATGTTAGTAATGATGTTTGGCTTGTTGACTCAAGTTCTTCCTACCATATGACTCCTCACAAAGAGTAGTTTTTTGAGTATAAGGAATATGATAGAGGAGAATATTTTCTTAGCGACACCACCTTAGTGAAGATTGTTAGAAAAGGAAAGGTAAAGTTGTATTTCAATGATGGGAGGATTATTTCAATTAATAATGTTTTACATATTCTAGATCTTACAAGAAGTTTACTTTTAGGTTCCAAGTTGAATGATTTTTGAATGCATGTGACATTTGATAAGTCTGGTTGCAGATTGGTAAAGGAAAGTTTGGTAGTTACTAAATGATCTTGAACAAGGACTTTATTTAAGTCGCATGCTTGTACTCTTTGTAATTCAACTTTTTACAACTATGACTAAAAATGCATGTATGTTGTCACCGTGGATTGGTTCACATTGGTGAAAAAGGTCTTAAGACCATTCTAGATAAAAAAAACTAGTGCGGATTTCTAATTATTTTATAGTTAAGAATGATTTCTATGAGCACTATGTGTTTGGTAAACAAAATGGATCTGTATTTCCTAAAGGAGTTAATAAAGTTAAGAGACTTTTAGATATTATTTATTCAAATGTATGTGGTCCAGTGGATGTTGACTCTTTGAATAGATCTTGATATTATGTTTCCTTCATTAATGATGTCTCAAGATATACTTGGATTTATTTTATGCATTTGAAATCTGAAATTTTTACTAAGTTTAAGGAATTTAAGGCATTGGTTGAAAAGCAAGTAGAGTGTAAGATAAAAGTATTAAGATCTGACAATGGGGGTGGGAATTGTATGATTTTTTCAAACATGCATGAACTATTAGGCAAAATACTACACCTTACACTCCCCAACAAAATGGGGTAGTAGAAAGAATCAATTGTACATTAATGGAAAGAACTAGGAGAATATTAAGTAGTACTAAGATAGATAAATATTTCTAGGAAAAATTTGGTACTGATTGTTATTTGATTGAGGAAATTGGACCTTGTGAAAGCTTGTCTACCCACTCATACAATTGCATAGATATATTTTGAAATAGAACTACATATTTCAAACACCCCTTCCTCTAGTATCTGGATCCCGTGGATTTGAGCTATGTAGGCAGTCTAAAAAATGAATGTTTCTAGTGCTTAGGTATAGAGGACATTGTGAGGTCTGCATTCAATCTTTTTAACTCAAAATTATGAATCTAATTAGTATAAGAATGAAATATAATAGCCTCATAATACTCAAAAGAATCCTCAGGGAGGATTAGACTTGTATCTGGTCAAGTGCCCAAAAACCAAGCTACAAGGTCCTTTAGTATTTGTTTTAATAAAAAATCATTCGTGGTCTTGTATTTTGTTGATTGCATGAAACCCGAGGAAGAGTACAAGACCTTTTTGGGCGTGCAAAAGAAAAATCCTTGGTCAATATTTTAGGCATGCAACATTTTTTCTATGACTTAGGACTTGATTTGATCCTAATGAGTCAAAATCTCTAGCTAGAGCATATTCATTTTTATTCTTGTACTTGTTTGGTTTGTATGACTATTTGTTGCCCATTCTATAAATGATGAATGGTTCATGGTAATCATTTTTGTGGATCATTATATGAGGATAAGTGAGCCCAAACAACAGAAGAGACTAGATAAATTGTTGTTGATTATTGATTATTTAGTTGAGATTATCAAACAATAATAGGTTAATAAACCTCTAAATAATCATTTTATAATTCTTTAATTAATCTAGTGACTTTTGCAAAGCCTAACCTTCATGTTGATTAATCTTTCATCATGTTCAATGGATATTGTTGAAGGTAATTATGCAAAAAATAGTGTAAAGTTTTAAGAATTGTGTGGTTCTTTCAATGCACTCCAATACATTATTTTATAGATTATAAATGAGATGATTCAACCTTCCTCTACATGTGCATAACCACCTATAATGGATGCCCTTGCATGTGCAGTAAAAAAATGAAATAAAAAAACATACATGAAGAACATAAACTACATCACACAAAACAAGCATGTGAAGCAAATAACACGAGAAACACTCAACTAAGTAGAAAGCTCATCAAAGAGTATATTATACTCCTCATATCACTCATCTATTATCATAAATATACATTATGCTATGTGTTGCCTCAATGGGCAATAATCCTACCCAAATATACTATGAAAATGAGCATGAGTTGCATCTCCATTGCTATTTGGAATTGACGAAAATGCCTCAAACATAATATCTATCATCCACGCTACAACAATCTAGAATAATTTATTGCATTAGTCATGTTGTCTTAGCATGCAACATATTGATGAATCCATATATATGAAACACGCTTTACCTCAATCAACTATATTAAATCTCCAACCAATTCGATTATTCATGGCTTTTACATTTAATCTACATCAATTACCTTTGGAAAAACTACAAACTAGCATGTAAGTTTATCAACAAATGCATGAACCTGCCTTACAACTGACAAATCCTTACAGTCCATCCTTGCAATTACCCAACTCGAACATCTAGTCTATGGGATTCTCTTATCTAACACAAAACTAACCTTGCACTTGCAAAACCCTATTCCGCCTAATGATCAACCATCGAAAAACCGAAGTCTCAAACTCTATAATTGACAATAGAGATTGTGATCTAAACACAAAGATAACCTCCAAGTTCTATCACTTTGACATGTCATCACCAACTTCTAACTAATTCTCACTTTATTTGATCTTTGTAAAGTTCCAAAGAAATGTGATATTATAGACAACGCCCAAGATCTATTGCCTTAGGCCATGCCTATATCCATGTCTTCATCTTTATCTTCCCTCAACAAAACTCATTTGAAAATATTCAACCAACTTTTACCTCTGTGTCTACCAAAGAGACTTGATTGTCTCAAGTGAAATAAGCAATTGACTTTAGGTAAATGATCATCCATATAACCATCACTTATCACTATTTTTTTCCATTTTTCACCTAAAAGATGTAGATGATTCCCAGAAAAATAATAGCTAGGATATCACTATTATTTGTCTAGCCACTTGAACACTTTACCTTCTACTATTATGACATTGACAAAAACATTGCATGTTTGTTTAGCTATCTACCATGTGTGAACCTTGGGGTTGGGGGCCTATCTCGATTAGCAAGAACTTCCTATGGTAAAGCACGAGGTCATGAAGTCTAGTCTCTCCCCAGCCCACGTGGTGTTGGAGGAAGTGTCGCACTAGCATTGCCAGTCACATTAAAAAGTTTACCCAACGCACTATAGTTTATAGGTGGTGTTATCCTCAATTCATGCAGTCTTAAAAAGAAAAGAAGACCATGTGTGAACCTTTACTCCTCTCTAACTATCCAACTACCATCACACAATCAACATTTCTATTACCTAACATTGCCACATGGAAAAGTTAACATATTAGCCTCATCCGTGTCAACAACCACTAAGAGACCAAAATTTTCACTCCACCAAACTATTACATTGTCAAACTCTAAGTATAGTTACCACTTCCAAATTTTACTCCAGTGTTACAAACTATCAAATTCTATTGTATAATAAGTTTAGTTATAACTTCCAATTCTATCGATAATCATGGTAATCTAATAAGATAAATTTCTTGTCTAATCTATTAACAACTAATCATCAATATTAATCCAAATTCAATAATAATGATTGTCTCAAAGATTAAAAAATCATAGTTGCATTCAATGTGACTATCACCAAACTAGTAATAGCCCAATTCTTCTTCCAAGTCATTTGGATGAATTTTGGAGCTCCTCTCTACATTCTATATATTGTTGAGATTCCAAGTTTGTTAGCTAATTCTAGGAGTTATAGTGGAAATGTTTAATGCTCAACTTAATAATTGTCACTTCATTCTCAAGATTGATCGACAAATTTAAAGGGTTAATTGTAGCCTAGTGCATTTATTGTGAATATACAATAATACCCATCCTCACACTTTGGACAATCATTTTATGTACATTCAACATGCCTATAAAATGCTATTCACATTTCTACCACGCATAGTCCATGTTATATTTGTTATGTGTTCAAACCTTCAACACATTAATATTGCATTTCCCACACATTTTTGAAAACTAGCATGGAAACAATGGAATTGAAAAAACACAAAGAAGATCTTCCACCATGTTTAATAAGTGCAACATGAAGATCAACAAATCATAACTCACCTATAAAAGTGCAAGGAATTTTGTGATTTGCATTAAATAATATACACTTCGAATTGTTGACAACGTTTATTTTCATCTACAAAGCAAAGCAATTCCAAGGTCCTCACAATAAGATCAAACCCTATGAGAAGTCAATGCATCATACTTAGCATTGTCAATGAGAACAAATCCATCTTAGATCTACCATATTGGGGAATACATCATATAATTTGAGGTACCGAAGCCACACATTCACAACTACTCAAGCCTTTCACAACTCAAGACCTATCAAATTGGATCCCACTCAAATGAGAATGTTATGGAAGAATACATTCATAAACACCACCTCTACTCTCAATCACTACGACACTTTTCCATTGTTTTGATTTAAGAGTGTTGGTCAACACATATATCAAGATAAGTGGGGAGTTTTTTAGCAACTCAAAACCTATTTTACACAAGAAAGGGTAAAAAATCCAAGCACATGCAAGTTGGATTCTTAGCTCTAAAATTTATGTGAAAATTGCAATGCATCATTACCACTACTTCACACTTTCTATGAATGAAACCTTGCAAACTATAACTTGAAGGTATCATTTCAATTGAATAATAAACACGTTACAAAATATGCATAATTTCTTCATTCCACGGACATAAAAAGACAATACCAAAACACCTAAAGGTCACATGTCACATGTAATTGAAAAAGTGACACCTCAAACACCTAGAGACTTTGTTACACCCAACATGTTGAGAATCAGCTAAGACAACCCAACCATTTGGATAGGAATGGATCTTGTAATAGTCTCATCTTGTAAATAGTTTTTGTATTAAATTTGGTAGAGAAAAAACACAAGCTATATCTTTGCAGAGTAAAATAATTAAATGATGTATTATTCATCAAATAATTTTGACATTGATTTGCAATGGCTCATAAAGCACTTCATTTTTCAATAAAATTAAAATTACTTACATATGTGAATATAACTTCCCACAAATAATTTGTTTATTTATTAACTAATATTCATTTATTTATATTATTTTATAATTTTCTAATTATTGATAATCTAATTTCAACATTCGTCTCACTATATCAATCCAATAAAAAATGGAGCACTGCAAGGATTGAAAATGGGAGCCGTTTTGGACATATTGAGAAAGCATCTCCAAATATCCTCATTCACCTGGGAAAAAACAAACTAAACACATTAATGGATATGCTAATATTCAAACCTTTAATATAGTGATGAATTCAGTATACTCCATTATCCACAAGTACAACATTGCTCTCGAGTCAAGATATACTCCATTATCCCCAAGAAAAATATCAACTAATTGTAAATCAATGCTCACTCAATTATCCGCGGTTATAGAACCAAAAAATAATTGTGATTATCCGTAGAAACACAACTACCAATCAAAATATGAAATGACTCTCAATCCTCCACTATGAAACTCTTGCATTTGTGGATTGATACTCAATTATCCACATATAGAAAAACAATATATCGAGATAAACTCGATTGCCCATATGTACCACTCACCAAGTGTTATTTATGTCACATGCTTATTTTGTGTGATGTAGTTTATGTTCCTCGCTAAAAATGAAATAGGTGTTGCTTCTTACACAATGTATCATGTTTGAGCAAGAAGCTAACTCAAGATGATAAAGATCTTCCTACCTTTGATGCCTTGAACCTCCACTAACATGCAAGGAACTAATCAACAATCTTCCTTGGCAACACACTCAATCTTATATCTCTTCTCTAATGCGTGACTATTTGAAGATTCATTGGCAACATTTATAAGCTCATTTGCAAGGTACTCAACAATTGTTTTAATGTTTTGGAAAGTTATTTCTCAGCACTAATAGTGAGAAGATAGATTTCCTTTTGGCACCTCTAAACTACTTGAGTTCTTACAACACCCTCAAAAACAATTTGAGTCACATGTACTCTTATACCATTGTTGATGATAGCACCAACAGGACTTGTATTGGGGTCTAATCAATAAGTAGATTAATAATTTACATAGCATACTTAACTATATGCACAACCATTAACTTATTTCCATTATTGCACTAATAGAAATCTACAAGGATCTAATCCAATATCAATGGCCAAACGCATCATAATCCACATGCACTTTCACCAAGATTTGATACAAGAGTATACCATTTATTTGCCCTATTGTTCTGCAACAAAGTAAGTTGCAAATATTTTCACTAAACACTTCATTGAAAACAACTATCTTGATCTACAAGATCTCTTGGGTTTGTATGACACCATTTCTTCAAAGGGTTTTACTTACCCTTTCTTGCTTCATCCTCTCAAGGGGTAACTTTCCCCACTAGTTCTTTTCCTTTAAACTAGTTCTTTTCCTTTTCTTCTTCAAGGGGAAATTTTGGTGTACACAAATGTCTTTTAAGTCTCGTGGTTGAGAGTCATCTTTCACGGCCCTTTCTTTTTGTCCTAAGTTGCAAATAGGAGGGGTGTTAGTGTGAATGAGATATTTTTCCTAACTAGTCAATTTCTTATTTCTCTTGTATCCTTTTCACACTTAGTTTACTTGAAGACTTTTTCATAGTATTCCATAATGGTTGTCTCTACTTTCACTACAATCACTCGTGTTTGTATGCTTCACATACCTATGGAATAAAATACAATTTATACAATCATTTCTAGTTTTATGTTAATGCTTTCATTTCACACATTTGCTTTCTAGGGCGGCTTCACAATCAAATTTTACAAGATATATTGCACTATTTCATAAATGTTTTAGGCTGGCATCAAAAGCTACATAGTATATGGAGTATGCCACTTGGACTTCGTGTGGCTCTCCAATGGAGCAAATTGGGAGTATGGCATCCAATGTCACTCGCTATTTGGAACCCTCTTGTGGGTTTGTGTTGTGGGGGAACATGGCAATTCTATACAGAGTCTATTGGGAACGAAAGCTACCTAGCAAGTCTCAATTATGTGACAAGGCGAGCACAAATTCATTACATAAACCTTTGATCTGTTTGACAGTTTGCAGAGCTTTAATTGTTCACCCTTCTCTTGTATTCTGTAAAGACTCCCTTACTAAATTTAACCTCATAATACTGACTGGCTGTAGGTTATTGCAGATTGTATCGTTCCAGATGTGCAGGTTTGTTGTGTATGATTGTTTAATGTATTCATTGGTGAACTTAGCAATGATATTAAAAGCAGTCTAGAACAGAAATAATGAAAACTAGTGCAGAATAAATACTCAGGAGTCAGAAATCTGACCTTTTTAGAAAATGGCACCAGTGTTAACAGAGTACACTCAATAGAAAATAGCTGAGGCCCGAGGGTTCATGAATAAATATGCAGATTACAGCTGCAATTTAGAAGACTTCCACACCCAGAAAAATATCAATGACACCTATTTATAGAAAACAACCTGCTTTAGGATGAAATGACTTCCTTCGTATGCCCGACTTCAAGAGTATAGCCCGACTCATATCAAAATTCAGGGACCTGTGTTTACATAAAGATATCACCTGCCGACTCTGTCATACGCTACGCAAGACATAGAGGGAGCTCCACTCAGCAATAAAGGTATCACGCATTGTATGAACAACCGCTCCTACCAAATAGAAATTCCACCAATGCTGATAAATGAATGAATCGATTGAAACTAGCAGGCCTCTGCGCTAGGACACAGATAAATATTCCCAAACCCAGGAATGATAATCACCACACCAAACCCAAACGGATTGTAAAAAAGGAATAATCTTCAGATGTTAGGCGCTCAATACAGTGGTTGACGGCAGGAAAGATCACACCTCTGGCAGATTATAGATCAGTTTGCTTTAAGGATATGCGCCCAAGAATTACAGTGCGAACAAGGATGAGGTCGTCTCTTTGAAATCTTTTTATTAATCGAACTTGCTGCTTCTTTAATAACGCCGCTCCAGTTGGAAGCGACTTCCAACTCATACGTTTACCTAAATAGTTCCAACGCTACACAGGAATTGCTGTCGCTGGTATAGAAGTTGCATATTATCCTGTACATAGACTATAGCCTACTTAAAAGTGGTGCCCAGCTTTATATTCTACAGTTCGTCCCTTCCTCCAGGGCATCAAATCATATGCAATGAGATGGCTCAGAATAAGGCGCTTGACTTAACTTGCCTTAAGACTCTGCCCATGAAATGTGAAGCACACGCTAGCCTCTCCTTTAATTTTCAAACTCCATTGAATCGACTCAGAAATGATTAAATTAAAGCCAATATAAGTTACAGCCTTGATCTCAAAAATGACTGCAGAAAATAAACTCTATTCCCAAATAAACTATTGACATAAAATACCTCAATTCAATTAGTCTTCTCAGGAAGCCTACAAATTTGCTTTATAATGATTCCTGACCTGCAATCACTTCCCGGAAATTTCCGTCCAAACCTTCAAGCTCCAAGGGTTTGCGTCCTCAAAAACCAAACTTCTCCCATACAATTTCAATAACAATCTGAGATTCTGAACATATCCAATTCATCCACAAACCCACCCTTATAAAGATTCCCATCAGCCTTCTAAAAAATAGGCCTCCATTTAATACTTGAGACTCAGATGAAAATTATTAAATAAAGTCACGATATTGTTTTATTCAATTTTAATATTTTTTAACTAAAATAATTAATATTAAGTTTTTAATTGAGGTAACTGCAGGTTTTGAAGGGGCCCCGAAACCCTATAACAAAGCAACAAAAAGATAGACAATCTAGCACTAAACGAAAACAATCTGTCACAACAGCTGACAGAAACCAAAAAGGGCTTTACCCCAAATTACAAAGTGAAAAACATATCCAAAAAAAGCAACACCCTAAACAGAAAGACAACCAGCGATACGGGCGCAAAAAACCTCCCAGCAGCAGTCTTAGTCCAGCGTTTTGACAAACTCTTCGGACTCCACCATCTGGTTCTGAATATTCTGAATCAAATCTCTCAGATTGGTGATGTCTATAGCTTGGGCTGCAGATTTCTTTCTGTTGTTCGATCTAGTTCTAGGACCAAGGCCTGACAGCTGGATATCTTGTTTTCCATCTTCATCATCATTAGCTTTGTCAGTATTATTCCCTTCCAGCAAAGCATACAGGGCTTTCAGATTGTCAACTGTTGTTTTCATACCCGCATTAGTCAGGGTGATCAGCTTCTTCATCATGATGTCATTGTTGTTCACTTTCTCTATGACCGGTTTTATTGTGTTGTCAATAGCATTAGAGATTTTGTCTTCCAACTTAGTAGAGTTATCAGTTACCTTCTCAAGAACATTCTTGCCTTTCTGATGCATCTCAGCATCATTCGGCATTTTGTCGATGATCTCCTCCAGCAGAGCATTCCTAGCCTCCAAAGCTTTAAGCCTAGTGCGCATGTCCTGGATATCTTCATGAACCCACTTATCAATATTATAGCCATACATGACTTTGTTTCTCGCGGCTTGTAGCACACTGATATTAGTGACTCTTTTGACCTTGAAATCCTGGTCCCACAGATCTTCCTCTATGCTTCTCTGATTCTGCATTTTCTCTCCCATCGCATCATTCTCTCCCTTAGGACTCTCAGGAGGAGTAGAATTAATCTCGCAGTTTGCATTATCATTGTGGTCTTCCTTATCTAAGTCAACAATATCATTGTCGACTTGGGTTTCCTCTTCCTTACACCCCAAATTTTCAGTGGTAATTTCCTCATCAGCAGTATTGATGGTTTTTTCACTCTCAGCTCCCCTTTCCTCAAGGTCATCAGCATACTCCTTCAGAGTATTATCCAGATTGTCCGCTTTATTGTTATCTTTTTCTTTATCATTCTCCTTTTCCTTAGGATCATCAACAAGATCCTTTTGAGTATTATCAATGTAAGCTTCCATAATGTTGTTAATTTGGTCGGTGACCTCCTCAGGGATTTCCTTATCAGAGTAATTCATTGCCTCAACAGCAGGGTTGTTTTCCACTTCCATACCTTTATCTGGTTCCATTTTAGTGGGAGTAACATAATCAGAGATCTCTCTATTACTCTGTTCCCCTTTTACCTTCTCTTCTTCCTCAGAGGAAATATCTTCCAGATCGTCCTCCGACTTCATACCTTCTACCTCATCAAAAATAGAAAGCTTAGTGTCAATTTTTACAGGGCTCACCTTTTGGGACTTTTTACTCGAAGCGGTGTTGGCTTTCTTCCCGGAGGAAATTTCAAAGCTCTTTGTTTTCGTGTTACTAAGTTGTTTGGGAATCGGCTCAAACATATGTTCTCTAGCATACTCTGCAATGAGCAGAATGAGCCCCTCATGCAGAACAGGGGTTGCCCTAACTTTATGTTCCACAATACTTTGATTAAGAGAACTAAGAAGATAAAACAGAAAGGAAACCCTAGTTTTATGCCTGAAATGATTCACCAACACAAAATGATAATTGTAAACCCTGAAATACCAACCATCCAGGGTGAAGTGTTCCATAATAGCTCTAAGGACAAAGGCCCAAATGAGTTTGACATTAGTCAGGTTCACATAGTCAACATTACCTTTCACCAGCATTGCCCTCTCCTCGTCAGACTTAGGAAAATCTTTGTACGCCTTGTTTCCCACCTTGTCTTTAGAGAAGTGAATGCCCTCAAGAGGGAGCCCTGTAATCTCAGCCAGAAGATCAAGAGTCAGAGTGAAGGATTTTCCCGCTATGTTCACCTTGTCATTTTCCCACCCTGCAACAAAAGCCTTAGTAATTTCTTTGTCATTTCCATGCAGTCGTTTAAGGTAATGGTGCACTTTACCCTTCTTCAGCTTTCTCCAAACTTCTTTTTCATGAATCCACTTACATTCTGTCGGTTCCTCCCTCTTAAGATCACCACCCATCTCAGCTTCCTCCATCGTGGTGCTGTAATCACAAGTATTCAACAACTTTTTCTCAATTTTGTTTCTCACCAATTTTCTCAGACTACAAACAAATTGCTTCGAATGGTTTAAGTTTTGCGATATCTCTAGTTTTATGACCCAGAAAGCATGTGAAGCCAAATAGTAATGAAGGCAATTAATCACCACTTGGCACTTCGCCTTAGACGTACACAAATTAAGAATTAATTCATGCATTGTGATCATTACTACTGATAAATCCCTCCTTTTGATTGATTCTCTCATGATTAATAAGTGAGTCTATCTCGTCATTAATCTTAGTCAATCTGTGCCACTTGCGACAGACGTCACTTCTAACCCCAAGGTTAGCCAAACCATCCGCAGCATGGTTAGTTTCACGAAAGTTGTGGGTTACATAGAAGGATTCAAATTTCGAAGCAATATAATTTATTTTATCAATAATGTGTTCAATAGACCAAGAAGATTTGCTTATGTCTTTTATATTATTGACAATGTTAAGAGAATCTCCTTCCAGCCAGACTTTTTTACATCCCAGCTCTTCTGCCAGCATCATTGTGTTGAGTGCAACCATTGCTTCAGCTCTATGATTGGATTGCACTCCTAGGGAACCACGATTGCACCAACACAAATTCCCATCTAATCTCTAATTATTCCACCTCCACCTACCGCTCTCGGGTTGCCCTTTACCGCACCATCAAAGTTAGCTTTAACCCAGTCAATAGGAGGGGAAGTCCAAGTTGCAAGAGATCTAGGATGAAAAGTGTTGGAGTCTGGGGTACTAAAATGCCACTTTCTTATTTCTCTTGGGAGATTTGGGAGGTATTCTTGGCATTGTTGTTGTTGATTGAAGAATTGAAGTTTTCCTCCAGCCCTCTACAAATAAGATTGTTGACCACTTCGGGTTTAGAGTATTTCTCCCTGAACACTGTTATTTCTTTCCTTCCAAATGCGCCAATAGAAATGAGGAAGAAGCTTCCAAAATTCTTTAGCCAAGTTGTTCGATAGAGGACAGCACCATTGCTTGACAAAGTCCGCCAAAGAAGAGGAAAAAACAAGCAAATATTCCATTTTTTAAGGATTAGATCCCAAACGCTACAAGTAAAGGAGCAATGCAACATAATATGATCACAGGATTCAGCCTCTTCCATACATTGAAAACATCTATTAGGAAGATTAAAAGCCCTTTTACTGAGATTATCAAGGGTTAGAGGTTTATTCTAAGCTAAGATCCAAAAAGAGAAGTTGATTTTGGGAATAATAAATTTGTACCAAACTTGCGAACAAAAAGGTGTATCCTCCCTCTTAGTAATAAGATCACAAGCAGAAGCCATAGTATAAATACCATCAGGCTTAGGAGCCCAAATAATTTTGTCCTGGTGGTTATTCTGAATAAACCAGCTTTGCAGATCATGTTGGAGGGATATGAATCTTCTGTTTATGTCTCCAAGCTTCCTCCATTTGTTTCCTTGCCAATAATCTTTCACTTTTACCCCAATAGTTTCTTTACATCAATCAATGGCTTGTTTCCAATCATGGTTGCTAGATAAAGGGTCCTTTTGAATCCAGTTGTCTTCCTAGAAGTCAATTCTCCTTCCATCCCCCAGCTTCCATCTCTTCCCCTTTATAATGAGGTCTTTAGAGGAACTTATATTGTTCCATATGTTAGAACCATTAAGATTTTCGCCATTCATAATAAAATCCTCCAGAGTATTGTAGTTAAAGAGATATTTGTTTCTAATAATCCCATTCCATTCTTTTTGGTTCCCTTAAATTCTCCATAGTTGTTTAGCCAGAAGAGCTTTGTTAAGATTTTTGATTGATCTCAATCCAAGCCCTCCAAAACATTTGGGTTTGCAAACATTTTCCCAAGCCACCAGACTAAGTCTTTTCTTTTCTTCCACTCCGGACCATAGGAATCTTTTCTGGATCCTTCCAATAATCGTAGCAAATTTTTGAGGAATCTTGAAAAGGCTCAGCGCATAAACAGGGAGGTTTTGAAGAGTTGATTTCTGGAGCTGAACTTTCCCTGAATTACTTAAGAGCGCCCCCAAGCTTATCGTTGAATCTATCAATGATAGAATTCCAGAAGTTGTCTGGAGGTTTAGAACATAAAGGTAAACCCAAATAAGAAGGGAGAGTACCAATATTGCACCCTAAAATATTGGAGATTTTTCTCTGTCTTTCTTCAGGGGTATTGATGAAAAAAATGGAGCTTTTAGACCAGTTAATGAGTTGGCCAGACGTAGAGGTATATGAGGTGAGGGCTTTCTTTAGATTTTTGGCCTCTTTGACAGTTGCCACCCCCATTATGAGAGTATCATCAACAAATTGCTCATGGAAGCAGATGGTTCTAGCAGAAGACAGCTGGAGGCTAGTAATACGGCCTTCTCCCACTAATTTATTTATGTACCTTCCTAAGCATTCAACAAGGATACAGAATGGGAGAAATTGGATCACCTTGTCTGAGGCCTCTTGAAGGTTCAAAAACTTGGAAGATCCTCCATTGACAATGACTGAAGAAGAGACGGTAGTGCCCAATTGCATTATGAGTTTAATGACCCCGATATCAAAACCGAAAGAATGGAGAACTTTCTAAAAAAACTGCCAATCCACCCTGTCATACGCTTTGGATAGATCCAGCTTCATCAAGAAACCTTGTTTTTTTGCAGCTTCCAAGCAATGAATGTTTTCATGGGCAACTATGATGGAATCCAAAATCTGTCTCCCTGGGACAAATCCATTCTGCTGATGATCGAAGGAAAAATAGACAGCAATCTTGAAGTTAGGACTTTAGAGATGATTTTATAACGGGAGTTACAAAGACTAATAGGTCTAAAGGCATCGACAATATTGGCTCTAGGCTTTTTAGGGATCAACACAAAGAAGGTAGCATTGATTTCCCTGAGAAGGATTTTTGTTCCAAAGAACTCTTTAACCGCTACATCACATCCTTCCTCACAGTTTCCCAGAACTGCTGAAAAAAGAACATGGGAAAACCATTAGGACCAGGTGACTTCTCACCTTCAAAAGAAAAAACCGCAGTTTTTATCTCCTTATCCGAGGGAATCGCCTGAAGAAGTTTGTTAGTTCTTGCGTCAACCAGCTGAGGGATAGCAGAGATAATATCTTCCTGATCAGATAAAACCAAGTTGTCTTCTTTAGTAAGAAGAGAAGAAAAGTAATTGAGCATCTCTTTTCTAATATCTTCCTCTTTACTGAGGATGTTCCCGTTAGTAGACAAATTAGATATCTTGTTGCTCGCTTTGTGCTTCATAGCAGTCATATGAAAGAATCTTGTGTTTTTGTCCCCTGCCTTCAGCCACAGTGCTCTGGATCTTTGTCTCCAGAAAGATTCCTCCTTAGAGATGATGTTATGAAAGTCGGCCAGCACAAAATTCTTAGTTCTTTTAAGTTCCTCAGAGAGGCCTTCATTCTGAATTTTCTCTTGAATTTCCTTTATTTCCACCTGCATTCTTCCTTTCGAAAGATGTCACCAAACACCTCCTTATTCCAAGTTTTGACTTTTCTTTTAATCATGTTCAGTTTTTTAGTAGCTTTGTACATAGCTCCCCCATCTAGCGTATAGTTCCACCAATTTTCTATGCTATCTTTCAGATTGAGATGGGCCATCCACATTTTTTCAAACCAAAAAGGAATATTTTTCTTTCCAGTGATCAAGTTAGCATTTAAGGAGATAGGAAAATGGTCAGATCCAATTCTTAACAAAGAAGACAACGAGCAAGAATATCTGGATATCCAGTCATGAGATAAAAGAGATCTATCCAGTTTAACTTGGATAAGGTCATTGCATGTTCTTCTATTGGACCACGTGTAGGCGATTCCTTCCAGCTCCATATCCAAAAAAGCTTCATCATTGATATAGTCCATCTTCCAGCTCCATATCCAAAAAAGCTTCATCATTGATATAATCCATCAGGTTCGTTCTGCTATCCATCTGGGAGGGGATACTTTCCCTTTTTTCATCATCTTTAAGGGGAGTGTTGAAATCTCCCATTACCATCCAGCTTTCTTCCTTATAATTCTTACGGATCTCTTTCAGATTTCGCCAAAATTTTTGTCTACCATTTCTGGTATTGGGGGCATAAATATTTATCAAGTTCCAAGTGTAGTTATCTTTTATATGAGTAACTTTGGCCAGAATGATATTCTTCTCATTCTTCAAAAGGGTACAGATGATGGTCTTTTTATTCTGGAAAATGACCACCCCGCCTGAAGCACCATCAGAGTCGCAAGCCACTTCCCCCATTCTTAAAAGGTTGGATTTTTTCCACTTTTTCTCTGAGCATTTTAGTTTCTTGGATAAGTAAAATATCCGGCTTACTATCCCTAACCAAGTTTCTTAAGATGCCCTGTTTATGAGGGCTATTCAGTCCTCTGATATTCCAAGATATTATCTTCATTTATAAAGTTGGGGAGCATATTTCATGGATGGTAACTGTCAACCATCTGCTATATTCTATTTAGCTTCTTGCTCGCGAGTGTTTTTGAGAGATTTTCTTCCTCTCTTCTCACCTTTGGGTGTTCCCACATCTGCTTTTTGTTGTCTTCTTGTCTAAACTCCTCCCTGAGTGAAAC
>MU224326.1:3878163-3929712 GCA_018584345.1 Thuja plicata | reverse complement strand
TCTTCCTCTCTTCTCACCTTTGGGTGTTCCCACATCTGCTTTTTGTTGTCTTCTTGTCTAAACTCCTCCCTGAGTGAAACTATCAGGTTTCTTTATTGACCCATAGGTTTTGGTTTGATTCGGTCCTTTTTTTGTAGAGCTTTTACAAGCTGTTTTGCCATTAACCTCAGTCTAGGGTTCTTGAATTTCCTCTGAAATAATGTAGTTCTCTAGTCTTTCTTATCTCCATAGGTCCGCAAGAGGTGATAAATTTTCATCATCACTTTCTTCAGAGTTGCTTCTGTTAGAGGTTTGGTCACCAGAGTTTGGGACTAAAGGGGTGAAAGAGTTCTCCATTCTGAGGGCCTGGGGGAACTCAATATTATCCATTGTCCCTAGACTTACCCTTCTCGGGCTCTTTAGAAAAGATCCACTTTGTTCCTGGGTTGGGACATGTGAAGGGCTTGACTGACAGCGAATGTTCTCTTTCTCAGCCCAACCAGATCACAAGGGGTCTCAGTTGCCTCCCTGACCTTCTCTGGTTCATTATTACCCTTTCCCTCCTTGTTTTCTGTCATTGAGTTTATTTCTTTCCTATTTTCAACTAATTTTTCATTGCTATCTTATCTGCCTTATTATCTTCCTGATGATTTGACTCAGAATCCTTAAGGTGTGGTGCCACGGTACTAGTTTTTTCCTTCCATTCTTTTCTAGGCTCACGCTACTTTCCTTGATTTCCCTTCTTCTGTTGTTTCTTCGAACATTATTTTGCCCAGTGTCCAGCTTTTTTACAAGTAAAGCAAGCAAAGGGGACGGATTCATTTTCCACAGGCTAGATATATTTACCCAGCTTTGACATTATCGAGATAACTTCAGGCAAATCCGCCTTTTGGTGGATGTTGACACAGATTCTAGTGTAAACAAGTCTGGATTTTGCAGCTGTCATTGGGTCTATGGATAAGAGTTCTCCAAAAGCTCCCACCACACCCGCAAAGACATCCTCATGCCAATATTCCAAGGGGAGGCCAGGGAAACGGACCCAAACAGGAGCTGTTTCAAACAGGTCAGCATTCAGGTCCAAGTTGGTTGCCCATTTTTGAAGAGCCAACGATGATATGCCAAACATCCAGGGTCCCCCACAAAGCACTCTTGAAGATCTTCCATACTGGAAAAAACGAAAGAGAAAAAACCTTTCAGCATAGCTGCAACATCTACTTGCCCCTTAAGTTTCCATTTCCTTGTCGTTGAATGTCTGACCATATCAATATTAGGCCTTGACCCAGTAAATTTTCCTAACAGGGTAAGCGCCATCCTGGATACCGTATGGTCCACGAGGGGATCAGGGAGTAAAATGCCAAATACTCCCTTTTTAGGTTCAGAGATATTGTTTATGCTAGGGAAGGAGGACTTTCCCGTTGGTTTAACCCCAAATAAGGATGACCAACTCCCTTTAGCAAGTACCCTAGATGAAAAATTACCAGCATTCTCGACAGAAGAAAACTTACCAGCATTTGCCGCATATTCTAGCCCACCTCCTCGGGAATGAGCATCCTCAGGGTCCTTGTCCTCATCTGATTCTTTTGTGGAGCCCTCACCTGGCGCTCCCCCTCCTTTTGCTGATCCCCTGCCACAGTGTTCACAAGATTCCTTCCATTTCCTGGATTCCCGCCTGAACTGGAATTCAAGTTCAAGCCTGCAGACCCTCCTCCTCTCCCGCTCTCCATCTTCCTATGATCAAAGAAACTTTATAATTAATATTAAGTTATCCATTTAAAATAATATGTATTTTTTAACAACTCCATTAATTAAGTCAATTAATGTCCCTTCAGCAAAATTGGGGACATTACATGTTTTACAATATTTTCAAAACAGTTATTAAAGCATTATACTTTCAACACTATAAAATCACATACAAAACTTTTGGCTTTGTGAAAAAGATTCTTTCACCTCACAAAGAGTGATCCAATGTGAGAGTTCCTTTAGGACATTTAATGTGCATTGTGAAATAATGTTAAAACAAGGATTTGTTCACCCCCTCGTTATAAAGGTGAGTGCTGCTTTAAAAAGCTCAACTAGATTATAGAGAAACAAACCGTCCAACTTTTTGTGTAAACCAACAATTTTTGGAGTAAAGATGACAGCTGATAGAGAAGCCAAATGTGAGCGCCCTCAAGAAATATAAAAGATTTAATGGTAGCTCGAGTTGTAAATAATGTAACATCGATAATGACGAACAATTTGAAAGGACAAAAGATAAAAGCAATTATAATTAGATTAAAATTCTCCATGTTTACTATACCCAAAGAGCAAATTGTCATGCTATCCCATAGATGAACATGTAATCTCTAAAGAAGCTGACAACTGTCGATGCCAACTAAAACATATCAAGGCACACCCTCTGCGGTTCCCAAAGCATTTGATGAATAAGATTCAAGGTTAGCATATGCCAGGGATAATATTTTGCAGATACTATGGAAAGATTCTTCTGTGGGGAGGATGAAAGTCCCAATGCTTTTGCAGCCCATAGGCATCGGGTGCATGAATCATCAACTTCCTTTGGCTTAGTGCCAAGGACTGGGATATACTCCCAAGATGGCCCAACAGAAAAAACGTCTCCACAACTGTATGATGGAACCTGAAGTTCTAAAAAATCACACTGCTTTATTATAATTTATGAATAATATGGCTTTAGATAGAAACGAAAAAATCAAGATGCGCAACAAATCTCATGATTTGTATTAACAGGAACATCAGCTATATAAAAGATGGTGCAGAACTTTGTGACGCCACTTTAGGCACATTCTGTGAATGAGACAGACAATCACTGTCGAAGTCAGAGAGGAAAAATACATAATTACCAGATATTCACATTTAAAATAAAAGCTAAAGACCGCAGTGAATTACATACAAATTTACATAAGCTTTGTAACTCAATCCATTTGTTCACCAGATCATTGAAAATGAATGGTGAATTGGAATATTTACAAGAAGTCCAAGATGACCTTTGGCACACTTCATACAAAATATACACCATGTGTCCCTCGTATTAAATTTCATCGTTTTTGTCCAATAAATGAGCAGTGGGGGTGAAGATCATATATTTTATTATGCTCAAATAAAATCAAAACTTTCCCTCTTAGATTCTACAAGCTTCCTTCAGTGCATGCAACCAGTTCTGAGCAAACAAAGAGAATATAAACTCACAGTAAGCATGAAGCCACTCCAGTGTTCCACACCTTTGTTCTCCAGTACTGCCTTGCTTTAGTTACAAAGCTTAATCATCACTGAAAAGATAAGGAGCATGGCTTGCCCTTCTGAACCAAGTATTAAAAGCAGACACCAAATGAGTACAATCATCCACATTGCGAGTAGCCAAATTAAGGCACTGCTGTAACAACCCCTGAGCATCAAGCATTGGTAACGTAGAAATTATTTGTAGAAAGACATCTTCCAACTCCTGATAAAGAAATTTCTGGCTTGATGGAATTGGAGATACATTGTCTTTGCAGGCAATAACCACGGGAAGCCAGTCCTTGACAAGCTTCATCCTAACCTGCAAATGTGTGATTATGTATTCATCAATTGCATTGTCCATGACAAAAAACACTCAAATAGGTAAGCACAAATAAAAAATTTATAAGCAAAAAAAGAGATGGAAATTGGATAATAGAAGCTTGAAAAACTCAATAGCTTCTTAATATTTTTTGAGAATCATTAGTAGTTATTTGCAGATTAAGAGAACGTGGAGACATTGAATATAAAGCATTCATCTAAGAATGCACGGAAGGTTCTCCATTTTTTATTTTTTATTTTTCATCAAGCAATGCTAATTTACAAGCACAATAGAATTAACTCTTTTGGATCAAAAGAGACTTCTGTTCATCAAACATTCTAGTGCTCTCTTGATTTCAGCAACAATCGAAAGACAGCTCAATTTTATGTTTGGCCCTCAAAACAAAGTTTCTCACTGGTAGCATTGGTGGGTTCATTTCACACTTTGCCAAATATCCAAAAGCATTTACCTTAGTTCAAGGGACAGCACAATATGAAACCTGCTTACAACATCAGTGATTTTCTTTAGAGGCATGCAATTGAGGAAGTTGTTACTGAACTTTTAATGGTTTAATTGTTCATTGGACATCCAAAGCCCAAACGGCAATAAAAAATTTAAATAAATGCCTCAGATGATTTTGTTTACTCCCAATAAATACTATCCATGGTTGAAAGTTGAAACACTACAGATTTAGAGTGCACCTCAACTACCACATTTCTTAAAGGTGAACAATAATAGTATGCTCACCAAAGGCATTTCAATTTTGCAGTTTAAACATCCGTTTAAAAGTTTCAAAAGAAAAACATTGTACCTTTACAGCCGAATCCCAAGTTCCAAGGTGTTTAAAAAGTATTGCAAAGTTACTTCAAACAATTCAACAGAGAATTCTTACTTCACCACATATCAAGACAAAAGATTACGGCAGATCAAAAAAAGTTGCCAAAAAAGAATATAGCCAAATCAGTAGGTGTGTCTCTATATCTTATCCTGCCTCTTTGGCTCTTTTTGACTCTTTTAAGATTTTGTATTGTTAAATTTTGATCAGATTTACAAAATGGTATATTTAATTTTATTCTCTAACTTTATCTTACAACTCCTTGTCTTCTCACAGTAATTTATTGTGTTAAATTACTGTCAATAGATATCACAATATCTATATGCAAGATTAATGTTGCTGGTACGAACTGTACCTTTGTAACAGAGAATGCTTCGAATGGTATCAGCTGAGGAGGTTGATAACACTTGAGACTGTTGTATATATGTTTCGCTGTATCTATCAACCCGAACAGGGTCTGCAGATATATATATGTGCAAAGAGTGGAGAGATGTCCACAGATGGACATGTCCACGTTTATTGTTTGCAGTTTAATCGACTCATAGTCGATACCATTTTATAACATAAACACTCTTTAGTTATATCGGGGGATATGAAGTATGTTTAATCAGTGATAATAATATGTTTAATAAATTATATGTATATATATATAAAATTTCTTTATCATAATCACAAGTGTGCGCGCATGAGCGTGCGTGCGTGCATGTTTATATATAATAAAGAATCATTCTTTATTATATATATATACATGATGATTTATTACGTTATTAATTTAGGCTGTAGATAACCTATTTCATAGATCTTATCCGACTGAAATCATCAACATGTATTAAGTAAAAATGGATATGAATTTTTTGTTGGACAAACTTTTTCAAATTATTTTCCGTTGAACAAGAATTAAAACTCAAAATCATATGGATTTCTGCAGTTATTAAAAACAAATTTGTTGTACAAAGATCTACAACAGCCATCAAGGGTATGTTTCAAAAAATTATCTAGAAAATGCCATAGAGACCCTGGTAAGTCTGCTACAAAGAATCAAAATATCCTACGAGATTTTTTTCATATTGAAAATGAATTTTAGAGCGAATAACTTATGTTTTTCCTTGTACCAATTGTTTTGCAATTCACTGACTAAATTTTTCTATTGATATATAGCGTTTTTGGTGATTCGATGTACAAATTTCCTATCAATATACGAAATTTAAACAAAATGTGGAAATGAGGCATGTATCATTGTATAGAGTATAGACATAGCACCTAATAAATTGGGAGATTAGGGCATAAATTTTTATACACAATAACTTGATATTGGCATATCTTAATGAATTAAAATTTCTAACTTATGGCAAATTTATTTTAAGTTTAGAGAAAATCTATCAAATATGGGTCAACCAGACACTTCTAACCAACCTAAACATAGTTGAATTTGGTAGACAGAAACTTGAAAAATAGCCAAATGGCGACATATAGCCACAAAAAAATTCCTTGCAAACCAACAAAACCGAAAATTGCTCCAGACTAGCATATAGGACAATTCAACTTTTTGAAATTTCACTTGAAAATTTTACAACACTTGGAGATAGAAAACCTGAAAATCTGCTCCTGTTTGTTTCACTCTAGAATAGTGATAACCCTAGCAATGGTAAATACTTTCTTATCTCCAACAGAACATCTGCCGCACCGCATAATCACATCCGATACTGTAATAAGAGATGTTGTGAACACAAGAAATAGCATCCAATGGATTAATGTATTGAGTCAAACTGACAGAAATAATGCAAAATGAGCCTGCATGGAGCAGAAATAACAAGCGTTGTGTTTTCTCTTTCGTGAGACTCTGGTAAGCATGGTCTGAGTCAGGATCTAGTACATGATAACCGACTAGCCAAAGAATGTTGTACCCCCACCTCCCCTAACAGTAGTCTCTATGAATTATATTAAGGCTAAGATTTTCACACCTCTACATAGTATTTAGCACGATTATCGTTTAGTGTACAAAATTTATCCTCATCTGGAGTATGATTCAATAGATCTGTGGTTGCTAGCTCACTTGCCTTCATTTAAGAGGCGAATTTATTGATTTATTTTCTGCACTGGTACTTTTTTTCTGAATTTCTTTCAGTGAATGTAAAATAGATTAGATCTTTGGCTATCTCTCTTCGCAAAGTCTACTTTATGTCTAAACATTATAGTTTTCCTCTTTTGATTTGGATCCCACTCTTATTTTTGGGGTTATGCTCATTTTTCAAGGAAATTTAACCTGAACATTGAAGCAAACCCAGATGGATACTTCTAATTTCCAGGCAGTAGACAAAAAAAATTATTGGCCTGGCTTTCAAACACCTAACCAACTTTATATCCAATAATTATTTTGCAGGTTTGCTGACACTAATGGTAACCATCAAAGGACCTTCCAAGCAGAGTTAATTATGGTTTGGTGTGGCTAGTTTGTCTAGTGTACTATTAGAATCCCCTTTAATACAACCCCATACAAAAAAAAAACCTAAATCAAAAGACAACAAAATATGTCTAGCAGATTTCAAACATCCAACAATAGGTTCTTGGATCGATGGCAGGTTCGCCAAGTACTCGCTGGTTTTTTTCACGACAAGTATTTGCAAGAAATACCAGAAACTCAATGAGTCCAACGAAAAAACCTTGTGGGCAATGTCCAGAGAGCGCATAAGATCAAAAACAGCCCAAAACCACCAAAAAGAGCTCAAAAAAACATGATTCTGGTCTGCAAAAGTTCCAATGTCCCTCCCACTTTGAGCACAGCATTCACAACACTTTTGCATCTTGGAAAGAAGATTTAAAAGGGTTTTTTAGCAAATTTGGAAGGCAAATTTCAAGCACAGGTCAGTAAATTGTTTTTTTGTAACATTTTGCTTCATTTTGGCTGCAGAATCCAAAATCTAGGAATTCCAGAAAATTTGAATCATCACCATTTTTTATCATTTTAATTTTTTTTCAATTTTTTTAATGAATTTACTGTTTTTGCATACACATTATTTTTTTATTTAACATTTTTTTTGGAATAAATGTTTAGAATCTTTAGATTATATTAAGTTTTTACTGATTTAAAATAAATATATTAGTTTAAACTAATTTTATGCTATTTCTAGTAATTTATGTTGAATTTAAGTTCATTTTTTGTATTTAAAAATTAAAATGTCGTGCTTTCACTTTTTATGTGTTCAGACTCGGGAGACCCTACTTGAAAATATGTCATACAAGAATCGTACCTAGGACTGTGCAAGTACTCATGAGTCATTTGTCCCAGCAAGTCACTCACAGACAATTTTCTGTGATACTCGGCGAATTTTGGCCCTAACAATTGCAAAATCATGCAAGCCTAACCCAAAAACTCATCCAGCATACAAATAGAAGAATACACACTTTTAAAGTTAGGGTTTAGCGACGGGAAAGATAAGCAACAGGAATAGGGACACGGGCACCTGAACACAAATAAGTCGCGATTGAGGAGAAAGAGGTTGTGAGTGAGGAGAAACTTAGTAGGATACGTGCGACTGAACAGGTTTTTCATTTCACATTTACAATAAAAACTAAATGTTTTTAAGTTTAAAGTTTAATTTCAGAACATCAGAGTACATAAATGACGAAGCCAAATATTTCAAAACAAAATTTTCCCTTGAATTTTCTTTGCAATGCATATGGACTGAGAGCTACTTAGAAATCACAAATGAAAAAATTAACAATTTCTCTCTTCTCGATAGCAAACACTTGTAAATGCATTTGCTCATCCCTGTAGAAAGTGTTGGAGAATAATCTTTAGTGATATCAAAGCAAAAATATGAAATTTGACCAGAAAAATACTTTATAAATAATGTTCAATTGAAAGAATTTACAGGATACGATTAAAATTTTAAGTTTTAAACAATACATGCTAAAAAATATATGTTAAAAGACATTTAATTCTGATTCTGTAAGTGTACAATGTAAACTGTAAACAGTATAACTGTTAAGAAATATATCATATATGTTAAACTAGCAATCGCACCTTGGTGTGCAATGAGTACGCCGAAAAACCTTTGAATTGGGGTTTGTTCAAAATTGTTAACAAAACAATTCAAAATAATTATTGAAAGAAATGTTTTCCCATAGTACATAATAATTACAGGATATGCGTTGTCTTCCACATACTAAGAAAACAAAAACAAAAATATACAATCTAAAAAGTAAAACATGGTACAAAGTTGAAGAAGTTGATGTTCACCTAGAAAAATTTAAATTTAAATCTTATTGATTGGTAGAGCATAAAGATTGCCTTTTGAATATATGTAGGGAATTATATTTGCCGCCATGAACAACCTAACACTCCATACCTTATGCCATTAGCATTTTCTTGAAAGCTTCTAAAGCCTTTGCAATACATCCATTTTGTGAATATCCTACAATCATAGCATCCCATTAGGTGACATCTCTGTCTAGGCATTTTGTCAAACAGTGGGCGTGCCTTGTCTATACTTCCAGATTTTGTGTACATGCCTACCAGGTCAGTTGCAAATACCCAAAAAAAATCGATGCTTTATCCTTTGATGTATGTCTATTTCAAAAATCTTTGTCCTAGACAGGGAGGATGTTGGCAAGGTTGCAAAGACTGGCCCTGCCAAGTGCAATTTCTTGAACGTTTCTAAAGCCTATTCGACAACAACATTTTGTGCATAACCTGTAGTCAAGGGATTCCATGAATGGACTGTAGATGAAAGCTTATAAAGCCTTTGCAATACATCCATTTTGTGAATACCCTACAACCATAGCATCCCATTAGGTGACATCTTTGTCCAGGCATTTTGTCAAACAGTTGACGTCCCTTGTCTATACTTTCCAATTTTGAATGCATGTCTACTGGGACAGTTGCAAATACAAAAAAAAATCAATGCTTTATCCTTTAATGTATGTCTATTTTAAAGCTCTTTGGCCTAGGTAGGGAGGATGTTGGCTACGGTTGCAGAGACTGGCCTTCACACCTGCCAATCGCAATTGCTTGAACATTTCTAAAATCTATTCAACAACAGCATTTTGTGCATAACCTGCAGTCAAGGGATTCCATCAATGGACTATAGATTTATGGGAAGCAAAAATAGGGCCAACAAAAGCATACAAGAGGCCTTGTTGTTTGCCATTCCACACTGCTGTAAATGTTGGCCTTCTGTAATTTTGGTTTCACAATCGGGGATTCCACACGTTCTAAGACAGGAACAACCATGTTGGCGTCCTTGCAGTGGCAAACATCGAAAGCTCTGGTAATTTATGAGATAAATATGATACATGGAGAGCTTTCCGAGGAATTGAACTACATAGCCAAGAAATTGAGGAAACAGCCAGATCTGGAGTTTGGCAGCTTACAGATGGTGGCTTCAGGGGATAGCCAAGAAATTGAGGAAATAGTCAAATCTGGAGTTTGGCAACTTACAGATGATGGCTTCAGGGGATTTTTTCCAGCTTTGTCCCATAGATGTACCAAATTTCCACAAATTTTTCGACTTTCAGGCGGATTGTTGGGATACATGCTTTGAGATCCAAACTGAGCTAATAGAGATTTATAGGCAGTCAGATCCCAAATTTAAGCTAAAGTTGAATGGAATCCAGAGAGGCATTATATTATACATGATTATACAATATAGTTATTCTATAAAATTTCTTTGTCGCAATATATCTACACAGACAAACCCTGAAACTCAAGTGAACCCTCTGCAAGCAGCAGCGCCTTCAAGAAAAGTTCAATTAAAATTTAGACAATACTGTTCTTTACTCCCTACTTTTTCCAGTGAAATGCAGCGACTGTTTTCTTGAGCAACCAAGACGAAGCGCTTCTTTGCTTAGGAAGCAAAATTTTCTCTTCTGATTGCTGCTCATAATTCAGCTCCGCATTTCATCGGAATGAGAAACTACGGAAGCATCCAGAAGCCTCTGGTTGCAAAGAAGCGCTGAGGGGACTGGACCTCGAGACCACCGACAATGCTCTGTTCAACTGAAAAGAAAAAGATTGCAATTCAAAAGAGTCATAAAGGGCACTCTCACAATCCCATACTTTGCCAACGGATTTTGATTTCGAATTGTGCAGATTATACCAGGCCTGCGCAACAGCTTTCTTGTTTGTCAGATCATCTTTATTAGTAATGGGAATATAAAATGTGAATTGTTTTTTTTAACTTTTTTAGAGTTTAAAAATTCATCATTTTTTTCATTTGTCATTAGCTATTCAATATATTTGTAACGTTATTTTGGTGAAATTTTATTTAAAACAAGATGATGGGGGAGCACCATAGTCATAATAGAAAATCACTTGAGGAGATTGGTGGTTCTCATCTCTCAAAAAACCTATTCAATTTATTAGTTGTTAAAACGTTATTATATAATAACAATTCCACAAAGGACATGTAGACTAATTCCATTCCATTTCCCCAAAGAAATGATTAGCATATCAAGGACTGCATTGGTTTTCTGCTACATAACTGAAATGTGCGAGGTGAAATCCATGCAGTTCTCAATTTTAAGCGGAGCTTCACACCCCTCATATAATAGTATAATACACAGGGCTGCGGGCAGACATCCTGCTCCACAGTTGTTGGAATCCAAGGCCAAATTTATTGAATTCTGATTAGTATAGAGAAGCCAGTTTTCTGAACGGAAATAAGCCTTCCATTTCAATGGACTCCTATTTTTGTGCAGCTAATGACAGAACTGACATAAAACTTACAATTGTTTAACAAGGTAAACATCCTCAAGCCCTTGGTTAGGGGAGCCTCAACAGCCTGCTTATTCTCCTTGACGGACTTCGATTTCTGCCGAAAAGTCACTTCATTTTCATTAGAGTTGGCCCCTCTTCGTAGTAGCTCGAAACCAACTGCTTAAGAACAGACTGATCAAAGCCACTGTAATTGGGCTTGCATTGCCTAAGACGCATGTTTTCCATATTCATTCCACCAGGAGCTTTAATAACCCCAAAGCTTAAAAACAGAAGCCATTTTCGAGACTTTTTACAACCCCAAAGCTTTAAAACTGAAGCCATTTTGGATACTTTTTACTGCACGAACCAGATGAGAGTGCACTTCAATTTGCTATACCTCTTGATTTATTTGTCGCCACGGTTGAATTTGCAGCCCTCAAACCCTTCTGCGAGGCTGAGTAATTGAGGCTTCTCTGTGAAGCTTGAGAGCTGTTGGAGTTTGCGCTGGTCCAGAATTTTGATTTTGACTCAAGACCTTGATTTGTCTGAAATAATTTGAATCGCTGAAAGACAAATGTGCGGTGCCTTCTGTGAGAGGAAGGATGCAACCTTTGTGGAACAGATCTTCGGTGGAAGAGGCAAAGTTTGCCATGGAAATGGTGCTCCCAAAGGCAAAATCGAAGAGGAATTCATGGCAATCAGCTTCATCAGACAAAGAAGGCGCCACCGTGCATTTATCCCCCGCCTTCCAATCCACAGGCATGGCCACGGTATAATTCGTAGTCAATTGCAGAGAATCCAAAACCCTCAAAATTTCAGCAAAATTACGGCCAGTAGTAGGGTAAAGAAGAGAGAGCTTCAACATCTTGTCAGGACCAATTACAAAAAACGGCCCTTGTAGCCAAGGGTATGCCAGCGGAATCCTTCTCAGCAGGATCCAGCATGCCGTATTTCAGGGCAACTTCTCTGTCTCGAACCCACGACCTGTGGGTTTCCGCATCGTTACAGCCCAGGGCTAAAACCCTTACTCCTCGCTTCTGGAATTCGGGCATGAATTTGGCTAGGGAGCCCAGCTCTGTTGTGCACATGGGGGTGAAATCCGCTGGGTGGGAAAATAAAATCGCCCAGCTGTTTTCAATGTAGTCGTGAAAATGAATGTGGACGTGGCTCAAATCTGCTGTGAAGTCTGGAACCAAATCACTTGGTCTCACGTTGTCAAATATGCAGTACAGCCTTTTCATCCGATGGTTAGCAGGTTTCCAATGGTCTTCCACACCTCTTATTCATTGGTAACCGTTGATTTCAAAAAATCAGGTCCTCCATCTCATATAGAGAAGGCCTTCGGCATAAAAATATATTAATAAATATAATCTAACTGTTATTTAATTGTGATTCTGTGAGTGTACAATGTAAACTGTAAACAGTAACACTGTTAACAAATATATCATAACTGTTAAAATATCAGTTAACAAATATCTTTTATATTAATAAATATTATATACAAATATCAATAAATGATCAACATTTATATCAACCAATCAAATCAACTAAAACATCAGCCAATTTAGGATAAATTTCTAAGCAAATTAGATCTGAAAGTAAGAAAACATAAGTAGAGCGAGCTTAACCTTACTTTGAAGACTCTGTTGTAGATTTGTAGTTAATTTGTAAAGACTAAAGAGTACTAATTTTTTATGTTCTCTCTCTTTTGCTAGATTTCCTTCCTATTTTTCTAAAAAAATGGTTTCTACAAGTAGAGCTGGTAGCAGAAAGAGGAACCCTTGCTGGAAATATGGGAAACCAAGTGCAGCTCAAGGAGAGGTTATTTGTAACCATTGCACTAATAATAGACCGGTGGTATAATTCGGCTCAAATATCACCTTGCAAAAATCAGTTGTCGGGATATTACAGCATGTGAGAAATGTCTTGAAGGCTACAAGGGATGAAATAGAAATGGTTGCAGCATATAACTAAAGGAAGGCAGAAGAAAAGAGAACAGCAGAGACAATGGCAGCCCCAATGGCAGATTTGAGTTCTACAGCGCCACATGCAGATGTGGGGGCCTCTACTTTTCTTGGGCTAGGGAAACCAGGATCGGCTAGGCATTCAATGTTATTTTGGAGCCTTTGTGTTGTCGATTGTCTTGACTTACTCCTTGAGCACATAGGGAAACTAAGTTGGTTGAAGAATGTGGTTGAAGATGGGAGGAATATCACAAAGTACATCTACACCACAAATGGGTCTTGAATCTTATGAGAGAGCACACTGATGGTAAGGATCTCATGCAATAAAGGGTCACACGCTTTGCTACTAATTTCCTCACCTTGCTGAGCATATTAGCTACATTACCCAACTTGACGCATATGTTTGTGAGTGAAAAATGGTTGGAAATTCCTTATTCTAAGAAGCTTGAAGCAGAGAAGGTTGTGAAGGCCACTTTTTATGATAGATTTGTACCAAGAGGAGATCGTCAATGTAAGTTTTCAAACTCGATGATTTATTATTTAATTTTCTAATATTACAATTTGCTGATTTTCTTAAATCTCATATCTAGGTGACAATCGTTGGTGAGGTTCTATGAATGGTGGATGGGGATCAAAAGCCCATGGGCTATTTGTATGAGGCCATCGATAGGGCCAAAGAGACAATTCAGCATTTGTATGGGTCAAACAAGACCCAATATGAACCCATATGGCGCATAATTGATCGGAGGAGGAACCAACAACTCCACCAACATATTCATGTTGTTGCCTACTATTTGAAACCCAACTTTTATTTCTCCCCTACTTTCAGAACAGATGTTGAGGTTTCAAGTTAGCCTTGACAAATGTATTTGCAGATTAGTTGATGATAAGAACCTACAAGACATCATATTTAATGCGTTATAGAGTTATAAGAAGGCCGATGGGCAATTGTTTTCTTCACCTGATTGCACTCATAGGAGAGCCACCCTGCTGCCAAATTGAAAAAAACAAGTCTTCAATTTTATTTTACCATTTATTTCACTCTTTTGAGTTTATTAGAATCTTTACCAAGTTATAAATGGCATTTTTAATCCTTGCAGATTTGTGGTGGGGAGATTATGGTGCCACAACGCCTAATATTCAAAAGCTTGCTATCTGCATATTATCTCAGCCTTGTAGTGCTTCTGGTTGTGAGTGCAACTGGAGTGTTTTTGAATCCATTCACACAAAAAAGCACAAGAGATTGACTCAAAAGCGTTTGAATAACCTTGTCTATGTGCAATACAAACTTTGATTGTGTGAAAAAAAGGTACAAGGGCACAGTTTGCGAAAAGAAGGTAACAGGGCATGGTTCACATGAAGCACCTCACTTGGATGACATTGATACATATTCATCAAATTGGGTTGTTGCACTTGAGGATGTTGAGGTTAATTTGGCTCTATTATTCACTAACGACCACTTAGCTGAGTTGGAGAGAGAGGCAGCTAAGTGGGAGGCGGTAGTGGCAACACGTGAGGAAGGCGAGGTTGGTCATTCAGTGGAGGCACCTATCATTGTGGATGAGGGACCTACTTAGGCACCTATTGAGGATGTTGCAGCTACTTCAACAGCACCCACCCAGCAACAACAATCTCTTTTGAGCTTTAGTCATAGACGGAATTTATGATTTCTAATTTTCATTGATACCAAAACTTGAACTTAATATGTATTCAGCGGTTGTAGTTGTTTTGCGGTCTACAATATATATAGAACCCAATTTTATTCAGATGTTGCACTTGTTTTTTAGTCTATGGTATGTATTTAACTCAAACTTTGATTTAAATATGACGGAATCAGAATTTGTTCTACAAATTCGATGTATGTATGCTTTTTACGTATATTTTTAAAATTATATATTTTCAAAAGTTCGATAAATTTGCCGAGTTAGCCGATTTTTCCCAAATTTTTCAGCAAGTCCTTGGTTTTGTAAAATTTTGGGTCAGCAGCATCATTGCCGAGTCTAAGTTTTTCAATGGAAGCATTAATTGTCTCAAAAACCACCTTGCGGGCATTATCCATCATGATGCCACACCTTGTGTCAACACCACTAAAGAGATAAAAAGAAAGTTGAAAGCCCACCTTGCATCGGCAAAAGAAAAAAACATGCAAAGAGCGAAGACAACGGCAACAATAACATCCACAGCTAGTGGTCATGGTCATATTGTGCAACTAGAATTATATGAAGACATGACATGCCAAGGCATAGTGGGCTCTTCATGGTCCACACATCCAAAGCACATTGACCTCCACTTCATCTACTTCATGAATAGTGCAAATACCTACACCTACACGCACGCCACATAGTTTCTTTGAGCCGAAAAACATGCCTGAAACACAACCATCATTGGAAGCTACGCAGTGGAATAGGGAGGTGCATGAGCAAGCAGATATGGCATGCGCTAGTTTTTGGTACTTCAACAACATTCCTTCCACAATGGCAAGTAGACCTTATTGGGAGAATTTGGTAACTGCATTGATGATTGCAGGAAAAGGCTATTAAGCACCTGACTTAAGTAGGAGATTGATCAATTCATGCTAAGTAAACTTATAGTAATTTATGTTGAATTTTAGGCTGAATTTATGCTCATTAATTTATAGTACAATTTAAATTGAATTTGTGTTTAAAAGATTAAAATTTTGTACTTGTAGTTTGCTCACTAATGCAACCAATAACACTAGGTTCATAGTGGAAGAACAGAAGAAGAAATGGAAAAAAAATATGGCTGCACTATTCTTTCAGATGGGTGGACGGGTGGGAAAAACTACACCGTTATCAATTTTGTTAGCTTCAAATGGCGAAGCGATTTTTTTGAAATCAGTTGATGCCTCTAACAAAGTCAAAAATGCAGAAACATTGTGCCTAATGTTGGAGGAAGTTGTCATAGAGGTGGGCATAGCAAATATGGTACAGATCATAACTTATATTGCAGCATCATATTTGGCAGCTGGGAGATTGCTCTGAGACAAACATAAGACACTTTTTTGGACACCTTGCACAGCACATTGTCTTGACCTTCTTTTGGAGGATAGAAAAACTTGATTGGGTGAGAGCCGTTGTAAATGGTGGAAGGAGAAGGAAAAAAAATTATAAGCATTCTAATCTGAATATATAAGCATTCTTCTTTGCATTGTCAAATGCTTATCTGAATTTATAAGCATTCTAAGAAATATTTTTAGTTGTTAAGAAGGTTTTGTAGCAGTTGACAAGCTAGTATCTATAACTAGTCATTCTTTCGAGACTATCTCCAACATTTTACGAATCACAATCCATTTTGGCTCCTTAGGAATAGAAATTAATAAATTGTTATGTAATTCTTTCAACCAATTGTAGAACTTGCAAGTGGTGACTATCCCAAAATCAATCAAATTCAACATTCTCAACAAATGTGGGTGTCAATGTGACCAACATCACTAAAAGGTTAAAACACTAGTCTTGGAAAGTTTGTGGGCCTCCACTTGCTGCATTTTATTTCCAATAGTGTCATCAAATGTTTGCATCTAAACGTGAAACTTCAACCTCTCCAAAGTTGAGCGTGAAATCAATTTGAGTGGCACACAATAAGGACCTACAAACACAATCATGACTCTTGATCAAACCACACATTGCTCAGAGGATGAGGATCAAGCAGATTCACACAATTGAGAGGGGAGAGATCCCAAAAGGTAGTTATCAAGAAACAAGGTCGGTAGTGTTGTTCTAATAATTATTTCCTAGGTATCAAAAAGTATGTTCTTGTTGGGGCATTCAATAATGTGGGTGAACAACTTCAAAGCATGGAAAAACTAGAACTTTGTTAGGTTCGTAAACAATCAATTGAGCAAAACATTCAAGAGCATTGAACAAAGCCCACCTATCAAAGAAAGGTTGAACGACAAGTGTGCTCACCATGATTTACTTGGCAAACTTTGAAATGTCATCACAAGATAGTGGCATTCCTTCTTGATTTCCGTGTAGGAGAAACGAAACACAACTCAACCATACCAAGGCATCTACCTAAAATCTTTAGTCGCAAGGAGGACAAGTATTTTAGATTGGGTCTAGGATGCATTCTATCCATGTTCCCCTCCAATATTGTTTTGAAATCTTTGTAGATCAGTTTCCCACTTCCATGTGCTCATATATCTCTTGGGAGGGATGCTTATGTTCTTCTATTTTTTATCTTCTTTCACTTGTCAGCCTCTTGGCCTTTGTCCAATAACTACATCCCAATCTAGTGAGCATTGGATCACCATCGAGGTTTCAAGGTGCCCAGTACTCCTATCCTTGGCACCCAAAAGTGTATAGGCCTAATGTGCTAACATAGAGATGACAACTTAACTGTGTTGCTTAATATTTATCAGCCTAACAAGGTCGCTCATAATCTCATTCCATGGTATCAGATGATGAAAGGTCCAACGTGCAAAGGATAGGGTGACATTGTTGACTTGTCAGTGTGGTCTATGTTCTTGTACCAAGTATTGGTGTTAGGGGATGTCAAACATACTTGTGTTTGCCTTGTGTATGTCGGAGTTTTTGGTGAGAGCCCAAGAAAGATATAGGGAGGCACCAACGTTAGTTGACGCCCAATAAAATGAAGCACCTATTCTCATTGAGGCCCAATCAAGACTCTTGCTCATGTCTAGCAACCCAAGAAACAAATAAAACTAGCCTATGTCAAGGATCCGCAAGATTGCATGCATCTCTCAAAAGGTCTAACAACTTCCAAAAGCCCGAGAATTGTAAGGAGCCTAGCATGACTCAAGGGTTTGAAAAAAATTAAGTCTTCACCATATGACAAAGATGCAAAGATATAAGTCCATGACTATGAAGGCAAAGGGCTCATTGGCTGTCTATGATCTAGTAAAGAGTCAAAAGCACGAAATTTTATATCCAAGAGCCCACTATAGACCCAAGTGTTCCAAAAGGAAAAAGGGTTAAAAAATGTTTTAAAGCCCAATCCTTTCAATACAAGGCATGCATATAATGTCAACATTCATAATGTTTTAAGAAGGCACCAAATCAAATGAAAGGTCATTGTAAATGTCATTGAGAGCTAAATGGCACTACATTCACTTGTTGCCCTAATCACATTGAATGCAACTCCTCCCATTTACCATAGTACGTCGAGCTCATTCAACATTTTGGGACATCCTTTGGAGGGAATGCATTTGTGCTCTTGATTTTAAATTGTTACAATGTTGTCTTTTAGGGCAAGCACCAAATGGTTATAAGGATTTTTTGATTTGTTTTAAAGGATGGGTCAATGATTATTCCAATAAGATTGTTATGGTAAACCGATGTGTTATATTAAACAAAGGAACGAAAGTTCCTTATATAGATTTACAAAGATGTTGTTTGTAAAAGAAACAAACGTTAACAAAAGACAGAATAGGAAACTTTCCTAAACAAACTAAAGACCACTAGATGACCATTAAAGAAACATTCTATTATCTTACTACCCTCCCTTTATGGTCATCATCTAACTACCCTGCAGAAGACTGTACATGTCTTGTGGTCATAAATTCTTCAGAACATTTTGCTGCTACTAAGACCCTCCCTGGATCTCCAGAATGTCAATGACCAAGAGTAGCAAAAATCTGTCCAAGTTGATGTTGAAACAACGGTATTACTCCTTGTAGCCAGAGACACCGAGATGAAACTGAAACCACGATTTTGAGGAAAATCACCAAACCCTTTTGCAGATGAGCACTACGCCCCAAAACAGACTGCAAGATGATTCACCAAGAACTTTTGCAGATGAGTACTATGACTAAAAATAGACTGCAAGAAGCCACAATTTTTTAGAACATTTGGAAAAACCCTGAAACTGAAGTTTACAAAGCATCATTTTTTAGGAAAAACAGTAAAAACCCTGTAAAGAATCCCACGCAACTTTGCGAATTACAGAACCCATAAATGATTTTTGAGGATAAAATCAAAAAACCAAACAGATAGACGGCACAAAATCCGTGACACAGATCAGCATACAAAGCATCGTTTTTTAGGAAAACACAGTAAAAACCAAACAGATAGTTTTTGAGGAAAATTTATTAAAACCCACTGAATATTTTTGAAGGAAAAATAATATAAAGCCCACAATATTTTTTAAGGAAAAATATTAAAACCCACAAAATATTTTTTAAGGAAAAAAAATATTAAAACCCACTAAATATTATTTAAGGAAAAAAATATTAAAACCCACAACCAATTCTAGGCAACAACTGAAAACCCTCAAGTGCATAAATCCAAATTTCGGATTAGGGTTTCGTGCCCCAAATCTGAAAAAAAAATGGCGACAAAACTCCTTTCGTGTGAGCCCTAGCCGCCAAAATCTGGATTGCAGATTGAAAAATATAAGCCAGGAAGCAAGAAAATACAAAAACCCTTCCGTCGCCAGATACCAGTCATGGATTTGAGAAAAAACTCTCGACGCGACAAAAGACAGCACCCAGAAATAATGAACAAAGAAAGACGCGGGCCAGAGAGTTGTCAGACAAAGAATAAAAACAACGTACGAAAGAAAATCGTTGCTTGCAAACGAAGTTGATACCCAAAAATGGTCGCACAGAATTGTGTATAAAAGAAACACGTTTTTCTTTAAAAACGACGCCTCTAAGAACAAATGCCACAAAAAATTGCGAACATAGGGACGGGAGACACGCGGGAGTGTATGTTGACAAGTCTTTGAAACAAAACCCTCGACGAAAATAGTTTTCAAACTCCCTTCGAAACAGCACTCAAAAGCCCTTCGCGTCTACAGATATAAACAGGTTTTTTTAAAAAAAATAAAATGTTCAGAAAATCAAAACCCCAGACGATTTTTTTAATAAAAAATTCGTTAAAAACAAGAAGCTACGAATTTTATTAAAAAATTCGCCAAACTCAGAAAAATCCCATCGGCTCTAATACCATGTTATGGTAAACTGATGTTGTGTTATATTAAACAGAAGAACGAAAGTTCCTCATATAGATTTACAAAGATGTTTGTAAAAGAGACAAATGTTAACAAAAGACATAATAGGAAACTTTCCTAAACAAACTAAAGTCGACTAGATGACCAAGGAACCCCCTGAACTTAACAAATTTATCTGGAAGGAGTGACTTGGTGAGAATATCAGTAGTCTGGTCTGCTGTAGGAACATACTACAAATCCACATATCCAACTTCGACCAGCTGTCGGATGAAGTGACAATGAAGGTCAATATGCTTGGTTCGCTCATGGAAGACTGGATTTTTGGCAAGTTTGAGTACCCCTTGATTGTCACAGAAAAGGGGTGACGAGCCTGCCTGAGACATATGGATGTTTAAGATTTCAAACATTGAAGTGCAATTGCAAGAAGGTCTTGGTTTCTATTAAATTGTCAAAAGGGAATATTGCTAAAAGCATTGTAGGTTTTATCTCCGAGATTGTAGATACACTTTTAGGGGAATGTCTAAATGCAATAAAGGTATCCTCTTAGCATAGTTGTTATGAGTGTAAATCTGAATTGATAAATGTAACAACATTTTACAACTATTAAAAACTTTGCAATGATCAATTTGTATTTAAACATGAAATTGTACAGTTAGTAATGGATTTTTAAGAATGTTTTATCCATGGTACTCAAACCTTGATGCATTTTTATGCTTTGATCAAATTTTCTCCACTTGTTTTCCACTGCAATTCCTTCTTGCTAACTATGACTCTGCAACCAATTGATAGGCACCAATTTGGGAACGTATTGACTCAATCAAGCAATTAAAAAGAAATAATTAAACTAGTAATTCTAGTTCAATCCCAACTTTTAGGTAGTTCATGGTTTTGCAACGAAACAAGGTATAAACTCATATAACTAGTATTTATCAATGTCACCTTGTGGTCCATGTCCATTGCCCCCACCTTACACTTATTGTTGTGGTGTAGTAATTAGCTATATAGAGGTGTCAGTGTAGCTAGTTATTTTTGGATCAATGACAATTTTTGAAGTTGAGGAAACAAACTAGGTTTAGCTATCATCATTTTTGGTTGCCAATTTTCTTTATCAAACCTCTAGGAACACCCTCTCGAGTCTAAGCTAAACTCATATAGTAGAAGAGAAAACTCACTCTCATAGAGTTGACCTTCAACCTTCAATAGTATGTGAACAAGAAAGTTTTACTTTTCATAAAACAACCTTGGCCTTGAAAGTGAAAGTTTGTTCTAGGAACTAGAACTAAGGTTTTGAGACACAACAATACCCTCACATGCACATGGGAGAACCTACTTTCAAGTCCAAGATGATTCATGGAAAACATCATTCCTTTCAACCTAAGTACTAGAAATAATATGTAGGTAGAGTGCTTCCCTATCTTCTAAGGATTTACTGCCTACAATTGCCCTCATAGCCTTTGCAAGCTAAGTTGTCAATCTTGAAATGGGTAAGAGAATGCTATTAGGACAAAAAAAATTCCTTGGGTATGAGTAAAAGTTTGGCTATATATATACACATATTGAAAATTTAAATTTATACTCATAACTGCAAATATACAAAATATTTAAATACCTCAATTTGCAAAATGAAAGTACTACTAAATTTGTAATTTAGTGATTTCTCAAATCAATATGCTAATACACAATGAAAATTACCATCAATATTTAATAGTCTTCATATTGCTCTTCATCAAAAGCATCAAAATCAACATTTTGTTCAATTTCATTTGAACCGCAATCAACTGCAATGTCACTCCCACTAGTCGTGTCACGTAAAGAGTTTGCCTCATCTAGAGAGACTTCGACAAGTGCAATTATAACATCTAAGTCAACACATTCATTTGTTTGATACCAATTCTGTCGCCCCTCATTGTATTCAAGTGTACTATGTAAGGGGATAAAGTTTGGAGTGCACAATAACCAAATCCTCAATTTTTTTTACACAATCAATTGCAATTAACCAAGTAGATGGAGTATGTACTATGTACCCCAATTCCACTCAACTGAAGAATTTGTTATCTTTTGAATTTGCAAACAATATTTACAATTATAAAACATTAATTAATAATATATAGCAACAAAAGAAAAAATAAAAAATAAAAAGATGCATACTTGAGAGAGAATTTCTATTGCAAGAGGTTTGCATGTAAATAGAGCATTGGCCATGTATCTACCACCATTCATGAGCATCTTTTTTATACTTGTTTTGAAGAGAACAAGCACCATGATTCCTTAAAGATATGAAGTGGCCAAATTCACTCAAGACAAAACTTTGAATATCTATATCTAAAACTATTTTCCTAAATGCAATCTTGATGCCAACAGCAACCTCTTCATCCTTATATGGTGTCACCCTCCTAAATAAGGAAAGTATCTCTTTGCTACAATACTTTGGAGACAAAACAAATGCTGGGAGATGCAAACGCATGGTCACCTTGTTCCAACAATCAACGATGCTCCTTTGCTTTACACTCTTTTGAAAAATACTTTTGTTGGGTCATGCTCCTTAGCTTCTATTATTTATGGTTCTTTTTTTTCCAACCATGCAGTCCATACCATCATAAATTTCATCCAAAACGGGTTATCTACATTAGGCATACATAATCATGCTAATGATGGGCTCAAGGAAACTCAAAAATTATACCACATGAGCCCACCAGTCATCATCTAGGATCAATGCTTTGACTTTTTGGGCTCTCTCTATACTTGATTGCCTCCATACCCTCCAAAGGTTGTTGACAGCCAAAGCACTCTCGCTCTTACACCTTCACAAGTCACCTTAAAACAATTGCATAAAGCAAACAAAAATTTGGCAACCTAACATGGTGTAAGAAAATACAAATTAAAATATTCAAAGGTAAATAACAAGTCTCATATCAACAATTATAAATTTAAAAAAAAAACTTAAAAACATTTAAATTACTTTCAACAACTCCAAGTTGGAGAAGGTCCTAAAGATGCCTTGTCACATATGATGACTAATCAAAAACATTTGAAACTCCTCAACCTTTTTGTAGAATTCTTTTGACCCACTCAATCTTTGTGCCAATCTTTTGCTATATCACATTGAGTGGATAGCACACGATCTCTATAAGATATGCCCATAAGTACCCTCCACCATAAACCCAATTACCCTACAATTTTTTGTGTTATCTGATAAGACTTGTACAACATTTTCAAGGACCCTTTCAATGGACTCTATGAAGATGTTGGCAAGAAAGTTTTATCGTTTGTTTGCCCCTCATGATCCAATGCTTACAAAAACATTGCCCCTTTAGGGAATACTTCAATGACATTGATTAGTGGTCTATTTTGTAATCTTTCCATCCATTAGAATTGATAAACACGTCTGCTTTGGGCCATGTATCCTTGATTGCTCACAATGATGCCTCTACTAAAGCTTTCTCCTTCACCAATAAGATGCTTTGCTCCTTTTTGTGCTCAAGACTAAAATAATCAGCAATTGCATTGACAGTGGCCATCAGAATATCCCGTCATATGGTGATCTAACAAGGTTGAAAAGAAACCCATTGCCATAAATGTAACAAGCAATGCTCTCATTTGTGACCCCTCTCACTTCATTCTTGAAGGCCTTTTGCAATGGGTGTCTTTATGCGAAACATTCTCTTCTCGAAAAGATGGTTGCAATGGCATGAAAGGATGTGGGCCATCTGATTGTGATAAGTCACCAAGAGGTTTCTACAAACTTTCCTTAGCAAGAGGTTGTTCTCTTTCCCTTGATCTACAACTTTCCATGTCAGCATCCTCTTGTTCTTTGATGTATGTCATTATTTGTTACTTTGGCAATCCTTTTTATTTGGCCAAGGACAAACATTTAATCCTACATGGGAATAGCACAAAAGTGAGCTTACACTCAATTGTACAAACTCTTATGCTTAGTTCCATATTGGCTACAATGCCAATGATGACAACCACCGCCAAAAACTGGTTCAATCATTATCGTATGTCACCAAGGAGGTGATTCTGCATCAAATTCAAACGAACTCTTTTCATTCGGGGCAACCAAACCATAACTACCAGCCATCTTGTATTAACCTCAAACAAAAAAAAAGCATTACAAACAACAACCCTGCAAAAAAAAAGTAACTATGCATAAAAATTTTCCCAAAAAAACATCAAAAATTTTGAAAAGTTTGATGGTTAAATCTTCATGTAGTTATTTCCTCCCTATTAACATAGGTTTAACTCTCCTATAGTCTTCGCCTTCAAAGAAAAATGAAGCAACCTTCAAAATCCAACAATAGCAGCTTGGAGGGAAAAAATGTTGCTTTGGTCTTTTGCATTTGGGAAATGAATGAAAACAAGTGATATGCCCTCAATTTAAGGTGAATTTGTGCTATTGATTTTTTTTGTCTAAAGAAATGTCTTTCAAGTGTTTTTTTTATTTTTTATTTTTTTTTCAGCCTGGGTGCTGCAAGACCCCACTAGGGGCACCTCAAGTTCCCAAGCAGTACCCTAAGCAAACTGGCCACGAACCCAAATCCATACCAGTTGGTGCGGGGGGATTACTGAGGAAACAGGTAATAGTAGTCTGTAAGCATTGTTTCTTGTAGTAGTGTGAATTCCAAGTTATATTTCTACTAAATTTCCAATTTCCTGGAATACTTATTGATACATCTACAAGTCTTTCCAACAAATAATTAACTCTTCTTTCGAATTAGTGGAAACATTGGTCAACAATAACTAATACTATCCTAGAATATCTTTACAAGCAGTATTATCTTTATTAGGAAAACTGACTAGGTTCATCCATTGGGTGTAATAAAAAGTTGGATCTATCGATGCATGTCCTTGCTAGATGTCAATCAACAAGGACCTGACAATGACAATGTTCAACAAAAATTTCTTGGACATCAGCATCCTCATCTTTTAATTTTGCAATCAGTTGGGACAAAATCTCATGGGTCTTCTACTTAGACCATTGCTGTTTGAAAATTTAAGCCATGATTGCATCTATATTTTAAAGGTTAACTTATAAAAGCCCTTACAATTGTCTCTTAACAAAGGATGTGCTGGTCATCCACGCAGCAGTCGTGGTATGTAAAAACAACTCCACTAAAGTTGATTTGGAAATGACAGCTACCACCTAGGGCACAAATAACTTGGGGGGGCTCTTCTGAGGTGATTTTGTTAACTCTTGAACTACTACTCAGACCATAACAACTTATGGCCTACACATTCAAGATGCTAAACATTTATGATTGGAAGTTGTCATCGTTGATTTCAGTAACAGCCTTATATTTCCTTCTATTGCAATCATATTTCGCAAAACACATTACATTTTGTTATCGAACCCTAAAAACTCCAAGTGCACCTCTAGTGTAAATATATTTAAACATAAGGATAATTAATTTTAACTTCTCACAGCTTACTTTTATGACTATAAATGAACTACTAACTTTACTGGAAAGCGACTATGCTTACTAAAAGTGATGGATATTCCATATACCATGTTGGAATATGAAGTCAATTCTAGTATTAATCCAGCAGTGACAAAGTCATCATGTCATTCCTCAGGCAAAGCTGGAAAATATTTTTGGGACTTACTATTTTTAGCCATTTTGACATTGGTTCGACATGTAGTTGCACAAGTCATACTTTCTAATTTTGGAAAGTTGTCTTCAATTAGGACTCTACAATTCGGATGTTATATGCTATGACAAGTAATATTTTCTATATACTTTTTGAAGATTGTTGTAACTACGAAAATTCCTGAGAAATATAATACGAAAGATCTTTACCCATGGTTTTATCCTAGTATAATTTTACCAGGCTTTTCCAAGCAAATCTGTGCATTTATCGTTTATTATTTTCTCTACATAGTTCTGCACTACGTATTTTCAAAACATATCATTCATACAATTCCTCATCCACAATGGGCTTTCATGTGTCATTTTCACAAAAAGCCTCAATATGATGATTTTCATTTCACAAACCATTGCCATATCACCTGCAGCTTATCTTTGGTTTTGATACCATCACTAGTGCCCTTTCATGCATTGTAATCATCTTAACATAAAAAACGAGCAAGAAAATATCTCTTTTTGATGGGTGAAACTTTTCTCTTCACCACGTCTCCCATAGGAATTTCAAAAACCCTAAGAAGATATTTTAGTTTGAAAGAAATAACATATATTACTGGTTGAGGAGATAAATCAAATAAACAAGTAGTCCCAGGTTCATTTCCTCCAGTCATCTCATACATTCGTTCCTTCTATAGTTGCAATAACAGCACCAATACAACATCATATACACAAACAGCATTTGATTAAATTCATAGGGACAATGTTTTCTTTGATTACCTACCACAAACAATAGCAGTCAGGCTGATCCAAAGTTTATCATTCAATGGCCTGATGTCTAGGTTATCATCTTGCTCTGTTTTCTATTCTCCATTGTCATTTTCAGAAAATATCTGCTCATAATTGTCCTTGAAAATTATTAAAAGATATAAAATATTTAGCGTTTGCTAATCACAACTGTGTTTCCCTTAGCATTTAAACCTTATTCCAAGGAGCCATAATACGAACTTGTGGAGACGAATTAATATGTAGACACACTGTCCCTCATGGCAAAAATATTTTTATGCACATTATTTTCATGCCACAAGTCCACTAGGTCATTAGTAGTGTTCCTCAACGTGTCCTAGACGTCTAGAAACCCATCCTGAAGCTCCGGGATACTTTAGGTGCAGAACAGATGTATAAGCTGCTTCTCCTCTAAATCTCCTGATCTTTATTATTTTCACAATAAATGCATGTCAATGTTCTCTCTTTTGTTTTTGTATGTTCAACAGAACCAAATTGATGCTATATTGTTAAAAAAAATATATCCACCATGAAATCGTGATTCAAGTCACCCTGCAACTAGATGTAGCAAAATTTATAAGACCAAAATTACTTGGAGATTCGTACCCTGGCCCCTGGTTTGGATTTACATAATCCATCTCAGAGACACATATTAGGACGTCTGCAAATATCAGGATACTTTAGATGAAATTTCTTCATGTCCCTATATGTCTCAAAAAAATTCCCCTTCAAAATTCAGAAACTTCCTCTAGGAGTTTCTTATGTATAGCATATAAATTACATAGGTCAGTTTCCTCTAGTGTTGATAATTGGTTGACACAAGCTAAAAGAATTACAGAGCTACACTAGCATTTCCAATTTTCTATTTTTACATGAAAATCAAAATATATGACAAAGAGGTACTAGTAAAGAGAGAGACAATAAATGGATTAAGATTTCTATTTGCAATCTAGTTTTATCACTTGATTGAAAATTTAGACGATCTCCAAGTACCCTAATACTACGCTTTTAAATAATGGTATTCATCCAGGCTCCCATTTGCTGCCTCTCGATGATTATGGTTTAAAATTAACTATTTATGCCGTGATGATTATCAACTACTAATATAATGAACCTTTAATTGCCTTGACATATTACTTCTAAATATTAAGTTTTAAATTATTAAGCATTTTCCATACTTTTGAAGTTGTATCACCAATGTGTATTTTTGTTGAAATCTAATTATTTAAATCGCTTCTATTATCTGTTGTCTCCAGGTATCCATCTCCCATCATTTTTGAAAAATGTCATACCAGCACGTCCCCATCTTTAGGTAACTACACCCAAGACCAACTTTACAAGAGAATGTGAATTTCTAGTAACTGGTATTCCACATATACAAGAAATATTTGCTACAAAAGAAAAGTGTCAGCAAATACGTAGTTATCAATACAAGAAGAATAAGAAGTCTTTAAAAATGAAGTATTGTTCAGAGCTTGCAGAAATGCAGAAACAATTTCATGACTGACCGATTCTTTAATCATTAACTACTGCATATAAACTATATATATATAACCAGCAATATTACCTACTCTAGGATCAACATAATATTGGAGCTTGCCATGGCTTGCATTTCTGCAAACTCTGTGAAATTAAAGGCAAAAGATTCTTGTCTTATGCTCCTAACTGATGCAATAAAAAATTGTGTGAAATGTATCATCTTAACAGGGTTCACAGAATAACTATCATAAAGAGAGTCAGTGGGCATCTCAATATCCATCACTTTCTAATTTCTCAGAATCTAGACTTTTCCATCTTTATGCACTATACTGAAAGTTGAAACAAAAAGTAGCATATAGTACAAATAAAGAAGCCCCTATTCATTATAATTAAATGTAAGAGCATATAGTTCTAGACAATTAGATAAAATACTAATAGAGATCGTCTTAAAACAAGTCCATAAAATGATTCTAAAAGAATTAAATTTTACAATCCAAAATTCGAATTATTAAAATTGAAAATAACTACTGCCCACCTACCAAATATCTAAAGCCCCAATTATATCATCACAATTTATTTAAGTTTGGAATGTAAGTACAAGAATTAACAAAAGTGTTCCTTTAATGAACTCGAAATATTTATTGTGTGATTAAGGATCCAGGAAAAAATTCTATCCAGTTCAGATCTCTCTGCAGTTCGGGTTTCACATCAGTGATGAGGCCAATTATTTGCATGCTGGTAGGATATTGATAGAAAATGTTCGTTCATGCCCAAATGATACCTTGCATGAATGTTGAACATTACACACAAGCGAACAAACCAACAATAGCCTAATCCCAAACTACCAAAATTACTACTCCCAACTGCCATATTCGCTACTCCAAGCATATGTCCCTGCCTGGAAACACTAAAATCCACATATCTTGCAAATGTATTTATTCCCCAATCGTCAAAAACATTAGAAAGGCAAAGGTTCAAAACAAACACAATAAACCACTAGTATACAAGAGCTCACTGGGATATAAATCAAACTCCAAAAAGATTTTGAGTTACAAGAGCTCCCTAGGATATAAATAATATGGCTGCAGCTGCTGACACGGTGAGACATTAAACATAGGAAGGAAGAACATATAAGTGGCATCACAATTTTACAATAAACAATTACCAAAAGCCATCTAAATTGCATGCTCAAAACAGAATTGAAAGGGAAATTCACTGACCCCAATCATTTCAAGCCTTTTGACATAAGTAAGTCCACAAAAAAAGAAAAGATTTTAGCAAACTGTGGACTGACTCCTAGAACCCTCAAAATTGTCAGGCAATTTGACACATACCTGAACCAGAAAATTTACGGAACTTATGATTCTGAATGAATAAAATAATTGCATTTGGTATTTGAATGGTTGTAAAACATCAATAAACAATAAATGGTATCCATAATAGTCAGACTATTCAATGTTCAATTTTATATATCTAACATTGTCTTTACCATTTTCATTTAATAGGTTATCACAAATCACAGCCTACAGACTAGACAAAAGATGTGTACGACGAAAAATATGCCAGACAAAGGATCAGCAACATTTGCAAGCAACTAGAAACCAGAAGAATTGCTATAAAATGTTTTTAAAGATGGTCATGTAATTCACCTCTCTCTGAGCAAGGATACTCCCAGAAGCAACTGCATTGGCAAGACGACAAGTGCAACGTAGGACAAGGGCAGGGAGACCTGGAGCTATGTTCCGCCACGCATCATCTCTAAAGGTTCTGTGTAAATTTGCAGCAAATGTAGCTTGTTCACTCCATTCTTTCACTGCAGTGTCTGCAACTTTTAATTCAATCATTCTTTCTATGAGCCAAAGTAAATGCCTTCCATTAACAACAGCTGTATGGAGGTTCATCCGCTGCATAGCTTCAATCTCATCGTGATCACCACCTCTCAGATTGGGGCTAGAAAACTCCTCTAAAGAATCCTTCACGCTTTTCAAACTTGTAGCAAATGCATTGTCTAGAACAAGACGAACAGCATCTCGAGATGAATAGTCCCGCAGTAACTTAGCCACAAATGCCTTCACAGTTGCACCATTTAGATGGCTATGGGTTGCAGTAAATATCAAACCATTCAGCATATCCTCCAATGCACTGCCTTTCACGGGAGAGATTCTTGCAAGGAGCTCTGCAGCTTCTCCTTGTTGTAGGAAAGGAACCAGTTTCACAACCTCCCTTTCTTCTTCCTCGGTCCATGGCACAGCCTCCAAGAACCGGACACAATAACTTATGCATTCATCATACAAAAGCTCTGATGCAATAGGTAGAAGAGCCGTTGCACTTGGAACGTCCTTGATTATTCCAGAAAAATCCTTCGAATAAAACAGCTGCAGGAGAATATAGTAGGTCTCCATTGTTCTTGAAACAGGCACACTCAAATTAATTTGTATTGGCTTCTCCATTTTGTTATCTAAAGATGTCTGCCACCTCTCAGATAAGAGAGCAGCAAAATACCTACATTCTTTCAAAACATTAGAATGCAAGTAAACCACAGCAGGTTGCTCAACCTCCACTTTTTCTTCCTGGTCCTTATTAAATGATGTTGAAATTTGCTGTAGAGTTAAAACAACATCTGCACTGGTAGCATCATTGAATCCTCCAATATTATTAGAACAAAACTGCCTTTCATTTTCTTCATTTTTCAGAATATTCAATGTCTCTTCACAAAATGATGACAGCCGACTGCTGCTGCCAACACGCTGCCTCTTTTTAGATGTCAATGTCATTCTTTATTGTTCAAACAATAACCTTGGATGCACTATATAATTTAGAGCAGTGTGAACAGTTAAATACAAGCAGTCCCTAGCCTACATCAAACAAAAAACTAAAATCCATGAAGATTACACCCATAGGTAACATCCCAGATGACATAGATATCAATGAATTCAATTTTTTTTTTTAAATCTAAAATTTAGATCTCTACCACTAACAGAAAAAATATATTTTATTGCACACTCTGGAGCAAAAACTACTACATACGGACATGTACAATTCAGTGTAAATCATTCTAACTTCTCACACAATGTGAATCAATTGTGAACATTGAAATGGCTATAAATAACTATGAACTCAAATGTAGGTAAAAATTACTCCATGTGGGCACATAAACTTCTGTCTATATTGTCTAATTTGAGGCAGAAACAAACTCAATTGTGAATCTCAAAACATAAATCTTTTGTGCCCTAATGTAAGGATTGTTATTGTGACATTGTAAATTATTCTCTGGTCAGTATGATCTTTTCAATTTTTTTAGTATATTTTTTGTATTTTCATGGGTAACAGCCCTGCTAGACTCCATTATTAAAAAAATTTTAAAAAAAGTTACATAACAGGAAAGGAAGAAATGAAAAGCACAAGAGGGGAGGAGGAAATGTAAGAGATGAGCACTTGAGGAGAGGAAGAAACTAAGTAAGGGAAGGCCGGTAGGAGAAAAAGAGGGAATACAATAGTGGGCAAGGAGTCAAAAGTTCAAATATTGCTTAGTGTACTAATGAATGGTTCCAAGCATGAATTAAACCCCAACCCTCATCTCTACTAATTATCTTCCTTCACCAGAACCTTGGTTCTAAGCGGATAAGGCGTCTCATGTTAAAAAAATCCCTGCTAGGTTTCATTTATTGACGCATCAATGGCTGATGTATGTGCCTTGTTCCTTTATCTCAGTGCTTATAGAGCAACTTGTTTCACATATGTCGGGGTTCCACAAAACTAAAAGCAATCAACTTTGTAAACAATGAGATTAAGAAGTGTGGTTCTCTCTAATCAAAAGTAATGAAAACATCTTTCTAACTTTGTAATACAGTTTGAAGGTGGTCTTGATATCTTTCATCCTTAGAACTTTTGAAATCTTATTTAAGGTACCTTTAGTGTAAGGAAGAAATGCTAAAGGGTTGTCTATTTCTTCATTATCACTTTTGTGTATATCTGAACACTTTTAAAATGCATTGTTTATTAACTCATTCATCTTCAACCTTTCTCAGTAGCAAAATCTGTTAGCTAATGTGCTATTCACAAGGAGTCTATAAGGCCCTCGAAGAAAGAGTTTTGAGCACACCCACTTTCTGGGTCGGGTGGTGATGCGACGCAGCATGAAGATCAGTGTGAGATGGAACCATCGGGTTGTTTTAACAAAAATGATATCAAGGATGGTAATTTTCTGTCACGCGCTGTCTCCTCCATAAATTTCATGTTCCTTATTATGTTGTTTAAGTAGGAGTGGAACAATTTCAGATTGTCAAGACAATGCCAGTAACTAAGATCAGTATCATTAATGCACTGATCCACCACCTTGGTTTAAAGGAGAAGAATTCAGGTCTCTGTCCTAAAAGTGCTCCACGAATAGGTTGACAAATACCAAGGAAAGAGAAGATTCCATAGCAACTGCATCAGATTTCTCATTGGAAATCTTTTTGAAAGCAAAAACAGACAATTTCTGAAATCTTATTCAAGGTACCTTTAGTATAAGGAAGAAATGCCAAAAGGTTGTCTATTTCTTCATTATCATTTTTGTGTATATCTGAACACTTCTGAAATGCATTGTTTATTAACTCTCTCATCTTCAAACCTTTCTCAGTAGCAAAATCTGTTAGCCAATGTGTTATTCACAGGGAGTCTATAAGGCCCTTGTAGCAAGAGTTTTGAGCACATACACTTTTTGGGTCGAGTGGTGATAGGACGAAGCATGAAGACCAGTGTGAGATGGAGCCATCAGGTTCTTTTAATAAAAATGATATCAAGGATGGTGAATTTCTGTCACACACTCTCTCCATAAATTTAATGTTCCTCATTATGTTCTTTAAGTAGGAGTGGCACAATTCCAGATTGTCAAGACAATGCCGGTAACTAAGATCACTATCATTAATGTTCTGTTCCACCACCCTGGTTTAAAGGAAAAGAATTCAGGGCTATATCCTAAAAGTGCTCCACGAATAGGTTGACCAATACCAAGGAAAGATAAGATTCCATAACAACTCTATCAGATCTCTCATTGGAAATCCCTTTGAATGCAAAAACAGACAATTTCAAGCTAAGTTCAATGTTCAACAACAGCAGCTATCTCATGGTCGATGAGTTTATTTATCAACTCAATCACAACTTTGACAGGGACTTTAGAAAAAGTAAGGCCACGTCAAAATTAACAAGAATTTCATCATCACCGACTTGCTCGTTCTTAATGAAGTCTAAAAAACGGTTAGTGTTTACGGAATGAACTCATTTGCCAACATTTGTCATTCTTCTTCCTTCTGCGAGGCAAGGGCATTTCTTCCTTTGTGCAAGATAGTGTTTAGCTTGACCTGTCAAAACATTACTGATCTGTAATCAATAGATATTCCATAACTACCAATATGAATCTTATCAATCCTTTATGGAACCTTAGTTGATTGATTGACTGCTCCCTCATAAATTTGCTTAAGAAAACATCGAATCACTGCTTAGAAATGAATTCTTCACGTGCTGCAAACGAGAGAATCCAATGTGGGCAGAAACTCCAAGTGAATAAGCTCGTTGCCTTCTCTTACCACTATCTCTTCACAATTTTTACAAGCTCACTACCTTCACAAGGCCTTCAAAGATACATTGAACACTTTTATAGTATCCTCCATTTGTAAGTCTTCTCCAACTTGTTACAAATTTGTACTCTCAAATGGACAAAATCCCTTAGAATTCTCAAATAAGAGCCTCTGAACCTAGCATGAGAGAGTGAATAAAATGAAATGGAGACACTGCTTTTCTTCTCTTTTCACTAAAATGAGCAAAACTGCCACATAAATCAGGACAGAACAGCCAAATACATGCAAAAACCCCACAAACACAAAGTGTAACCACCATCCTTCCTTCTGACACCCCTGCATCTTAAGTTGATAATACTTGTTGGAAAATTATTGTCATTGATGTCTAAGGTCAAACAAAGGCGAAATCACTGCGATATTCCATGGAGTTTTATGCAGAAATCAAATCAGTTTTGGTGCTCAGTTTGGAAGTCTTAATTTGCATTTAAATTGAATCAATATTTTTTTATTTATTCCTACATGGGCCAACCCACATGTAGCACCACTTGGAGGAGTTTAAAGGAGTTTAAAAATTGCAAAATATTTTTTTCCATTGATGTGGCCAACCTCCCCCTTGCGGTGCACAATTTTGGGCAATTTAAATTTGGAAATTAAATTTCTTAAAGGGGCCAAGCTCTCCTAGTTTAGGCAGACATTTTCTTTGGAAGAAAATTAAATAAAATAAAATATGTTTTGTGCTTTGGACCAACCTCTTTGGAGAGGCGCATCATTTGGTGAAGAGGTGTCATTACAAGGTATTTATAGAAGGTGTTTTTGGGAGATAAAAGACAAGAAATTAACGAAAATCATTCCAATTTTAAAGCAGGTCTTGAGCAGATCCAGAAAGTATTTTATTGCAGACTTATGTGCCGAAATTATTGAAGATTATATGCTGAATTACAGAAGCCCTTTTGAGCAGATTTATGGGGGATTGGAGTGATTTTGTGAAGGTTTTTGCTGCAGATCTAAGAGATGTATTAAGCATATGTGAAGGCAGATTTTGGTGGAGGATTGAGCCAAGCCTTGACTTGATTTATAAAGGAGAATTAGAACAGATTCAAGAAGGTCAAATAATTTTCATATAACTCTATTGGAGGTTGGTGCCTCGTGTTCAAGGAGATTAGTGTCTCTTGCTGAGTTGGTGCTCAATTGTGGGGATTGGAATCTCTAATGGGTTGGTGCCTTCGAATCATCTAGAGCGGATTGGTGTCCCCTGTGGGTTGGTTCCTACAAATCATCTAAAGGGGATTGGTACCCCATATGGGTTCGTGCCTACGAAGATAGTAAGAAGTTACACACTATTTTGTCGTGGTTTTCTCTTGCAAGGGTTTCCACATAAATTGTGTGCTCATCATGAGTTCCTAATTGCTAGATCTTACATGTGTTTTATTATTGTGGAAGATTAAGTTTTGAAATATTATTGTTGTGGTTAATTGAAGTTTTAAAAAAGTAAAAGATTGTTGTTATGCTAATTCATCCCCACCCACCCCCTCTCGATATAACTAAGTGCTCTTCAATTGGTATCAAAGCGGTTTCCTTCAGATATAGCCCAACCACTTGAAGAAAGATCTAAAAGAGCACATATGGCCTGAAAAGAAGGATACAGATACTAATCAAACATGGCACCATGGTTTGATGGAACAAATTAGCTTTTTGGAGCATAAGGATGGAAACCTATTTGAATGCCCTAAGGTCTGATATTCGGCAATCAGTAGTAAATGGCTACATAGCCCCTACGACTCCCCCCAACAAATCAAGCAAGAGAGAAGGAAAGTGTAAAACATGTGAAATCCAAGAATGTGATTCTGTGTAGATTATCTAAATCAAATTTTGTAAAGGTTATGCATAGCAAATCAGCTAAGGACATGTGAGATAAGTTGAAGAATATCTATCAAGAAGATGATAAAGTGAAATCAAAGACAATTTGAAAGCCTTAAGACGAAAGAAAAGAGAGCATAGCCTCCTATTTGCTTCATCTTGATGAGATTGTGAACACAATAAGAGGTCTTGATGAAGAGGTTGAAGATGTCGTGATTGAACAGAAGGTATTAAGGTCCTTGCCTTTAAGATTTGATTCCAAATTTTCAGCAATTGAGGAAATGAAAGATCTAGACAAATTGACAAAGGACGAGTTGCATGGGATATTTACCGCCTATGAAATGAGGATTTAAAACAAGCCATCCAAATGGGAGGTGGCCTTGAAAGCATCAAGAAGGGAAAGAATAAAGTATGTGAACAAAGTGATAGCTCACGCAATGAAACAAATGAAGAAGAAGCCCACTTCATGAGATAGCTAAAGAAAGGATCCGAGAAGTATCAAAATAAGTAACTACTCAAATGCTTTGATTCTAGTAGACTAGATCATTTTGATTCTAAATATCCGCAAGATACGAACAAAAGTAGCTAGGATGAAGAGAATCACTACATAAAGAAAGGAAAAAAATCATCAAAAGAAGAGCTATATGCAAAGTCAATATGAAAAGAAGAAGGATTTTTGCAAATACCAAATGAGACTTTATTCAACAAATCAGAGGGAAGCAATGATGGAGAAGAAATAATCTTCAAGGCACTAGAAGCGAAGGATGATACAAAGGAATTTGATAGTGAAACGTTGGAGAATGAAATCATTGCTTTAAGAAAGGAGTTGGGGAAATCTATTGAATGGTTAAATTGAAACTTGAAGTATGACAAAAGCACTGACATATTGGATGATATCATCAATTTGCAAAGGTCACCATTTATTAAATTGGTCTTGGTTTTGATGAAAATCAAGAGAAGACAAAGGAGGCTACAACTTCTATTGCTACAAATCTGCCACAAAAGGTGAGAGTACAAATGTAATACCCTCCCACATGCTTCCCTTTTCTGCATATGTGATAGGACTTTTCATGACATTGATTACTATAATGGGCTATTTGTTTTGCTATGGTGACATTAGGAGTTGATTACGATATTTTGATGATTATGCTCTTGATAGATACATAGACATTGATATGACCATTTTCTCTCTCTATGACTACAATTATGATTATGATTATGATTACCAAATCTCCTTGATAATTAGTGTTTAATGATTATTGGACTAACCCATGATTATGACTATATGATGATTATGTGATGGTTATTGTTATGTCTTACATTAAAGTACTCATTTGCTTTCATATATGATTATGTTCTAACCCCTAATTATGTTAGCATTATTCATGATGATTAGGAGATGATATAATTGATGTATGTGTGAATGTTTGTATCCATGATGTGCTTGTATGATGAGGGACGAAGTCGTGTTCCTCATTTGTGAGGCTCAAACGACGTCTTGATACCCTTTATTGATTGTACTGCTTGTCATGATATGTGTGTGTGTGTGTGTTCGTCCTTGTGATGCAGGTTTGCAGGTATCGGGCATCGACTTCACCTGGCTTCACAAGTCTAAGTGTCATCAAAATCCTCGATGGTTGTTGACAAGAGATAGCACCAAGGCCCACCTGAGTCATCCCATGCCAACTTTCAAATTGAAGAGCGATGATGTCCTTGTATTACTGGTCGAACTGTCAGGGTGACAAGTTCTGGATCACTTGTTACCTGTCTGAGCATGGTTTGGTGTGTCTTCCTTTGTTGTGATCCCCTTATTTGGTTGATGTTTCGTGATTTAGATTGGTTATATCTTGGTTGATTTCATGTTCCAGGATGTATGTATTCGATCTTGTTATGTTGGTTTTCAGGGATCCTCGATATGGTTATGGAGTATTTCTCATGTTTCGGGATGTTGGCGTTTTTGGATTGGTTTCAATTGATTGTGGTTATTGGAGTGTTATTGTATGTGATTGCTGAGTTGATTAATGATCTTCATAACCATTGAATTAATTAGTATTAATTGGTGTACTTGTGTTTATGTATACATATGGTGATATATGACTAATATTCTAATGTTCTATTATTAATTATTCCTCTCAAATTGATTCTTTGTTATTATTACAATTATTAATGTTACATTAGTATATATATGTATATATACATAGACTTTGGAATAAATCTATGCATACCTTGTATGTAACATATTATTGTAATTATTGATTATGAGCGTAAATATGAGGTTATAATATTTTATACTCGTTATTATGTGAGGATGCATTTATTGTATTTAATTAATTAATATATATATAATAATAATAATAAATATTATAAGGTTTATATTATATAGTATAGTAATTATGTTTATGAGAGATATGTTTATATCTCCTTAATAAAATATAGTCTTAATGGAGATTTGGAGTGGAAATTAGTTGATTCCCGTACAACTCCCTCCAAAGGCAAATTTAATGTGATAATTTTGATAGTTTCCCAAAGTTTTTGTTGGAGGGAGAACTTCTGAAAAATTGCAGAAGAGAGATTGGATTTGATTTGTGTTTTGAAGTGAGGATTGGAGGGAAAATTGATTAATATCTCTGCAATCTTTATTTGTGAGATTTAATCTTTGATTTGTGAGGGAGATTCTAAGGTGATATTGGATTGATTTGCTATTGTTTTGCTGGAGTATTGAAGATTGGATTATTGTTCGTGTGTAGTGGATTTCTTCCATTACTTCATCTATTTAGTTGGATTCTTTGCAGGATACCCGGTTGAGATTTAATCCCTTGATCTCCTTGTTTTCCTTGCAATGATTGTGAAGTATTTTGTGTGAATATAATCCTTAAGATATATGTTGTTTGTTCGTTGAAAATCTTAAAATGATTTAGTTAAAATGATGCATTTTGAATGTACTGTCTTTCTATGTTTTCATGAACCTGTTTTGGAATTTGGTTAATTGCACTTGCATAAATGAGACTCAAATGGGTTTCTCTCAGATTTTGTTCCCAAGGCCCAATTAATGCCCTATTAATTACGCTTTTGCAAACTGTCATGTGCATCTGTTAGTTTAACATTAACAGTCAATTGCGTTGAATGAACCTGTCAGTTGCATTGCATAATTATAGCAGTTGCATTGAATGAATAAATCAATTGTGTTGAATTAAACATTCAATTGTGTAGCTTTATCAGCAATTGCATAGCATGCTTAATCTGGCCAAAATTGGTCAAAATTAGGGTTGCAAACTTATACCAGAGGCTTAGGGTTTCAGTTTATCATGTGTTCTCAAACATGGATGCTCTATGGGGCAATTATATGTGGATTATATGTATTTTGAGTTCCATGTTGATCAATTGATTCAGATTAGTTTTTTTTATTAGGGTTAGGGTTGTCCTTGAAGAAGGGCAATAGGAGTGTTCCTAAACCTGTCTACTATGATTCTGATTACTAAATGGGATTCAATTTATGCATTTACTTTTGTATATGATTCATACATGTATCTGTTTTATGATTTGATCTTAAGGGTTAAAGAATCGAGGTTCAATGTAGGTGAGTGGCTCTCAATGGGGGTCGGGGCCCTAAGTGGCTGCCAAGGTAACCCATTGATGAGTTATCTAATCAAGTGATAACCTTAGAATGAACTGGGGAAGGGGGGATACACATTAATAAGATAAATTTGATGCCTGGCCCATGCCTCTAGTGCTAGTATAGGCTAGGGATGGGAGTGGGAGAAGATGACAATTGAGATGGCATGATCAAACTACCTTGCCCTCATGAAAGGTTGTTCGGTTTCGCATGTGCCTACTTGGGGGCCAGAGTCTAGAGGGACTACCAGGGTAACCCAAGGGGTGAGGGTTATGTGATGACACTCACCCTACTTATGACCTAGAGTCTTTATCCTTTTGGTTTTATGCCTTGCCTTTGGTAGACTTGCTTTGCTTTTTGGTTTCTTGCATTCCCTAGCCTTGTTTGGGGATTGATTACCACCTTGCTTTTTGTTCATGGTTTGCTTGTGTTTGTGGCCTTGGTGTCTACCTCCTTAGCCCAGTGGGAGTGGGCATTCGGGTTCCACGTAGTTGGGTGGTAAATGTTTTCTTATCGAGGTTTAGTTCATGTTGCATGGATGGATCTTGCATATGTACCTTTCAGAAATGTTGCATTAGAGATCCTCATCTTGTACCTGTTATTATAATATATTGTACTCATGTATATTCATTGATGTAATTGCATACTCCTAGAAGGATATTGATGCATTCATGGACATATTGATGTATTTGTAATTATGAACAATGGATTATCTAGTCATAGACAAAATGACAAGGAAAGGTATGTTGTTATAAATCTGATTTTATACAGTGGATTAGTAAAAGAAGAGATAGCTTAGCTATGGGGTTGGTAAAATGTTCAGTTAGAAATGTATGTATAGTTAATTTGAATTGATGTCTTAATAAAGTATATGTAAATGAACAATGAACTTAGGTGATAGGATAAGTGATAGTGTTAATTGCACTTAATGATGATTAAGGAATGGAAAGAGGTTGGTTAGGAAATAGTTATCCATATGGTTACGAATGCAAATGATATAGATGGATGTTTAATAAATGATCATGTAGTAAGAAATCTAAGTAGATTGTTGGAGATTGTGATCTATCTGTTTAATGAATATTAATGATTGGGATTAAGAAAATGATTTGGCTAATATTAGATAGGTTGGTTATTTTAATTGATTTAATGATAATGGTTTTATGAGGAAAGAAAAGAGCTTAGGAACACTTACTTTGTGCTATAAAATGAACCTAGATTTAATGAAAATCATGTTACATTTCTTATGACGCATTTCATTGCTATATATAGATGAATGGATATGTTACTTAAAGTAGCGACATTAGGGGACCCAGTGAGGAGTTAGGTTAAATGGTGAACTCTGCATTTATGTTGCATAGGCATTTAAGTAATGTAATAATGACATCCAATTTCCACCTTCATATCATGCAATGTGATTAATGCATATAATGTCCTCGTGTAGTTAATTGTGGTAGCAGTCATTTAAAAATATATATTTGTACTTTCTATTGATTAGTTAGTGTTGTCCTCTCAGGTTCCTCGGCGAGGCGTTACAAGAAAAGCCAAAAAAGCTATGCTTGGGCTCTCAAGAGTTCCACTGAAAAGGAAGGCAACAAGGACAAGGAGAACAAGGAGGAGAATAAAGTCCCACAAAAGAACCGCCTCCAAAGGAAAGCAAGGACAACTTTAGAAAGTCATTTCATCAAAGACGGCCATATATAACCATGTTCCATTACTGCACTTGTGGCTATTGCTTTCCATACAATTATTTTGGTCACAAAGCAGTAGATTGCAGAATTTGTACAAAAGAATAATACTAGTCTCTCAAAAATGAACTATAATTCATTTGCTACCATAATGGCTTATAACATTGTATGCTACAAGTGCAACAATTTTGGGCACATACCACAGTCTTGTAGAAGTACTTTTGTTGAGCCTCTGAGACAAAGCAAGGAGGTTTTTCATGACAAAAAGAGGGATGAATCAACTAACGTTTGGAAAAAGAGGCAAGGGCAAGAAAACAAAAAAAATCTATGTTCGTAACAGTTGTTGAAGAGATATGACAGGTGATAAGAGTAAATTTCTTACTTTCAAACAAGTGAATGAAGGGACAATGAAATTTGGGGACAATATGAAGGCAAATATAAAAGGAAAAGGCACTCTTAGTGTGGATAATGAAAAAACAAAAATTGAGAATGTTCTATATGTTAAAGGGTTGAAGCAAAATCTCCTAACTGTGAGTCAAATGTGTGACCAAGGGCACACTCTCACATTTCATTCTAAAGGATGGGAAATTGATAGCACATGCATATAGAACAACAAATATTTCTACATCCTCAATGAAATCAAAAATGAAAGATGGTGTATGAATCAAAAAGATAAAAGTTGGTTATGCCACATCAAAATGGGGCATCTGAACTTTGACAATATTGTCAAGATTAGCCATAAGGAAACTGTGTGAGACATACCAAAGATTCCAAAGCCTGCAAACATCACCTGCAAGCAATGTAAACTTGGGAAACAGGCTAAAGTGAGTTTGTAATTAAAAGGAATGCTTTGCATTTAAACCGTTGGAGCTTATACATACAAAACTCTAATGTCCAACCAGAGCAAAAAGCATGCAAGGAGAAAGGTATTTCACGTTATTAACTGATGACTATTCTAGAATCACTTGGGTCACATTTTTGAAAGAAAATATTGAAGCTTTTAACAACTTTTAAGGCATTCAAACGAATCAAGCTTGAAGATAAAATGTCTTAAATCCAATAGAGAAGGGGAATTTACTTCGAACAAATTTGAAAACTTCTATGAAAAGCATGGGCTAAGAAGACACTTTTCAGCTGCAAGGACTCCACAACAAAAATGGAGTTGTAGGAAAAAAAGAACAGGATAGTCCAAGAAATGGCTAGAGCCATGTTGAATGAGTCAAAGTTATCTGATACTTTTTGGAGAGATGCAGTTCATACAACAGTATATATTTTGAATTGTGGACAAATTGGAGTAACGATGGCAAGGAAGGCCTGCAACAGTGAAGTATTTCAAAAGATTTGGAAGCACATGTTACATAAGGAGAGATGAAGAAAATCTAGGAAAGTTTGATTTTAAAGCTGATAAAGGAATATTCCTAAGCCACTCCACAAGAAGTAAAGCATACAAATGCTATAATAAGAGGCTGCACAAGGTCATTGAAAGTGCAAATGTGAAAGTAGATGAGGGACGATACTATGAAGCAGAAGTACAAGATGTTCCTCAAAATGAGGAAGCTTGCAAAGAAGAGGAAACAAAGGAAGAAGTTGAGAAAGAGATGATTAAGAAAAGGGACCAAAAGACCCCATCTAGAGCACCATTCAAGACTACATCCAATTTGTCCAAAAGAATCATCTAGAAGACTTGATTACTGGGCACAAAGATGCAGATATTCAGACCAAAAGAAGATTTACTAGCACATTAGAACATGTGAATCTGTGCTTGCTCTACAAAATAGAACCAAAGAGCTTTATACAAACAAGTGAGGACAAGCACTGGACAAAAATTATGGAAGAGGAACTAGCTCAAATGGAGAAGAAAGAAACTTTGGAACTTGTCCCAATAGCCAAGGATAGGAATGTAATTGACACCAAGTGGCTGCTGTGATTTGCCTTCATATTGATGTGTTAAATGCCAGGGATCAAGCAGGTGAGTTTCCAGACCAATCTGGTTGTCTTGCAAATCAGTAACACTGGACTGATATTTGAAACAAGTTGTTAACCTACAGGATCAAACAGAACGTTATATAGTTTAGCAAACGGCATTTATATGTGAAATTTGATTTTAATTTCTATCTCAAGTGCCAATCTGATTATGATCAAAGCCAGCATAAACTCAGAAATTCATCTTCCAAGGCATCGACACAGACTAAAAAGCATCAGAATATTGTGGATAAGGAAAACAAAGTTTCACATGGAACCAATTTTCGATGTCTTTGAGTCTATAGTTCTTCCATTATCTAATAATTCAATATCAGACCCACTGCCAAACACTATGGAGGATGTTAATGGACTTGTCGAAGAAATTTGTAAAGGAAATTCAAATATCCTCACAGTTACAATGCCATGTGTGCTACCTGCAATACCCAAATAGTGGATAAACTGGACAAATCAAAAATTGCTCACTTTGGTAATAGAGGAGAGACTGCTGTGGATGGAGCAGAAGAGGCGAGCCACAGCGGCAGCTGTTCGGTGCGAGGGCTAGCGCTTGATGCCCTAGCCTTTCTTTTCTCTCAGGTTTTCTGCACTTCATGGGAGACTGGTTCAGGGTTTTTGGTTGCTGATTCAAAGGGATTTGGTGCATGGGAGAGGCTGTTTAAGGGGCATTTTGGTGTGGTGCGTGCCGGAGTGAGGGCAGTAAGTTTGTGGAGTGTTTCTTGCATGTTTTTCCTCCGTTTTGCCTTCCTTCTCAGTTGTGTGGTGGCTGTTTTGGGGGCTTTCCTTTTGCTTCATGAGGTCGTCTTTTAGGGGCTTTCCTTTTGCTTCGTGAGGTGGTCTTTTTTCCCTTGGATTGGTGTGGGTTTCTGAGGGTTTGGTAGTATGGAAGATCCCTTCTATAGTTTTGTGACTTGGGCTTTCGGTCTTGCATTTTTTATGGAGAGTGGTAATTCCCCGAGTTTGGTGGTTTCTGGAGCTATGGATATATCAGATCCATCTCCCTCTTTGCATGCAAATGTCATTGAACATCTAAACAAGATATCGATTGGTGAAGGTTCTTCATCTTTGAAGGGATTTCCCAGAATCAAGAAAGTCAATATTTGTTTGGAGAGATGCCAAGAGCATCCAGTATTGGTGATTCAGACGGAGATGTCTCAGAGGATCTTACATACTTGAGCAACCATGCCTTAATTTGCAAATTCATGAGGACTCACCTTTCTTTGCCAATTTTGGAATCATGGGCTCAGCGGATTTGGAACCCCGAAGATGATATGGAGATAATGATGGCTGCCAACATTTACTTCCTGGTTGTGATTTCGTGCATGGTGGAAACAAATAAGGCTTTTGAAGGTGGCCCTTATTTTTATATTCAAATTGGTCTTTTTCATCAAACCCTAGCGTACAGGGTTCAACTCAACTGAGAACCTTCCCTCAAGGGTCCCCTGTTTGGGTTTGTCTTCCAAGACTTCCACTTGAGTTGTGGAGGAGCGACATTCTTCAATCGATTGTCCTTCTGCTTGGCAACTAATTGGTTGTGCTCAGCAAACTCTAGATAGGAAGGTGATTTCTTATACTTGTATTTGTGTTGAAGTTAATTTGAATAATCCTTTTGCTAGACTCCGTGGAAATGTGCCTTGGATCCTCTACTTGGATTTAGCAACTTGATTATGAAACCCTTCCTTTTACATGTCAAATTTGTCATGACTATGGGCATTTGCAAAGGAAATGCCCTTGATTCAATCTAGCAACTAGTGTTGCTAATGCTCCTTCCCAATCTGCTCGTAAGACTAGTAAAGGTAAGGCACCTATAATTGTTAGAGTTGCAAATAAAGATGTCTTTGTTCCTATTAAGCCTCGCAATAAGAGGAGAGGTTGGAAGAGAACCCTCAAGGACAAACAAAATGATGAAATCTTTAATTTGTTTGATGCTTTGGAGTACCTAATACAGGAAGAGGGGTTTCCAGTTGTGTTGCCCTCCAGTGCTAGAGCTTTGGGAGTGACCTTCTCGGAAGATAGAGAAAAGGATAATCAGAACTTTTCTTTGGTTGATTTGCAGGATAGTCAGATGGATACAAACTTACCCTCCCAAATTCCAGATTTATTAGAACCTAGTAGGAATGTTGTTTTCAAGGATGTTGGGGCCTTGGCTATTCCAACTTCTCAGGTGAAAGAGGTTCTGGATACCAGGAATAACAGTGGGGCTTCACATACCTTGAGCTTGCGACAAAAGTCCCTTAAAACAGAACCTCTAGAGAAGTCTTCTAAGGTGGGGTGTAAGAAAGATCAAGAGAAGGTGAAGTTAATTGGTGAGACGTTGATGGAATTAGGGTGAGTGGAGACAATTGACTCCCATTTCTACCAATCTCATAAATGATTCTCATTTCATAGAATGTGAGTATGAATCGCATCCCTAGATAAAAGATTATTTGTGAGTTGATTGGCACTCATTCTCTTGATATTGTCCTTATTTAGGTAGCTAAATTGACTATGAGTGGTATGTTAAGTAGAGCTCCTTGAATTTGGACTCGTGGTTTTTGTCAGTGTGTCAGAGCTCATTGTAGCTCTAGTGGTGTGGCTTGTTTTCAGGATCCAAGGAAGGTGGTCCCTCATTGTTGGATCTCGGTCACTTCTATTTCAATGGTGCATTCTAGTCTAGTATCTGGTGAAACTTGTCTCTACACTAAAGCTTATGCTCCTACAGATCTCTTAGGTAAATTGTAGCTTTAGTCTCATATTAGATTCGTTTGGTACCTTGCTCCCTTTCTCCCGTGTATTGTAGCTGGTGACTTTAATGTTGTTTCTAGCTTGGAGGGAAAACGATATGGCTAGTCAGACTTGATCTTTCTACTAACCTCTTACAGGATAATATGGATCTCTTGAATTTTATTGATGAGAAGCCAAACAATGGCATCTTTACTTGGAACAACAAAAGAAGTGGAGACAATGCTATCTGAGAGAGGCTTGACAGGTTCCTTGTCTCTTGTTACTGAATTTTTGATAGGTGGACAACCAGCTCGAAGATCTTGGATGAGAGAGATAACGATCAATGGCCAATCAAATTTTCAGCTATCTCTTTCAGGGCTTGAAAGAACCCCTCTTTTAAGTTTCAATCTAAATGGTTACATGATACTTCTCTTCAGGACTTAACGATGGAATGGTGGAATAGAGGAAGGCTTGCTTATGGTAGCGTTGTGTATTGCTTTGCTAAAAGATTGCAGATGTGAAATATAAACTCAAGAAGTGGAATAGGCAGTGCTTTGGCAACCTTCACCAGAATAAAATGACAGCTCAAGCTCATCTGGAACGTATCACTTGCCGAATTCGAGATCAAGGTCTTTCTTTGGATTTGACCAAAGAGGAGATAGCAAGTGCTAAGCAACTAGAGGAATGGTAGCTTCGGGAGGAAAATTTTTGAAAGCAAAAGTCACATATTGATTAGCTTCAAGAAGGAGATCAGAGTACTAACTTTTTTCTTAACTCTGTTAAAGGTAGAAGAAATGGGAAATTCTTATTACTTCTTTTGTTTTCTTGAAGGGGGTTTAGCTTTCCTCTCTAGGAGAAATTTCTCAATAAGCTTCTCAGTTTTTCTCAGCTATGTTTACTAAGGACTCTATACTATCGAGTGATGATGAAAACCCTATTTTAGATTATATCGCCATATTAGTTTCTATTAAGATGAATGTGGCTCTCATTTGGCCCATCTCACTACAGGTATTGAACGAGGTTGTGTTTCAAATAAAAAGGTAAAGCCGCCTGATGGCTTTCCAATAGAATTCTTTCAACAGTTTTGGGAGATCATCAAGTTGGATCTTTAAGAGGTGTTGCTATAGTCACAAAGGAATAACTAGTTGTTAAGAGCCATGAATTCACTTTTCTGGCTCTTATTTCTAAAAGAGAAGAAGCTAATTGTCTAGATAATTTGGGACCCATTCCTCTTTGCAATGTAGTTTATAAATCATCACTAAGTTGATTGATGAAAGGGCCAACCCTTGGCTCAATTCCTTCATATTTGAAGAGAAGGTTGGATTTGTTATTGGGAGACAAATTCTAATTGGGATTGTGATTGCTTCTAAGGTCATTTATTCTATGGCGACCTCTAAGAAGAAAGCCATGTTCATCAAACTTGACATGGCCAAACCTTATGATAGGGTCAAATGGACCTTCTTACGGAAAGTTCTTCCCTCTTTTGGATTTGGCAGTGATAGGGTTAATTGGATCATGAGTTGTGTTAACTTCTACTTCCTTTTTTAGTCTTATTAATGGCGAGCCTTTTGATTTATTTGGAGCTTTGTCAAGTCTTTGACAAGGGGATCCTTTATCTCCTTATTTGTTTACTATTATGGCTGAAGGGTTAGGAAGATTTATCAAGTCTCGTGTTAGTCAGAGTTTAATACAAGGCTAGAATTGGTGTAATAGTTTGCCCCCTCATTCTGACCTAAAGTTGCAATGGATACAACTTAAATGGGCATAGCTAGAATTAATGAAGCAATGACTTTAAGATAAACCTTGGACACTTCTTTGGTTGCCTTTGGTCAAAAGATTAATGAGGACAAATCTTCTATTTTCCCTTTTAATACTCCTCAACTTATCCAGAGCAAGATTGCATAGCTCCTTAGAATTCAAATTGGTTCTCTTCCTCTAGTTTATCTTGGGATTCCCCTTGTAGTGGGATCTCAACTTAGAAAGTTTTCGCAGGAGATTCTAGATAAGTTTTGTGTGTAAATTATTGGACTTGTAGATGGCTTTTGTCTGCTAGGAGAGTAACTCTTTTGAAGTCGGTGGTGCAAGCTCTCCCTATTTATAGATGTTTTGTGCAAGTAGCCCCTTCAAGCTTTTTAAGGAGTTTGTTGCCCTTGCTCAGCAATTTCTATGGGTTAACAATTCGCTCTCTTCGAAGTGGAGCCTGCTTAGGCGGGATTCTATCTATAGGCCGAAGCAAGAGGGAGGTCTCGAGCTCAAACTTGTGAGTTTGACTTGTCAAGTTTTAGCTGCCAAGCTATATTGGCAATGGTGTGCTTGCCAAGATCAGGATTGGGCTAGAATTCTTACTCGCAAATATCTCCGGGAGGTGAACAGTTCAAATGTTGTTGCCTCTTGGGGAAGGGATCTATGATATAGAATACTCTCGAAAGGGGTGAAACTCATCAAAGAGGGTCTTTTTAAGATTTGCAATAAGGGCTCTAATGCTCTTTTCTAGTATGATTCTTGGGATGGTTATCCCCTTATTTCTTCCACGTTTCCTCATTTGCAATCCCTCTATAACAATTTGATTGAAGCTAGTTGAAGTAAGATGGAGAACTTTAAAATTGTTTAGGTTATGGGTCAGGTGGAGTGCAGCTGGAATGAGCCTTGGGAGTGGCAACCGGGAGGTTTTGAGGAAGATTGTTAAGAGCTAGCTAGGATTTTGGCTAGGAGAATGTGCCATTCCCTTAAAGGGAGGGATACTTTTGCTTGGGGCCCTAATTCAAAGGGCAAATTTTCAATTGCCTCAAGTTACTTGGAGCTGGATAGACAGTTGTATGGTAAAAATGGTGTTCCTTAGTGGAAATAGATACGGAATAATTTTTATTGGTCCAAATGCAACTTCTTATAGTTGGTGGTCCAAAATAGGTGCCATACCTGGAAGAACTTGCAAAAGAGAGGTTTTCAAGGTCCTCCCATTTGTGTTCTTTGTAACAATAGAGAAGAATGTACTTCAATCTCTTCTTTCAATGTCCTTACTCTAGGGAGATTTGGCACCTCTGATGAGGTGCCTGGAACCATGCTTGTGTTCATGCCATGTTTTTGGTTGAGTTTGGGGAAAGTTTGGGTAGGCATCAAGCTAAAACCTCTTTTCTTCAGGTTGCTTGGGTTGTTGACACTACTTTAATTATCTTGCATCTTTGGGTAGAAAGGACTCGAAGGATCTTTCAGGATTTGAAAATGGTGAGGACTCTTTTGTGGTGAAAAAGTTACCAACATGCCCCAAGAGACTATCTCAGCAAAATGTGATCTTTCAGTTACAGTGGATCCTAGAGTGATTGGACAATTATAAGGAATTTGAATTTGGTTGATAGTGTTTTTGCCTATTTTGTGGGTAAAAGACCTCAACAGGCCAAAACGAAGGCTCATCAAGAGGTTCTACGGCTTTCTCCTCTCGAAGGAGTTTTGAAGGTGAATACTAATGGATCTTCCATGGGGAATCCTAGACATGCGGAGATTGGTGGCATTGGCAGGGATGGTGATGGAGGTGTTTTTTTTTCCTATCTATAAAGGGCGAGATACTAATAACCTTATGGAGGCTCTAGCTATTCTTTATGTTGTTGAAAGAGGTTGTTCCCTTGGATAGAAAAAGATAATTTGTGAATCTGATTCACAGAATGTAGTTGACATGCTAAACGAGCAAAGGTTAGATGGAGTTAATTGGCATTTGGCCTTTAGTGGGTAGGCAGATTTTGAGTCTATGTTGCTATTTGGAATATACTTCCTTTTGTCATATTTCTTGAGAGTGGAATAAAGTAGTAAATTGTCTGGCAAAATGGGCTTCTGAGAAAGACAGGTGGGTTGTTGGTAACTAGCGATGCTTGTCCTCAGATTATTCTGAAGCTTTGAAAAAGTTAATTATGGAGGGCAAAAATAAGTAACTGGTTCTTCCTTGGAGTTCCTCTTGGGGCTTCTTGTTGTTGTTTGTTGATTGTCCTTTGGTGGGCCTGTGGCCTTTTGCTTTGTATTCTTTCTGGATTTAAAATAAAATTTTACCCCCTTTTTAAAAAAATTGCTCGCTTTGTCCTGCTTATTCGAACTCCAGGTTCTTGGGGTTTCTCTCCTATCAGATCATTTCTATTTTTGGTTTTGGCATTCGTTGTTCTACCTTTGTTTTGTAGCAGTTCGCTGTCCTAAAAAGAGAACCTTGTTCTAAGGAGAACTGCCAGGATTCAAACCTTGGGCAACCCCATGACCATGCTCGTTATGCTGAAATTCTACCACTGTAGATTCTGATCCTTTGTAGTTTGGACTGTGTCTTATTCCTTCCCCTGAGTTAATTCCAAGCTTTTTTTGTGTGCGTGGCCTAGGGCTGGCAGCGAACATTTGTATCTCGGATCCCTAGCAATTGTATTTTTCTTTTAACGTTAATATGGGAACTTGTGTACCATCTACAAGAAAAAGGGAAATAATACAAACAACCGTGAAAAACATGAGACCTAATGGTTCTGGTGTAACAAGAACGGAGGGCAGTTGTAAAAGCCCGACTCAGGTTCAATCCCCTCAGCTCCAAAGGGTACGCTCCCAGGTTGCTAAGTAAATGATTGACAACGTTGGAGATAAAAAACAATTATAGACTATAACGTTTAGAAAAAAATTGACTGCCTACAATGAAGTAAGTTTCAGAGTAAATAACCTATTACGAGAAATTTGAAACAGTCTGCCCAAAACTATGATTTTGCGTCATACAACTTCCAGTGAAGAACTGACAAAATTGCCATCCCTGCGTATCTTAACCCACTTAATGTTAACATCAGTCGAATCTAGCGGTTGTCATAACAAAACAAAACCCACGGCTGCTTTAAGAAAAAAGTGAAATATACTAAATGTAACGTTAAAATTCACCTAATGCTCCCTAAGCCTGTGACTATTTCTTCAAAAGCGATTAAATTAACTACGCTGATCACCCTTAGTTTTTCTGTAAAAGGATTTGAAAACAGAAACTAAAAGAGGGCCAAACGTAGAGGATGATACCTTGCAAAATGTGGCGAGAAAATCGAATAATGAAGGTCAAGAGGTGCAGGGTTCAAGCCCCCGGTCAATTTTTACATGATTCAAAGAAATTGTGTACAATCTGTTCCGCTTCCCTTTCAAAAAAAGCCCTGGTGACCTGGTATAGTTTAAGATACTGGAGACTTCTGAATTTCGAAGAGTTATCGGCACTCTTCTGGAAAGGTATGATATTTTCCGTTTTGATGGAATATGTTGTCATTTGAGGAGATCACTGGATAAGTATGTCTTTTAAGTTAATATTATATCCACCTTCATTGAATGTGTGATATGTTGATGTAGATTGACAAAAAACAATCTCTTGCCAATATGATATGTTGGTAAGATTGTATCAATGTTGGGCTTTGGTCTTAAGCAAAGTTGGCCCCATATGTGTTATATATGGGTGTTAGGTCATTATGTTGTCATTTTAAATATTTGGGGATTATTATTATTATATTTTATGATTTGGATAATATTTGTTTGGTATTGAGTTATTTTGTGTTTCTTTGGATTCGATTCGTGTTGGTCACCATGGTTCTTATATTAATTGTTAGAGCTACTACACATTTGGACCACTTAGGACTCGAACCTTCCATTTGTTACTAGAGTGCTCTACCAACTAAACTACTAGCCCCTCTTGGCCAACTATGGCTTGTTTCCAACATTTTGGATGTAATGATTATATAATATATGTGATATTGTACTCTCTTAGGTGATTGTATATTGTTTTGATTATATATATGATGAAAAAAATGTTTGACATATGATTTGATTGTTTAGGTATGAGGTTGTTTTCCCATTTATATAAGTTTGGCTTATTTGTCCAATAATGATTGTATCAAATATGTTTCAATGGGCCTATATGTTTACTAACACATATCATACTTGAATGAAGTGCAAGATATGTCTTATAAGATCCTATGTAAATATGGATCAAAACTAGTGACAAATTTAGAGTTCATTTGTGCTATGGTTAAACTATAATTTGTATTTTATTCTTTTGTTACACTCAAATATATTTTAATTTATGAATCATTGCATGTTAGTGATATTTTATGTATTTAGAAAATTCAAGAAATTGTGAAAGAAAAAAAGAAATCCTAAAGTTAATTACATTAGAAAATTGCATGTATAAATTATTTTAATTAATTAAAATATTTTGTTGCTTAAAAGTTAAAAAATTCAATTATGCAATATTCTTGAAAATAAGAAAAGAAATTAAACATTAAGTTAATATATAAATATTAATTGATAAAAAATATATAAATATAAAATTAAAAAAAGAAAGGATGACATTTTTCATATATATATATATATATA
>MU224326.1:3795429-3877956 GCA_018584345.1 Thuja plicata | reverse complement strand
TGAGCTTGAGAATTGGAAGTATTTCATTTCCTTTTCTTTGTTTTTCAATTTTCTAAATTCCTATTTGTCTTGTTCACTTCAATGGTAGCATATGATCTTGATTTCATATTAAATTCTTTGAATAATTATTCTATTAAATTAATATTTTGTAAATGTTTTAGATGTTCATTTTTAAGTCATAATTATAGAAGAAAAAAAAAATTAAGGAATTGAGAAATGAGAGTTTTAATGTAAAAGAATGCTACTCATAGTTAAATCAAAAGGGTAGTTTTAGTTTTTAAGAATGTTTGTTTATTAAAAAGTTGAATTTTAAGTATTTATTAACGGTGAAATTTATTTATATTTGATTTTGATTGAAAATAATAATTTGATATTTTTAATTAGGAATTGTTTTGAATGGGAGAAGACAAAACTTGTTATTTTCCATTTAGACTCTTTTTCAACTATGTTTAAATTGTCATTCTATTTTTCATATTGATATACATGTCATGCTCTGATAGTGTTTGGCTATGATGCACGTAGGATTTGATGTATAAGGTGTAGGAAATGAGTGGCCCTTGGCATTGTGGTGACTCCTAAAGTGGCTATAATGGTTGCAATGAATGGGAGTTATTAATTAAGAGCTAATTAAACTTCGTTAACAAAATAAAATAAACCAAGATGTTAAGTCAATAATATACTTAGAGTACTTGTGTGGGCTTGATGCAATACATCAGGTGCATGTCACACTCTAGGAGTTGGTGGATGTCTCTTAAGTGCCCTTCATCTTGCAATGAGGATTTTTAACTAAGGCTACAAAGAAATTAATTTGAGGTATTATGATTGCACTCATTTCCTTCCTCTAGAATCATCATCCTTATTACTATTGGATTTTGTATCTAATATGAGACTCGTCTCTAGCCATTTGTGTTGTATTTATTTGAGACCTTGATTGCATGTGTTCTTGCTTATTTTGTATGCAAAATGTTTGGTGGTGTGTAAACAATATTTCTTATGTTATGTGAGTGTGTTTTATGGTAGATGAATACTTCCTTATTTTGTGTGTGTTTCTTGCAACATGTAACTATATCATAGCACAGCGGGGTAGACCTGTGGGTACCACAAAGTTGGGTGGTAGGCAACCATCCCTAGGGACTATAATAACTCTATTGGAGTGGTATAAGACCACAAAAATTATAGAAAATGGTTTCATATCTATATTGATTGTTTTATTATCTAGTGTATAATTCGTGATTTGAGTCTCATCTCTAGCCATGTGTGTTGTGTTTATTTGAGACCTTGATTGCATGTGTTCTTGATTACTTTAAATACAAAATTCTTGATGGGATGTGTATAACATGCTCCCTTATTTTATGTGAGTATGCTTTATGCAAGAAAAATATTCCCTTGTTTTGTGTGAGTGTGTTTCTTGCAACATGCAACTATATCGTAGCACAATGGGGTGGGCCTATGGGTACCAAGAAGTTGGGTGGCACTCAACCATCACTAGAGACTAGAAAATCTATTAGTATTAGAGTGGTATAGGACTACACAAAATATGGAAAAGGGTTTCATATCTCTATTGATCTTTTTATTATGATGTATACTTTATGACATTTGAGTCTTTGTAGTATTTTTATTATTATATTAGAACCTCCTAATATTGTAAATGACCTAGGTAAGTCATGACATTTTTATCATTGCCTTTACTCTATATTGGCATGGATGTTAAACATGCATGTTGTTTCATACATATTACATTATCATTACTATGTTAGTAAAATAAACTTAAAGATTCTTTGGATTTGGGTTACAAATGAACGTAATGTGATAGAGAATATATAATTATGATAACATTAGAATGTATGTCGGGACTCTTTTTCTGAGTATAGATTTATGTGAACGGAAGACCTATCATGGGGTGTTGTCATTCATGCCATATTAGTTCTCTTGTGGTGTAAGAGTAGTGGGATCATGTTAGAGGCATTCCCCTTCATCCCTCATGTATAACTAATTTTCAAGTCCTTTGTAGGCTTCACAATCCTTATAGAGTATTTTTTTTATTTTCTTGCATTATAGATATTGATTGTACTTATCTACCTTAGTTTACTATCCATTTGCAGCCATTTGGAGTTTGTTGAGATTTATCATTTTTATGAGTTTGATGTGTTTTCCTTAAGTATGAACCCTATAAAGGATAATTCTTTCAATCTTTAGTCTTGGATCTACACCTTACCAAAAGATGACAATTTATTTTCTAGACTCTAGTGCTAAAGCAAGATTTTAGTGCCAAACTATTTTGACATGTGAATAATGGTGCTATAGTGTCAATTTCGGGCACTAACATCTTGTTTAGATTCTAATGTCCTTTCTTAATGTTTTATTCCTCTAATGTATTATAGTCCTTTAATTTGTTGGATCACAATCATTTATAGGCATTCTTTGAATACATTTTGTAAACAAAAGTTGTCACCCCTTTATTATGTGAGACTTTATATGTCATTGTTTCATCAAAAAATATTAGTCTCTAAAATTTATGCCATTATTTGCACTCAAAAGTGCACTACAAAAATAGCTTGTGATTCTAATTGGATGGTTTATACATCTTAATGGGCCAACATCTTGTGAAGGCTTGTTCCTTGTATTTTGGTATCTTTTTCTTGGATATATTCCACCTTTTAATTGGTAAGTGTGTAATATGTGAAATAAACAAATGGATGCATGTCTAGTTGATTTGTTATATATCCTAGATGCTCCACCTCTTGTGTAAGTTTTCCTTGGTGTTGTGAGTGTTTCCAAGCAAGTTTAGGGAGTGGGTTTGAGGTAGATGGTTTTCAAGCATGTTTTTTATGAGAGAATGAAATCGTGGGTTAAGACCTAATCATCATTGTATCTAACCCAACTCTCTCATGGTTTTATTATGATGGCTTTTTCATATGCTTGGTAATTTAGCCTTTTATTGTGTTTTACCTATCCCATAGGTATCTGAGTGGACCCGAGACTAAGAGAATGTGCATTGAGTTTCTCAATTTTATCTATGTCTTCTACCCCAGAGTTAGGGACTTTATATAACAATAAGACCCTTGATCTTAACTTTTTGTGTTTTGTGTCCACGAGAGCATAAACCTTTGGGAAAATCTTAATCCCGACACCAATTCCCTAGTGCTAGGTCCATATCGCATCCTTTTGGATCCATAACCCCTTCCCACTCTTCTCATGTTGTAAATTCATTTAGACTCTTGATCCCCACAACATTCATTTCCCAATCCCTTGTACGCTTGTTCCAAGTTCCATTTCTCTCCTTGATCCTAATTCTTGGCACCCCCTACTCTAATCTTTAGGCTCCTCAAAAACCTTAACTCTTACTAGGGACTCAAGCATCCAAACTTTTGTGCCAAGGCCCAACATGCTCTTCCAACTAGCCGAGCAACTTTTAAATGATCATTAAGGCCTTGATTTGACCTTAGTAAACTTTCAATGATGTTTTCCTACCAAAATCATGATTTAATCTTCTAGAAGTTTCAAAGTACCTATGTAAATGCTAAATATTAAGCCCTTGTGTAGGCATCACTAGTATAATGTATATATGTGAAGCTATTAAGTCAATATTATGTGTGTTTTTAAGTATGTGGCTCCTCGTGATGTAAATACAAGCTCTCTCCTCATTTAGCATTTAATCGTTCCTTATTTCCATATAGTCCTTTGCAACTAGTGTGCTTGATTTAGGGTTTCAAATTACATATGGAAAATTCATTAGAGAGGTTATGAATGTGTGAAGCATGTCAAGGTCAAAATATAGCAAAGGGTATTAATATTTGATGTCTCCAAGGTTACCTGTGAATTTTAAAAGAAGTTTATACACCTAGATACGGTCTCCTCTTACTATATTTTTGGGTATTAGTATATTACAAATTTGTTAAATTGGGCATCTCTTACAAAAATTATAACCCTTGTAATGATCATGTCTACCTTGCATATGGACTTATGTAGTATCACTACTAAAATTGTATTCATTTTTCTACACGCATTGGTCAATTTTTCAATGAAAGGCTTTATCGCAATATTTTGGTCGATTTATCGACGACCAACTTCAACATCTAAATTTTGACCCTTCTTGGCATAAAAAAAGAGGTCAAATGCTTGTAAAATGTGGCATCAAAAGATATGATTTTCGACGGTGGCTCATATCATAGTTCGACGAGGATGTTATGTCATCGACGAGGTTTTGGTCAAAATATTTGTCAATGGTTGGAGTCATCCAAACTCATTTTCCATGAGAACAACGCTGAATGCATCCACTTGGAGTCAAAATCTTGACCCATTTTGTCATCGAAAAAGAGGTCAAATGGTTGAAAATGTAGCGTCGAAAGGTTTAATTTTTGACAAGGATGCTATGTCATTTACGAGGTCCTTGTCAAAAGTTGGGTCAAAGTTGGAATCAGACAAACTCATTTTTGACGAGTACAACATCGAAAGTGTCCAGTGAGAGTCAAAATTTTGACAACAGCAGTTTATTTTTAAAAAATAAAAATTATTGGTATGCAATTATGAGATGTCATTTCAAATATTATTTGGCAAAGGATCCAAGACATTACACCACTACTAGCCCAAAAATCCCTACAAATATTACATATAAAGTGAATTGGGCTTTTCAATCAATTTCTAATTCTGCAAACAATAGGGGCAATTCTTTGGATGAGGACAACAGTCTTTAAGGGAGTCTTAATCGACACCTACTTGCATACCACATAGCACAATTCAAAGAAATATTGATTATTTATTTGTGCCCCGTAAAATCTTTATTATTATTCTCATTTCTCCTCCTTTACAAGTTAATAATTCTATATCTAATATATACAACTGTAGACCTACATGGTTACATTCTAGTCTACATAACGGTAAAAAAAAGTATGCAAATTGTATGCAAGTGTATGACCTAAAGAGAGAATGAATATTTCCTTTTCTTGCAAGTAAATCAATAGTTTATCTATGTACAACTTCTTATGTTATATTATCCTCTCCGTTAAACACGCACCTTAAACATCCATTCTACTAAAGTGATATATCCAACAATTAACAATATATATTTTCTAAAAGAAATACTAGATAAAGCACATTTTCTTTTAATTTAAAAAAAAAAAAACTTAATGAAATACAATCTACCATTTGAATAAATTATAAGATACATTAAAGTTAAAAAGATTATTAAAAAAATATGAAAATAAATAAAGCATATTGAGAGCTCTTTGAAATGTTTTGTTTACACCAATATAAAGTGATGGCCTATGCCTTCCCTTGATTTTTTTTATATGAATAAAACAACATAATACGCTTCCATTCAAATTTACATTATAGACCAACACACACTCAGCTCCCACAAATATTTTTAGACACTCCCTTCTAAATATTTTAATTTTTATTCATTCATCTGCTCACAAAAGATACACTACCAAACGAGTCTCATACCAGCAGACCTACCAAACTCAGACTTACTAAGACGATCCCAAAACATCATCCTTGGAAAGCATTTAGCCTCTTGACTCCTTATCACAGGGCTTGACTTTTAATTTTCCTTTCTTTCTATTTAAGCAGGGGGGCAATGCCTTCTATGAAAGATGTAATGGTTGTGGATGACACAACTGAGGAGCCACCCAAATACCACTTCTTTATCATGTCGCTCACATCCGCATTTTCCACTGTGATTTTGGTCTCTCTGTTTACATTTGCAACTTCATCAATTTTATCATATGAATATCTGGAATTCCCCAATATTTTTACACACACATATAGCCTTCCCTATCCCTGTCCCAAAAAATGGCCTAAAAAATCACGTCCCTAAAATGCATCGTAGGATCCCACACCCTGGAAACTTGGTGAAACACAAAATCTCAAAATATTCTTATACTTCTCAAGAAACATTTCAAATTATATAATATATTTTAGATGCTTTCTAGGCTCGAGGCACTTCAAACTGTATTTCTGACAATGATGGCATGGGATTCAGACATTCAGTAATGTAGTTGCATCATACTTGTCAACTATGATTTCATAGATGTAAATAAAGGTACCCTTTTATGACCATGTCACCTGTTCATACATAATATACTATATAATATAATTATACATGTAGAAATAGACTTTCTAATATGGGAAATGGTGTTTGCATTCAAGTAATAGCTCATCTTATTAGCATATACGATTAACTTTGTACATCACACGAGATCAAACATCTAAAGCCCTTGATCACATCAAAGATTTATGTAATAGGCATTATCCTTAATAAGGAATAAAAATTGCATCTTTAAAGTATAATGAAATATAAAGTTTTAGCTAAAACTTTGAAAATATGCGCTTACCAGTAAATGAGATAAGTCAAGCTCCTTGTGCGTTACCGCAAATTCAATATCAAAAGGTGCAATCTGAATTTATCATCAAGGTAAACTGATTCATAGAGTGTCTTTGTAAAAAGAAAAACTAATATAATATGTTTCATTTTGAAACATCCAATTTATGTAAATATAAATTTGATATATAAATTGGGGCATTCAATGTCATAGCAACACAAGGTTGGTATGCTATCTGTTTTCGTAGTATCAACAAATGTTTTACAAGGAAAATTTGTACATCCATTTGTGAGGCCTTTCTTGTTATCAGCTTACTTGCATGCTACAATAAAACCAAAACATCATATTTTATTTCAATCAAAAGAGACAAATAAGTAACATGTTAACAATTCATCAAAAGAATGTCGTTTCAATTCAATATCTTATGCATGACATCAATAGTTGATCTTTTAGTTAAAACTCATTATAACCAATTTTAAAATTAGTTCTAAAAAGCAACTAGATAATACTTACAATATCATTAAAATTGATATATTTTATATTTCAATATCCACAAGAAAAAGGGGGGCAATGCCATGTTCCATTCTTTCTATTTAAGTAAGGGGGCAATGCCTTCTGTGAAAGATGTAATGGTTGTGGATGACATAGCTGAGGAGCCACCCAAATACCACTTCTTTATAATGTTGCTCACATCCACATTTTCCACTGTGATTTTGGTCTCTTTGTTCCCATCCACAATAAGAGTCACCTATCCAAAATAGAATAAAGAATACAAAGCTAGCGGTTTTAAGCATGAAATTCAAGGCAATTCTAGACTTAATCTACCCACCTTAATGGATTCAACATGTATGCATGGCAAATGAGTTGTCTGAGCAGAGACTTGCCACCGTGTTGATGTTGCTTACACAGGACCACCCTAGTTGTAGAGGAATGAGGCCACAGAGCTGTTTAGTAACACCGTCCTACTTCTATGGCGCACTGTTGTCATATTTTAACTGCCTTTAGATCAATTTGATAATTTACGTCTTCAAATATGATGTGACTGTTGAATTAGTATCTGGTTTAGAGTAGTAAATTGCTTAATAAATCTAAATTCCTCGTACGCATTTGACATGGGTTTTCATTGTGCGCTACATGGTGGAGTTGTATGGAAAAGCTGAGGAGCCAGAGTATATCGCAGATGAACATTGTCTTAGGGTTTGATGGAGCCTTGATTTTTGCAAAAAAATAGGGTCTCCATTTGAGAAGTATTACTAGAGATTCATGATGGAAGTATAACCATTAATTCCAAAGGAGAAAATTAGTTCATCATTGATAAAGAAGAGTTTTGAATCTGTAATAATCAAGTCAAATACATCCATGGTGACCTTAAATAATTTAGATGGTATTGATATCAGAGACTAGTAATCTAGAGAAAATGCAACATATTCCTATACAAAGAATGCTTACATTAAAGAATAATGTGAATCTAACTTCATAGAAGACTACCATGGAGATTGAAATTATACATATGCGTATACAGAATGAAGATAGAATAAATTATCTTGCAGATTTTGAAAGGGCGTTGTTGACGTTTCTCAGGAAATCAGTTAACTCTCAAACAGTAACTCTGAGTCAAATGGTATATATGGCAGCCGTCTAAGAGATATGCAACTTTTTTATCACCAACAATTCATATTCGAAGATCTTTGATAATGATCAATATAAGTGGTGTATATCGCATAATGTCAAACTTTGCAAAGCAGCGATAGGTAATTGAGAAAGAGAGAAGAAATTAATACCACAGGGATGAATATTATCAGTCACATCTAGCTGCGTGCATCTACATGACTAGAATGATGAAAACATTAAACATGAAATCAGACATCATGGTGAATATTTGGATGTTGACACACATGTAGATTTAATATATAAATGGTGGTATATGTTAGCAAATGATATGTCTTCCCATGTCAACACACATTCTTCATGCACGACAGCCATATACCATTAGGTGGAACACACGCGGGAAGAATAAAGTAATGGTTGTGGATGACACAGCTGAGGAGTAACCCAAATACCACTTCTTTATCATGCCTCTCACATCTGCATTTTCCACTGTGATTTTGGTCTCTTTGTTCCCATCCACAATAAGGGTCACCTATCCAAAATAGAATAAAGAACACAAAGTTAGTGTTTCCAAGCATTAAATTCAAGGCAGTTCTAGACTTAATCTACCCACCTCAACGAATTTGGAATTTGCTAAAAGTGGTAGGTGGTGAACAAATTTTGCTTCAAATATTTGCCCTAGAAAAAATCCCCAACCTTAGCCAATGCTTCTCCTCTTCGTCTTCGTATTTTTTGATGGCCACCAAACGATCTCTAACTGCACCTTCCAGTTGCAGACCGTATTGTGACCCCTTTATCTCTTTTATTACCACCACTCTGATAAACTTCTCCACAGGAGCTGCAACAAATGTAGGCTCTTGTTAGCATTTTATGGTGGTTTTGTTGACTGGGAAACTCAAAAATTTAGGAGAGGTGGGGTGGGGCTTTCAACTATATTGTAATAAATAAATAAAATTATATTCTTTTGATCTATTTAAAATATGATTAGACATTTAAAAAAATGTGAAAGACATTTTTAAAAAGTGAAAAGTATAAGGAGAACAATTATTATATAGTATTGTAGTTTGGTGTGATCGCAGTTTTGGTCTAAGATAGAGTTAATTCAGATTTGATTTACAAACTCTATGATACTTTAGTTGATTATATTTTCAATAGCAGTCAACTCCTGAAGGTAATGTAGCTAGAACTGGTTAGAGATCAGAGGATAGGGTGAACGATACTATTGTGGATGTATATTATGACCAAGAAAGTGTGGGAGACATTGAATTTTAGTATAAGGAAAAGTGACATTGTATGAAATCAGACAATTTATATATTAATGTGAAAGGATGACATTTACAGTTGCATTTAGGGAATTACATACATTACAAAAGAGTCGATATATAAAATAGATTTTAAAGTCCAAAAATATTATTTAATGAATTTGCATAGATAATATAATATAAATATTTTCTATCTACCCAAGAAGATGAATGGAAAAAATAATGGACCTATCAATGTATGTCTATGGGTATTCAACATTGTCTTTACCTATTATCATGGAATGAAGCTTCTTCCCTAGATCATGTTGATGAGAAAGAGTAGAACACATTTTCCCTGTAATAATCATTTGATAAGAACCATACATAACATAGTGTGGTACCTACTAGTCTAGAATGAAGCTTATGCCCTAGAGCATGTTGATAGAAAGAATAGGGCACATTTGCCTGCAATGATCATTTGAAATGATAAGAACCATGCATAACATTTGATTCACATACTGAATCTACAAGAATGAGCTATCACAAGCGACAGATTGGTATATGTTATTGTTAATTGATACAACATTCAACATGCTTGAATAAAAAAATTCAAATGTGATTGTCTTTTGGTAAATTAACTCCCAACATCAAAATTGAGAACTGTGGCCCTAACAAAATCTTTCTTGGAAAACCCAATTTGTTGACAAAAATATATAATGTAATTGATAGATAATGTATTTGACGTTGACAAAATACATGTGACCACTGTGAATAGAAAATTATCATGAGATATTCTTATAAATCTCAAAAGGTTAATATTCATGTGTAGTGGCTACTTTCTAAGAATACAAGCTATAACGACTTCAAATCTTTATGAAAGCGTCAGAAAAACAAAATCAGAGCAGACCAATGCCAAACATAACGTTGCCAAAAAATACCAATAATGTTTTAACATAAAAATAGATTTGAAAATAGAAGAATGCAATGACAAAAAACTAGATTTGAAAAAAGAACCCTTATTCAACCAATCACCCTATTTTCTTCTATTGCCTTGATAAGCTATCTTCACAGTACAAATTTTATTTTAAGGAAACAAATTATTAGCTTCTGAACAATAGCCATAAGGAGTTCATATATCAAATTTAAAACCATGCTAAATTCTATTCAACCTCCAACATTTGAGAGCATCTGCAAATCATGCTGCAAAAATATAGTGAAGATATATCAAGTTACAAACTATTTGGAAAGTAGAAGTGGATTGAAGCCAAGTGCATTTAGAGGTAAGAGTGCATTAAATGAACTAAAACAAGGTATGACAATTGATGAACTATAAGCTTGTTTGTATTATATATAAAACAAAATTGTTGTGAAATAATGAATGAAAGAAGAAACCATTGATAACTTACCTAAATAGAGAAACTTGGATGAGTTTTACCAGTCATTGTGTATAACAAGTGTGCAACAATTTTTTTCTCAAGATACAATTAAAAAATTAAAAAATCATTCTTTTGCTTTTGTAGACATCACATGAAAAAAAAATTGACAACATCTGCAAATTATGTTGTAGATATATAGTGAAGATTTATACCTGAAGAAGATTGCATATGAAGCAGAGAACAGTCTGGCAAGCAGAAACATATTGAAGCCAGGTGTATTTAGAGATGAGAATACAAAGTTGTTTGTACTCCTAACTTATTGATTGTTACCTTCTTATTAGGCTTGATTTATAACAATCACTGCAAAAAGCATATGAACTCAACAACTTATATGGTCTTGTATGAAAAAAATTCTTCCTATGAAAATTGCTACTATTGCCTTTAAAATCTAGTGCAAAAAAAATCCAAATTTTCCAAAAACTCTGGGTTCTTTTCTTGCATAAATCTTCTTAAAAATTGAAGCATAAAACCCTAGAATTTTATATCATTGACTCTGTTCAGATTTTTTCTTCCTTTTGTTAGTTGTCTTTGGGGCATTGTTAAAATAGACTTCAATTCATTCATCTCAACTGAAGACTGATTTTAGATTTGTTTTGGAATCCCTAGAGATTGAAACAAAACAAATAAGAGAAATTTACAATCTACCTTTTGAAGAAGCAATCAATTCAAAATACAAAGTGAGTGTTTCCCAACTATTTTGATTACAAGTCTTCAAGGCTTTGTACGTAATCTCCAAAATGATCAGCTCCAACTTTCAAAACTAAATGGGAAGGTGCTGATTGGTTTAGTTCGAGCTTCACTTGGTTTCGAGAATACTTTAATATTCTCTACTTAACAAGGCCAAGAACGTGAAGGTGGAAGCTCATTTGACCCCTCCCCCCTATAATCACTCTAAATTCCCCATTAACATCTATTTACATATTTCATTCATCCATTTACGAACTATAACATTCAATCATTATAATCACATAACATTCATTAACATGACATAAAATTCATTAATACGCAACATTCATCAATAATTCATTACCACATCAATCATTATAACCACATAACATTCATTAACATGACATAATATTCATTAATATACAAAATTCATCAATAATTCATCAACACATTCATTAAGACAATGTTCTTGCATTATCAAACAAGGTTTATAACAATCATTTCTTTTTTAGTTTTTTTCTTTGATTTTTTAAGGTAAATGTTAATAGGAACATTGATATCGTCAGCATTCTCCTCCTCTTGTGGTTCTGATCTTATGATATGATGGATCCTCATCTTTTTTGGAGCACAAGGTTGTTGCATCAAAGGGGGGTCTGCTACAATAACAAATAAATGGGTTAAATTCACAATATTTTTTATTAATGCTACGAGTATTTTATTAATCAAAAGAACATAACAGGAATTTTTCTTTACCTGACAGTGCCACATCATCTACAATCACATTTTGTTCAACCCAACCTCAACATGATGAGCACTAAAATCATGCTCCACTCTGTCACCATGACGTTCTATGTGCTCTAAAATATTCACAAAAAGGTTACACCAATTGCAATTTAAGATGTTAAATTGTATTAATAATTATGTAATTAATTTTCAATAGAAAGGGAATACCTTCATCATTGTGATACACATCAGGGCCTTCGTCATGTGTAGGTTTTGTTCCAAGATTAGAAGGCTGCAGTGAAATGTCATGCACATTGTTATCATTGTTTGCTTTATAAAACATAAATAGTCAATTTATGTTCGGAATTAACATCAAATAGATTATTTCTCAAGTATTCAATTTGAATTATTTTTCATTAGGCCTATTTACCTTTGTGTGAACTGGTGCACCAGAATCTTCGCTTTGGCCACAGGATTCTATGCGGCGGCGTGCAAGCACGACTTTATAACCTTGCTTGAAGCATATTTGTTTGTCTTCTTCCATGGACGCTACATTAAATTCAAAGCCCTACATTTTTGGCTTAATATCGTCAATATTGCATGTATTGCTTCATTAAAAAAAATTATTTATTTCTAATTTTGTATAAAAAATTTGATACAAAATTGTATTTACTGGTACTTACAAGTCGTCCGTGAAGTTTCATATATTCACCAGAGCCAAGATGCTGTTGTCCAAACTTATCTTTTCTGGCCTGTGTAACCTTTGATGTGTCCTATAGTCTATATATGAAAATTTTGAAATATGTTAGATTATATAAATAGAAAGATCACTAATTAGTGCATAATTATATTAATACTATCACATGCCTATTTTTGCCTTCTGGTGGTCGAATTCCTTCATGTTTGAGCCTTTTCTCTTTTGCATCTTCAATGATTTCATTCCACTTCATATCTGGAACCATAGGAGGATGCTTGTACTTTTCGTTGAGCTTTAGAGACCTTCTGTATTGGCCCCTCACACACTTTAGATGTTTGCAAGCTTTCTGAAGAATTTTGGCTTTGTCAAAAATATTTTGACCAAAGAGATCCTCTAAAGATATCGATAAGATATGCATTCAAATCCTTATCAGTAAGATATGCAATCAATCATATCATTAAATGTCTAATTGTTTCATTATAGAAGGCATGCTCCCTAGCAATTAAAATAAAATAAACACAAGAGCCCTCCAATTAAAATATAATAAATCTCACTCAAAAACTATCTCACTCAAAACATGTTAAATGATAGGTTATGTTAAATGATAGGTTATCAAACTATCTCACTAAAAAATCACTCAATTAAATGATAGGTTATGTATACATGTAGGTTATTATCTCATTCTTTAAAAATATTAAGCATTGACCTTGTTAGGCATAGTGAAATACGTTTGTCAATGTTATAAATTAGGATAAGATTTGCTCGTGTTGCATTGACTCTATGTTATCCCATCTTATATAACTGATTTTGAGATTGTCTAAGTGGATTTTCCACGAGTTAGATTTTTGCCCAAATGTTGTCGTTAAGAAGGCACCACCTAGTTTTCAAAAATTAACACAATCTTAACAGTAGGAAATATCCTTGCATTTAAACCCAAAATATCCTAGAAGTATCATGTAACTTTATAAACTCTTCATTTCATTGTTATAGGCATTTCACATTTTCCCTTATTCCAAGTACAAGTAGGTCAAAACAAGTCCTACCAGTTCAATTTGACAGACTCAACAAGTTTGGCTGATCTTTTCTATACATCACAATTTTCAATAAAATATATATATAACATGCTTTTCAAAAGTTACCGAGGTTATACTGTGCTTTTGTCAAGTCCAAGTTTGAGCCAAGAATTAACATGCCAAATATATGCCACATCCAAGTTGGGAGACACTGGCTCAAGTTTTATAGAAAGTACTTCCTCCAAATATTTAGTGACCAAACATTTCTAAGGATGAATAAAGCTCATAGAACATATTTGTGATAGATTACAAAGGCAAAAGAATGATGGCAAGTTGGACATGGAATGCTTGAATGTTTGTTAGATTGGACAGTGATATCAAACTTATGTTGGCTGAATTATTGTCCTTTTTCTTTGAATTGTTGAGTCTCAGTAGTACAACAATTCACAACATTGGGAATCAATATGATTGGTCCAGATGAGGGGGTTTTGACTAACATGGCTTTATAGGTGATTTTTGAATAAGGATTGGGGTCATGCTTTTGAATGATAATTTGGAGGTATTCTGTGCATATTTGCTTTCTTCTTCTGGGTTATACCAGACAGTTGGCCTTTTGATGGTAAGGTGGACATTGAAAGCTTGAATATAAGGTTAGATTGGCCAATGTTAGATTGCCTAAAACATTTGCAAATTAACTTTCAAATAGGATTTTATATTGAAATCTTGAAAATTAGGTTAAATCAGACAATGCTAATAAATGAAAATCCCCCCTCTCCAAATCAAAGGAACACCACCTTAATACATCTTAATACAGTTTAAAGCTGGCTTTTTGTTTTGTAATAAAAAATAAATAATAGGAAAAAATATGATAAAACAAGGATAATCTGAGACGAAAGAAAAAGATGGTGCATCATGGTAGTCATTTGCCCTTTAACTCAATATCAACAAAAATACTAATGATAATAATTGAAAAATTGTTTAAAATGTCGACACAAAAAAATTCTAAGCATTCATTCATACATGTGGCAAGTGAACACAGTTTTGTATAGTTACATGGTACTATTGATATATTATTTTAATGCAACTGAATAGATGAACCTCTAAATTTGTGTAGTTATATTGGAGTAATATCTTCATCCAACGCAATATAAAAATCATGATGGTTCCACCTGAATTAGCGTGAATGATATGACTTATGACTTTCTATTTGCAATAAATTGGACTAAAGGAGAAGCATCAGATACTAAAACCCAAGATATTTTAAATCTAATTAATGACATGTAAAGATTCTTAGCTCTGTCATATGCAATGTGACCACTAACACAAGAAATATTCAAATTACACCATATGGGATCAAGAAATGGAAGGGCCACAGGCAATTGGCAATACCCACCTTGGACCTTCGACTATGTCCACACTACACATGACCATTGTTGGCATGTGTGCAACTAAACAATTAGTCAATGTGGCACTAAATTTCTTCTAAAGTTGAAAGAAAGAATTAAGCAAAAGCATATAAACAATAAAAACATCCATCATCACCAAAGGCCTAATGCATCCAGGCTTTGAAATAATCCTTCATCTAAGGCTTAGAGAAATGAGAGGAAATGAATACTTTGGCATCCAATATTACATATATACGCAAAATCTCCATGATTAATTCTCTCGTAATATACATTGGCCAACACTTGACCCAATAAGTAGAAATCAACAAAACCTCAAAATATAATATTTCATATTTCATAATTTTTTTAATTCCTAATATAAAATTGTATCTACTATCTAGAATCTCATAGTGATCTCCACCTTGACAATTCATTGAACAAAAAACTATTCTTGAGGTGTATGAGTGTAAAAGACTACATTCACTGCTAGAAATAAAGGTCAATGTGTCAGCATTGGTAATTCATCACGATGGTTTCTAGTTCAATGGACAATGATTTAGTAAATATGTGGCATACATTATTGTAATGATCAGTCAACTAACATTCAACTGAGTAGGAGCATAACCCAATTTCATAAACATAGTAGGGCCATATTGCTTAGCAATATCAAAAAGATAATGGTGAGGGAACTCCTCAAATTGATGCATGTTTCCTATGATGGTCCAAGCAAAGGGTCCTTAGGGAAATATAGAAGCCTTTGAATTCCTCTTCTTTCAGTCCAATATTTTGTACAAAAACTTGATGCAGAGAATCTTGCACAAACCATAAATCATCAAGGGCACTACTGATCGCATACCTTTAACCTGATTCTAACAAGATAAAATTTCTCTTGTCAAATCCCTAAATAAAATGACTACATAATGCACCTTAATACAACTCTTTACACTCTTGACAACTCAAATAAACCAGAAATATGGGGTTCACCCTGCAGCGTGGCGGTTGTCACGAACCCTGTTAATAGGGTGGTTTCATGTTCGAGTCCCACCCAGCCCATCCCAGCCCAAGCGTTGTGTCTATGTGATTGCTAGGCCCCACGCTGACCGGAGGAGACAAGTTGTTGCACACGCCAACGACATGGAGAGATAAGGTGATGTTGACATGGCAGAGACATGTGGAGGACCGACAGAGTTGTTCACGCCCAGTGGAGTGATAAGGGGTTTTGGTCATGGCAGCATTGAATGGAGAGATGAGGGGTGTTTCAAGCAGTGGAGAGATAAGGAGTGTGCTCGAACTTGGAGAGATAAGGAGGTTCAATTGTCGATCTGAGTATTCAAGAGTATTAAATAGCTTGTCAAATCTTGAAGGCATTAATGCCTGGTTTGTCACATTGTCACCACCACGGGGATGGGGTCCCCCAACTGTGACCCCACTGGTTCAAAGCTCTAGTTAAAAGTGATTACCGATCAAAAAAAAAACCAGAAATATTTCCTCTATCAAATCTGATACAAATTAGGCCCTAAAATCTATTAGACCTACACTAACAAATAACTGATCACATTCTCCCAAAACACAACATTTAAATACTTCTAGATCATAAACATAATATTGATAAACTCAATACAAGCCATAGATGACATTGAATAGTCATTATAAACCTAATTTGAGAGAGAGGGGGATTTTCATTTTCAATCACGGCAATAATTATCATTTTATAACGATCAATCATAGCAGTAATTATCATTTGATAAAATGTCATTTTCTAACGATCAATCACAACAATAATTATCATCACTAGAGTTCACCCCATTCAACACACATTTTCCTAATGAATGTGGATGATATGGCTTTTCTCTAACACCATGATTTCATGAAAGAATCTTATGACTTGTTGATAATGCAGGCCATAGTCCTGATAACTCAATATCACAGTAATTTTTATGGAACCAATCAAGATGGAAGGAAACACAGGGATCAAAGGTACTATAAGATTACAAGCCATAGCTAGCAGAGAACAGTCATAAAGATTGTTACAATGGGCAGGGTATATGACAATCCAATGGCAAGAGAGACTCAAAAGGACAAATAAAAAAGACACAACCAAACATGATAGTGATGCCAAGGAACTTTTAGAGTATAAATGATAAATATAAATGACATGAAGATAGAGATTGTTAAGTGCAGTGGCAGACTTGGTTTTATGACTACTCAAATCCTTTTCCACATGCTTAAAACCTCCTCAACCATAGTTAATGTTGGTGTGAATGTGATTATTTAGAGACTTAAGTTTGCTTGGTCCTACATGGCATTATAAATTTTCCTTACAATGAGGTCATATCTCATTATTAAATTATAGTCACTTACCATTTATAGATAGTGCATTTAATTGTGGTTGTATGTTGTTAGTTCATACATCATCACTCCTTTGTTATATATACAAGGTGTTTATATATTGTAATTACCTCAATACCTCATATCTCAATTTCATTATTCACTCATTGGTGAACTTGCATCTGTGTTGCTTCTCTCTATGTTGTGAAGGTTATTTGGATTGTAGGTTGTTGTTCTTGGCTGACACCAACAATTAACATGTCAAACAACAGTTTGAAGCCTTTATGACTTAGTTTGGGGCAGTTGGGAGGGTCTTTAATGACCATTTTCAGTTTCATCCAACCCTAGGCAGTATCAATTCAACAAAGGCATAATAAAAGCTACATTCCCTACCATTTTGAGAAGCTATTAGGGCAGTTTGGCAAGGTGGAGCAAGAATATGGGAAAAAAGAGCAAATGTAGGGAAGTTTTGGGAGCTTTTGACTCAATTCCAATAGTTGGAAACCATTTCCAAGCATCTAGCGACACCTACAACCAGCGAGGCAAGACAAATGTCTTCCTCTATTAAACATGTTGCAAGCATTTATGAGGTCATTGCAGACTATATAGATATTCTTAGGACTAATTTGTAGTTATTTCTTGCGGTTACAGGAAAAACATTGTAACTTTTGGAAGTTCTTTAAGCAAAAGATATTGTATTGTGACTCAAAAACTAGTCTTAAGGACTAAAATCTGTAGGTGTCTCTTCATATTGAAAATAGTATTAAAGCAATTTCAGATTGTGTACAACTGTTAATAAATCTAAATATCAATATAAGCTCAATATTTTCCTTTTTCAAGATTGTTATTTAAGTGCAATTGTTAATTGATTTTCATTTCTGTGGTTTTTTGTCAAGTCCTTAAATTAATGTTTAATTTTCAGCACTTTAAAAATAGAAAACTGCATATTTTATGTAGATAGTAGCTTGTGTTACAGTTGAAACAACCATTAGTTGTGACAAAATACTTATGTTTTCCTTCTAAAACTGCCAAGTACTCACACCTTTCTACAAAACATTGACACACGAGAAAGCAAAAAATATTAAAATTGAGCATTAACAACTAAACAATTGAGAATTTGTATATAATGCAGTGGCATAGGTCTCAAAACAACCTACTGCATCGCCTATTTTAAATTTAAATGTTATTAGTGGCATGCCCAATGGGACTATTTGAACTTTAGGGTTTTGATGTCTTGATTTAATGTCTTGGGTTAAATTAAAGGAGATTAATAGGAATCATCAATGGGGTGAATCATCAGCAGTTAGCTTCTGTCTATTATGTTGATCCCGAGCCAGCTAACCAAGTTGAATCATAACTAGTGAATGCACTAGAAATATAGGTAAGGGCTTCTTTAGCGCCTAAGGTAGCACCTATCAGGATAGAGCGACGACACCTACCTGTAGTTGCAAAGCCTGTCTGGAAATTGAGTATACCCAGTAGACCATGAGTAAAACTCTTGATCCCCTACTATCTATAAGGGCATTCATTGGAGATCCAGTATATATCTAGCATCGATTGACCCTTTTTACTAAAAAATAGAAGCACCAATAGCAAAGGTAGAGATATAAGATGCATCTGAGCAAGCAGTGGTGGACCTTTAGAATAGTAGGACAACACCATAAAAGGTAGGGGAGTCAGTAGCACTTAAAGTTGACTTCCCACCATCCGCACGCAACCAATCAAGGAGTTACCAATGAAGATTATCAAACAAGTTAGCCTTTTTCCAAACCAAGCAATATTTTTACAACAACACCTTCCATGAACTACCAAGTGCTCTAGGCACATTACAAATTTATCTAGGAAACCCTAGCACTGAGAATGTAATGTTGTGTCCTCTAGAGTTTATAAGGAAACATACCAGTATTCAGATGACGCACAATGCTCAAACCCTTCCTCTCGCCCGTGATCCGACTAAGATAGAATGAAGTGAGTTTGATCACTTTTTTTTTAATATCCTGATTTGGTCGAAATTTCTGCAATAAATTTAACTGAAGTCAAAATTTTGACCTTTTCTGGACATAAACAAAAAAAAGTGAACATCACAAGCCAAAATGGCCTTTGGTCGATATTGAGGACCAAATGTATTAGTGTATGTTTTTGGATGGGTTAATGTATTAAATAACATTTGATGCCTATCATTTGATGTAGATATGTTCTCATATGCTTTATTTCATTAGGTTTTTCCTTTAGTAAACTATGATTATATTGCCCATGAGATAGCCATCATTCATAGAGATAATTGATTCACTCACACTCTTTAAAATGATTTTTTTAATGTAAAGTTAGAATCAATTTTATTCATTGTATAGTTTGTGATTCAATAGCTTAAATAGAGAAGTGTCATTTGTGAGATTTGTTATTAAAATAATTATATGAGTCATGTTCATATACCCTCATCTTGAGTTCTGTGCAATGATGTCAATATCATCTACATAAGATATCATCTATTCAATTAGTGATTTGTTAATATAGTGACAATATTTAACCCAGTGACTATTTTTTGAGGTTAAACTTGTATTAGATGCAATTATAAATTTTATGCTCTTAACTACATTTCAACACTTTTAATCATATATATGATACCTCTAGAAGCACCTTCCTTGATATAACCTAAGATAGGATATATCAAAAAACTCTTGGAAATTTTGCTTAACCCTCAGATCTATTAATGAGATTCAATTTTACCTTCTTATTGACTCTCTAGCTATGAAGGTGAAATTGGGCTACAAGATTGTGGAGAAATAATTTTAGGACACAACATGCATTTTCGTGCAATGTTACATGATAGTGTCATATCCCAATTCATAATAATTGTTGTTGTGTTGTCATTTAAAAAACATTCACTTGGATAACATTCAAATTATGTGGCTTGAAGCATTACAATTGTGGCGCATCATAAAATGAGGCACCACACTTCAAAGAATTATATAATTTTCTGGGCGCTTCTCGAGTATAACATTGGAAATATATTTAATAAGAAAGAACACTTTTAAAAGTACATTAAATAATATGAGTTATGATTTGATGATCACATAATTTACTAGACTTGTAGTTTACCAAGAAATACATATTATAAAAATATGTCTAATATAGGAGACACGTTTAAGAAATACATTTAATTGTTAGATGTGTTATAAAATGTATTATTTGGGGTTACACAGGATAATTAATATTGGAGGATTATATTAGAGAAATCATTTGGGTTTCCTTGGATGTTATAAAAACACTTGGTCACCAAGTCTTATTAGGCACCCATATTGGAAATATACTTGCATACATTGATTAAGAGTTACTATAAAATTTAACAAGTTTGTTCACTTTTTCTACTTTCTTGTCTACAAAAATAAAACCTCGGATGAAGATTAGAATTTTTTTTTTCTTGGTCATCATCTTGTGTATGCTCATTGTAATTGAAACTTCATTTACATAATAAAAGACTTCAATTATTTATGGAGGATATCTTAAGGAGCATAGAGTCAGACATATGAATTATTTATTATATTGATCTCTTAAGAAATACAACCATTATTTCTCAATGTTGTTGACGATATATATTGTCTTACATGGTTTCCTCCTGTATAGTCAAAAAATGGAAGCACTTCCATGGTAGACTGGTTTAGCCTTCCAAGTAAGTAGTTTGGGGTCATATCAAGCACCTTGAATGGGTTCCTGACTTTGACCTGGCTTTCCCCCTATTTTTCCTCTCTTTCCACTTCTTTCCATCCAGTTTTTGGCATCTTAGACTGCAGATCTGAGGTCTTTGACCTCAGGGTCAAGGTCGACCTTTTGGGTCTATGTCAACCTCGACCCTGACCTAGGTCAAGGTTGAACTCGACCTTGACCCAGGGTTTAAATCTCAGGGTCCCACAGTTTCCAGATGTCGGTCTTTGCAAAAGATAATTCCCGCTTCCGGGTCGGCTATTTCGGGTTCCTAAGCAATGATTCCTAAATTATAATTAACATAGGTCCTCTCCTAGGGGTAAAGGATTTAATGGGAATTTAAGTCTCCTATGTTGGCCTCCTTAGAATATTGTGCCCTAATTTCATATAAAAGGAAGCCTTTCTCTCTCATTTTCTCTAACCATCAACTAGGTGATACTAAGCATCCTTGAGCAATTGAGAAGAATTATCAAGTGAAGTTCAAGAAAGAAATCAAGCAATATTTGAAGCAAGGATTCATCCATCATCAAGCATTCAAGCATCCAATTCATCAAAGAGATCCATAGGAGGCCATTGAAGGATTCAAGCTACATAGTGCCCTTTATGGTGATCTCTCCATCCATTTTCTTCGAAGCCTCTTCATAATCAAGAACCCATTCAAGATTTGGTGTTGGAGATCAACAAGTAATTGATTTAAGGCATCCTACAATCTAAATTATAGATCCATTGGTGCATACATACTTATGGATTGAAGGATTCAAATCCTCCACAAGGACTTTTACAAGCAAGGTGAATTTATGCATTTACTTTGTTTATTTCTGTAATTTCAATTACATATATTTGAGGTTAATTCCAAAACCAGGGTTTGACCAAGGCAAACCCCTCCCCCCCAACAATCAAACCTCTTTTTCTTGTAGGTACAGGTTTGGGACTGCGGATTTGAACCCAGATCTGGATACCTTTTTCAGCAAACTTTTGGGATCCGTGAACAGATTTTCTGTCGGACCTGTGCAGGTCAAGGTCGACATTATTGGGTTAGGGTCGACATTTGTGGGTCAAGGTTGACCTTTTTCATAATACGGAGTCGGATCAAAAAATGATTTCTGAGTTTTTTTCATCTCTACGTTTCCTTTACAGATCATACTTCAGTTTTTCTAGAAACATAGCACAGACCCCAGAAAATATCATTCTTTGATCTGCAATATTTCAAGGTTAGTGCATTTCCCCTATCCATTTCAATTCAAATCCTTAATCATTCCAAATCTATCACACATTCATTCCTTTCCATAAAATGGGGAATTTAAGATCTCCCTCTTTATTTTCATTTCCAAATGGTTGATTCACTTGTGCATTGATCCTTTTTGGGTTGATCAATTTGGATCTTTCCTTTGTGCATCTTGGGATGGAAGAGGAATATCCTATCTTTCCCCCATAGATTTCAAATGTTACATTTTCTTATGTTACACCTCCTTGATTGAGAGTGTTGATCTCTTATGAAGACTTGGAGCCTAGTACAATGTTCTAACTACTTGGTTGCTCAAACTACATTAATTTTGGTTCTTTGAAGGCTAAATTTTCTCATCAAGCTTTTTCGTGATATATTAGTATGTCTCTTTCATGCAAATTTGTTTTTCTTTAATTTTATTTATTATGTCACGATGCTACAAAAATTGTATAGATTGAATAGCATGTGATATTTTTCCTTGTATTATAAGTTAGGAAATTGATTTGTGTTTCATTGTAGGCTATAAATGTGACAAGTGGAAGACTATTTTTATGCATTGCCTATGATCCAATTCTAACTTTCACTATCAAATTTGCAAACATCATGCTTTGAAAATTTAGAAAGTTGTTGCCACTCTATTATATTTCAATCCAACTACAACTTTGATCTCCACAACCATGCCTCTAAACCTATTATTTGAATATGAACCCAAAAATGTGGCCTAGAACTTTGCACTTTGAATCTTTTAAATATTTTTCACTTCTAATATCTAAAAATGAAGGTTCTAAAAAGCATCAATGGAACTTGTGCTAGGAAAGGTAAATTGATTAACTTCCCAACTTATTCCCTAGCCAATATTTTTATTAATTCAACAATTTCAAACAAATTGGAAAATTCATCAAGCAAAAATGTAAACACTTATTGTCATCCTTACTATTTAAAAATGTTGATCTAGTCAATAATTTTGTGATCTAATGGTAACGCTCTCTCTTGTGACTTGATCATTTAAATGATATTGAACTCTCTCTTTCTATAGAAAACCTTAGCATATAAATTTTAATATTTTATGTTTTATTTGGAAAGGAATGAGCAGTTGGAAATAATTTGATTTAGACCCAAAATTGAATTTGCGATTTAAAGCCAAGTGTGTGGACCTAAACTAATTTCAATGCTAAAATTATGGTCTTGATATGTGAATTACAATGTATGACCACATGCTAACCTCAATCACCAACACATTAACACATAACCTTGCACATAACTACTCAATTCATGCAAAAGTTGCATAGTGCCACGAACCATGTCACTCATCCACTCACAACTCCTTGCACTGTTCTCATGCACATAATGCTTGGAACCATGGTGCACAACTCAAATGACACTTTCCAAATATTTTCTAAGATTTTTCACCACATGCCACTCATCTAGCAATAAGGATCATGTTGCCAAATTTTACAATTCTATTTGAATTTAACAACACATTTACACAAATGTATGTACTGCAATATATACAAGGAAATTTTCCAGAACTCAATATATAATGTCAAGGAATATATCAAAACATCATACATCAAGGCAACACACCTTTTGGAGTCATTTTGTGACACGCCATTGGTCAATGTTGTGTATGCCTACTATTTTAATGGTCAAAAGAAGAAGTGTAATACATGGAATCTGAAACAATTCAACTTCTATAATTACCTTTATTTTTAATCATGTAATCTATAAATATACATGTGTTATATAAATAAATAGAAATAAATACATTATTTTTAAGTAAATATAGGGTATACGGGAGAAAATATTCAACGATATATCTTCCTTGAGAGTGTGCATTAATAAAATAGTTTGTTTTGATTCTTCTGTTCTTCTGTTTGTGAACCCTTATCTGCACATTTCTTATGCATGCATATAAAAAATCTAAGTCATCATATAGGGTGGTGTATCATACATGACTTAAGATCAATATCATTGATGTAAAATTAGTTCATATTGCATGTCCCATCAATCCCTTCAAACGACCTTGGAGTACATCTAAGCCTTAACATTAAACCCTGAGGTTCATGAAATTACTTCCTAGTTCTTTTAAACGTGCTTAGATGGAAGAACCTCGAGATATAGTTCACACGATGGTCAAATATAAAATTTAAAGGGTTCTTTATGAACAAATAACATTTATGTTCAACAAATTCTCTTAATTTCTTCAATGAGTGATTTTATCAATACAACAATTACATAAAAATTTTGATAGTTTTTTTTTATGGTCAAGTCTAACTATATTCCAATATAATTTGAACATTCTCATGTTTAAGGGTAAATCATATGCAATTATTGAAAATAAATAGTTAGATTAGCTGGAGTTGCATCTCTTTATGAATTAGACTATTAAAGTATAGTCACTCATTAAGAAATGGTGTCAATTTCATGCTTTATCGGAGAAAGACCATATAGAAGAATGGTTTGAGCCAACATAGGAAAATTTTAATAAAGTCTTAAAGGATGGATACTATTAGAAAAAGAAATGGGGAATGTACAGTTTGAGGGTATGTACCCTAAGATGTCTTATTTATTTAGTTTATACCTAGAGGACAAAATAAGAGGAATAAGCATTTGTGGTAGTGAATTAACATATTAAGTCATTCTTACTCAATTGTAAAAAAAATGTTCATCGTGACTTGCACACATATGCATGCATGTAGACACACTCATAAAGAACCTTCATAATCTTTTATCATATCAAAATACAGGTCCCAAACTCTATTTTGATACATATACTTTTTTTTATCTCTCTTAATGGTATTAGTGTCCTCTACAAATGATTAAAATAAAAATATATATGCTATCTCATTAAGGTCATGACTCCTAAGGTCATCTAGTGATATATTTTTGTTCCATAGACTATTTGTGGTAAGTTGGAGTCGACTTTATTTGCCTTTGACCTAGTAACGTTGACTCCGCTTTTAAAATGATATTCTCAACATGGGAGAAGGTCCTAATAAGTCACCTTGGGTTGATTCAGTGCCCTCTACCAATTTGTCTTTATTTATTTTTGTATTGTAGAGGGTTGTCCTTAAGTCCAAATTAATATTTCATTTGCCTCTATAAAATTTTGGGGATTTGAATTTTCTTAGTTTCTCATTTGGCTTCTTCCAATGTCACTTACATTTTTAACATTTTTATTAAGTGAGTGCTTAATGTCCTAAGTGATCTAGATAGAAAGTGAAAAAATAATAAGAGTATACCTTGGTATAGTAGGGAAACCAAACTCATTGTATTGTGGTACTTACAAAGACTAGGATTGCTATGAAATAAAAGATTGCCCATTTAAGATATTATGGGTGGAGGAAGAACAAAACAACAACAATGATATGGTAAATGTAAAATGATTGAGTGAAAGACAATTGTATGTGATTTTTCATGGGAAAACCATACCACCATGGAAAAAAATCTAAATAAATGTAAATGCATAACAAAATCCAAAGCCATATACTCCTATTACAGTGGATCTTGTCTGCGAGTGCTTTCTTGGTGAGTTAACTGGTCTATTCAAGTCTATGACCTATTTCTTAAATGGATTACGTGCTAATACTGATCTTAGAGGCATCTCACCCTTTTTGGTAGGTATTAATATTCTCTAAAATATATCACATCCTTCCATATAATCCTTCACATCTTTATGCAGGGTTGGTCACCGTAATCTGACAAGTTTCCCCCTTCTTGTTTATAAACCACTCTTCTCATAATATAATCTCTACCCACATGATGCATTTCTTCTTCAAACAATGCATATGGTGCATCCCCCCCGCGCAAATGATTGTCTATCTTCTGGTAATATATCCTTGCAAAAGATTTAGTAGATAATATTATAAAAATGTCTTGCAGCTCCTAGAGTAACACCTTAATGTGAAATAGGTGTGCCCTAGGGAGAGATTCATGTTGGGTCTTTGTTTGTTCTCATATTTGAATCTAAGATATGTAATTTTCTCTTGATTGTTATTTCCTAGTTTCACAGTGATCTTGAATTCAAGTAGCATGAATAATATCAACCATCTACATATGTGGTCATGCATAACTAGTTTATTGAGTACATACTTGAGTGGTTCATTATTTTTATAGAATATAAATAGCATACATAGTAGACAATGTTTGTATTTATGAAGCATATAAACTATATCTAGTGTTTCTCTCTCACTGGTGGTCCAGTTCTTCTTTCTAGAGGATAGTTTTCTAGAATAGACAATAGGATGGTCTTTGTTCCACTTGGGTTTTATTAGCACTACTCTTATGGCTATACCAAATACATCTACACAAACATTAAATTGATAATTTAAACATGGATGTGTAAGGAGTGGTGCTTTTCCAATCTTTTATTTTAAATATCAAATGCCTTTTGAAACTCTTCATTCCAAATAATACTCTTCCTATTATTCGTCTTCATGATTTCTTATAGTGGCATGACAATGTTGACATATCTCTTTATAAACTTTCTATGATATTTATTATACCCCAAAAATATATTCATTCCAAGTAATACTCTTCCTATTTTTCTTCTTCAAGATTTTTTATAGTGGCACAATCATGCCAACACATCCCTATATGAAATTTCTATGATATCTATCATAACCAAAAAAATGTCTAGACTTTAGGAGCGATCTTTGGTGGTGGTAGGTTTAAAATCATAGTAAACTTCATAAGATTCACCACCAACCTATTTTTGCATTTGATTTGGCTTAATAGGGTCCCAAAAGGCACCACAAAAATACATTTCTTTAGGTTTTGCATGACCCTAAACTTGTTCAACATCATGTAGAGTGCATATACATGGTCTTTGACCAATCCATATATTGTCTACTCATCTAAGTAGACTTCTCAAAAGCTATACATGAAATATTTAAATGTGTCGATCATTATATTTTTTAATACCATAGGAGCATAATTTATCCCAAATAGAATTACAACATACATGTAGGATACTCGTTATGTGGAAAAGGTAATTTATTTGTTGATCTTCTTCCTTTATCTCAACCTGGTGGTATCCAAAGAAGTCATCAGTGAATGAATATATCTTTCTACTTAATAAAGATTCCAAAATTTATTCTATGGATAGAGTGGGAAATGGATCATGTAAGAAATCCTTATTTATCTCCGTAAAGTCTACGCAAATCCTTATCTATTTTCTTTTATTTTTTTGGGTCGCCATAGAGCTTATTAATTCTATATTTTCTACTTGTTTAATGATCCTAGTAGCTACCATTTTATATAGTTTTGTCTTTAACTTATTCTTCATGTTAGGGTTTTGTCTACAAGTTCAATTAAGGACCGATTTAGTCCCTTCCTTCAGTTGGATCTTGATCACCCCTACGTCATCTTTAATCCCTTTCATGCATGTGAAAGTTCTAGTAAATTGATCTTAGAACATTGAAAGGGTCGCTTACACTTGAGCTACTACATTTTCATCCCAATAGTCTCCTATCTTCACCATATTGAGGTCTCCTTCTACCACATTTTTTTCTTCCCTTAACCTAATTGGATTATTGTAATATTTCTCTTTTGTTTTAGTGGATTATTTTGTCTCCCTTTCTATATGGTTTATCTTTATGTTTAGGTCTTGTCTATTGTCAACGTTTCGTTGTGTCACACTACATTATCTACTCACTCTAGCTAATTCCATGTCTAAGAGCTTAATGTACTTCCATATACCCTCTTCTTTAACGGGTGGAGATGATGATTGCAGAACCACTAAATCCTGATATTGTTATGAATTGAATAAATATTCTTTATTTTTATCATTGCAGTACGTATATGTGGGTTTTCATTATGAAAAACAAAGTGTATGCAATACATTAGTTATTATTTCCTCCCATGTCATGGTTTCTCCCTTTTACTCTTGGTTGATGTATTAGGTCTATTCCACTAGTGATAGTTGTAATGGAATAATTTGATATATAATCTATTATCATACTCATATTACTCTTCTTAAATTTTTATACATGTAACTAAGTGATCCTCTCGTAGGATAACACCCTTATATTTTGGTATATTTGTATATTCTTCCTTATTAAATAAGTATCTTAATATTATCAAGATTTTGAAAGTTTATCATCATGTGATGGTTGTTAGAGTTATGGTATGTATTGTCATTGATGTCGACCTTTGGTATGGCATTAATGTCAGCTTGCTGAGACAAGAAAGCTTATAAGGATGTGACATTTTTTGAGGAAGACTATATGAAAGACTAATGACTGATAAATGATTGATGAAGAAAATTTGAAGTAATAGAATTGATGCTTGGTGTTGATCCCGGATCTAGTCCCCACTAGATGAGGGCATTCCAGAACCTTCACAAGGGTGGGACAAATTATGCCCTGTGAAACAAAATTCAAGATTTTATAGAAGCGAACTCTTCTCTTTGATGTTCTAGGAAAGGGGAAGGAAATTTAAACAAAAACCAAGATGACGCGCCATAGATTTTTAAACCCTTTGAGTTTCCCTTCATAAATAACAAGAACATGCTATCCCATTAATGAGCACAAAATGCCACAAACTCTTCATTGTTGGAAAGGTATTGCAATGAAAAGATCTTGGACATATGCTAAAGCACTCATATATCCTCATGAGAAGCACCAGCGAAGGCTAGCAGGAAATGTTCCCATTATCCCTTAAAATGGCTATCTAACATAATTTCATTCACCAAATGACATGGTATAACCCCAGACTACAAACACTGAAAGAGTTACCAAACACGATCCAATAATTTGAAAACTGTGACGAAATATAAGAGCTTGAAATCAACAAATGATAGCTATATTTATTCAGAGATGACATGGAACCTTAGAACCGTCTGCAAAATATAAGAGATACACAGAAAAACAATGCAAGTCATAGTCCAATATACTTCTATTAAACACGTAGAGATTACAAGGCTAGGGTCGGAAGAATGCAAATACAAATATATTACAGTGTTTTGTTAATGAACAAAACTCTTGAGTATAAGTTCTAGATCTAAAGGATTAAAGGGAATCCCAACCGAACTCCATTTTACAATGTTCCCATAGGTCTTTTATAGAAAGATATCCTTTAACAGAATCTTGAAAATGCAACCGATAAGGGTTTAGCGAAGGTGTCATGGGGAAGAATCATTGTGGCGGTTGCTAAAGCTGTCTCAACATGTCAATCTCTGCATCATTGTTCTTCTTCCACACGTATGGTAGGGATGCCACATGTGCCTTTTCAAACTACCTCACCATAATGAGGGAATAAATTCCCAACTCCACTCGTTGTGATTCCTTATTTCTCGAGCATGGAGATGATTGCAAGCTCAGATCGAATCTTCCTCAGGTTTCGTCGCTAACTGAAAAAATGACCCTTTGCCTCGAAGAAAGTGGGCTTGCTACCTTTGAAACATGTGACAAGGGGGGAAAGGCATGTGTCACCATGACAAAACTTGGAGAGGGTAAAACTTGCACAAAGGCATTTGAAACTCCACGGTGATGACACGTGGCATGCTGGCGAGATTTCTTAAGTATGTGTCTTCCCTCTAGCCTTTGAAACTCCCTGGTGATGAAGCTTGGCGCTCTCTAAAACTAGTGCACATGAAAATATGAAGGAGTTTGGAGGAAAAGAGCACGCAAAATTGGTAAAAATCATGCCATTTTATTACCCCAAATTTGGAGTCATAACTTTCAGCTCGTTGCTCAGAATTCATAGTGGTGCACATTGTCAGAAAGGCCTTTAGGAGATCTAACTTCAATCCCTTGGCAACTTGCTTTTGACACATAGTGTTAGGGTGTCGAGGGACTAACGATAGTTTCAACCCAAAAATTTTCTCCAAAGGCCTCCAAAAATTCACTTCTCTGAAACATAGAAAAAATACGGAAAAAATGATTTTTTATTATTATTCTCATTATGTCACTTCTGCACTACCTCCAATCACCTTCAGACTGCTCTGGATGAAGGTTGGGACACATAACATCTACATTATTGGCAACTCATAGGGGATCTAATCCTGTTGAGAGAGAACCTCAAAATCTCTAGTTTCACAGACCAGAATGCTACTCCATTGGGCATAAAGTAAAAAAAAAAAGAGTTGCTACAAACAGACTTGCCTCAAAACACGAAGAGGCACAAAACTATGCAAACGTGCACTTGGAGGAAAACAAGAAACTGCACAAAACTATGCAAACATGCACTTGGAGGAAAACAAGAAACTAACACATGCATTTCCTTAAGGATAACATGTGCAAGAACACTTCTTGGAAAAATAAAACTCCTAACCTACTATGTATAGAGAATTACATTGAAATAATGTTAAACAAATTAATTGATTGGCTTGTTGAAGTAGTTTCCCTTCCTAGATAGCTTATGATATTTTACATATTTTTGGATAGGTAGACAGAAAAAGTAAACTTGAAAAGCATCCAACATGCTAGAAATTATTTTCAAAGATTTAGAACAAAAATGCTCACCCATGTTTGAATGTTGTCCTCCTTAACTGAATGGGCAAGTTGTTTCTGCTCTCCTTGATGCTCATCTTCATGCTCAAAGGTGAGCATGACCAGTATCAAATTGCAGACTTGAGCTAGATGCCTGATAGGGCATCCTATTGAAGGCTCTACTTCTCTTATTTCTTATTGGCCAGTGGGGGCTAACTCTGATGGCAGACTTGAGCTAAATGTTTGATGGGGCATCCTCTTGAAGGCTCTACTTCTTTGATTTATTGTTGGCCAGTGGGGCTAGTTCTGATGGATCCTCTGATGGTATGGATACCTCCTTTAGTTGCTCCTGCTACCCGGGATCTTCTATCTCAGAAGGTGATGGATTAGTGCTGAGGTTTGAACATAAGACGTCACTTTCATGCCAGAATTGGTCTTTTCTCAGCACCTCCTTGATTTCTTCTACCTCATGCTCTACAAAGTGAGGAATCTCGTAAAACAAGAGGAATAAATCCTCTTCTTTTCCTTCATCCCCTTTCTCTCTAGTGCCTTGTTGCTGCCACTACTCCTCCTCGTCTTCCACAAAATGGGGGAGTTAAAAAATAAGAGAGATCAGATCTTCCTACACTTCTCCTTCTTCTACCTCTTCTTCTTCCTCTACTTCTGCTTCTTAAGGCATCTCCTCAGCTTTGCAAGAAGATGGAAGTGCATAACCAGGTGGTTTTCCTCTTCCATAATCACCAATTATTAGGTACTTTCATACCTTGCAATAGATTACATTGTAAGAAACTTCTATTGTTGTTCTCTCAGGACCTCAGCTTGTTGTTGCATCATTTGAGATTGGTAAACAATCTCTTTTTTCCATTGGTGATATTTTTGCTCCTCTTCAATAGTCTGCAACTCTGCTTGGAAATTCAACCTTATCTCCTTGCAACTGATATTTTCCATATTTTTGTTTTGTGTGGAAGGGTAAGCATATTGTTGGGGGCTAGAATAGGCCTCTTATGGTTGTTGGTAAGCATAAGCAGGGGGAGCGAGAGGCAAGCACTAGGAAACTGCTCATATCTGGCTATAATAGGGAAGTATGGAGCAAAATTGGATTCATTTACAACCTGATATTGTGTGTAAGGAGGCAGAGTGCTTTCATTTTCACAGAAAGGAGGTGGAGATATCCACTTTCCATAATATCCCTCCACTCATTAGAATTTGGCCAAAAAATTTAAGCTACTGAGTCATCAGGTGCTCAAAATCTACCTCTTAAAGTATGAAAATACTAAAGAATGCACCATTTCTCCAGTTGTAAAAGCTCGGTCCCACTGAGTGTGCTAGGAAAATTGTCGATCTTGTATCTAGTCTCCTTCCTAAATGAGGGCAGTTTGAAAGCTTCACAGGGGTGGGACAAATTGTTCCTTGTGAAACAACCTCTGGGAATTTATAGAAGCCGACTCTTCTCTTTGATGTTCTAGTAAAGGGGAAGAAAAAATAAACAAAAAACAAGGCGATGCGCCAGATATTTTGAAGCCCTTTGAGTTTCCCTTTAAAAATAACAAGAACATGCAATCCTATAAATGAGCACAACACACCACAGACTCTTCATTGTTGGAAAGAGAATGTGATGGCAAGATCCTGGGCGTAGGCCAAAGCATTCATATCTCCCCTTGAGAAGCACCCGCTAAGGCTCAGAGGAAACGTTCATATTATCCCCAACAATGGCTATTCTATAGAATTTCATTCACCAAATGGAATGGTATAACCCCATACTACAAACATTGAAAGAGTAACCAGACACGATCCAATAATTTGCAAGTTGTGACAAATTATTAGAGCCTAAAAGCAACAGATGATAGCTATATTTGTTCAAATATGACATGAAACCTTAGAACCATCTGCAAAATAGAAAGAGATACACAAAAATCAATGCAAGTCATAGTCCAATATACTTTTTCTATTAAACATGTAGATATTACAAGACTAGAGTTGGAAGAATGTGAATACAAATATATTACAGTGGTCTAGTAATGAACAAAACTCATAGAGTAGAAGTTTTAGATCTAAAATATTGAAGGGAACCCCAACCAAACTCCTTTTTACAATGTGCATGTAGCTCTTTTATAGAAAGAAACCCTTTACAAAAATCTCAATAATGCAATTGAGAAGGGTTCTATGAATGTGCCATGTGGAAGAATCATTGTGACAGTTGCAAAAACTGTCTCAGCATGCTGATCTTGGTATCATTATTCATCTTCCACATGTATGGTAGGGATGCCACTTGTGCCTTTTCAAACTACCTCTCCATCATGAGGTAATAAATTCCCAAATCCACTCGTTATGATTCCTCATTTCTCCTCCACGAAGGCGATTCCAAGCTGGATCAAATCTTCCTTGGGATTTGTCGCTAACTGAAAAATCAACATTTTTCCTCAAAGAAAGAGGGCCCTTCTACCTTTTAAACACGTGACCATCGGGGGGCGCATGTCGCCACGATAGAACTTGGAGAGGGGAAACCTTGCGCGGAGGTGTTTGAAACTCTGTTGTGCCAACACGTGGCACACTAACAAGCTTTCTTGAGTATGTGCCTTCCCTTTATCCTTCAAAAGTCCATGGTGATGAAGCTTGGTACTCTTTTCACCGAACTCACATGAAAAGATGAAGGATTCGTAAGGAAAAGAGCTTGTACAATTGGTAAACACCGCACCATTTTATTACCCCAACTTCGGAGAGTCATAACTTTCATCCCGTTACTCAGAGTTCATACTGGCACAAATCATCAAAAAGGCCTTCAGGAGATCTAACTTCAGTCTTCAACCCCAAATTTCACTCCAAAGGCCTCTGAAAATGAAATTCCTAGAAACATAGAAAAAAACTACCGAAAAACTGGATTTTTAGTTTTTCTCAATTCTTCTCATTCTGTCACTTCTGCACTGCCTCTAATCACCTTCTGACTGCTATGGAGGCTGGGGTAGATAATATCTACATTTTTAGTGACTCATAGAGGATCTCAGCCTGCTAAGAGAGAACCTCTGAATATTTGGTTTCACAGACCAAAATACTACTCCATTGGGCACATAGTAAACAAACGAGTTGCTACAAACAGACCCGCCTCAAAACACAAAGATGCACAAAACTATGTAAGCATGCACTCAGAGGAAAACAAGAAACTAAAACATGCATTCCCTTAAGGAGAATGTAGCATGTGCAACAACACTTCTTGGAAAAATAAAACTCCTAACCTACTATGTACAGAGATTTACATTGAAATAATTTTAAACAAAGTCATTAGATGACTCATTGAAGTAGTTTCCCTTCCTAACTAACTTATGATATTTTACATGTTTCTGGGTAGTTAGCCATAAAAAGTAAAATTGAAAAGCATCCAAAATGTTGGAATTCTTTGCAAAGATTTAGAACAAAAATATTCACCCATGTTTGAATGTTGTCCTCCTAAACTGAATTGGCAAGTTGTTTCTGCTATCCTTGATGCTCAGAGGTGAGCATGACCAGTGGCAACTTGCAGAATTGAGCTAGATGCCTAATGGGGCATCCTATTGAAGGCTCTACTACTTTCATTTCTTGTTGGACACTAGGGGCTAGCTATGATGACTCCTCTAATGGTATGGAGACCTCCTCTTGTTGCTCATGTTGCCCAGGATCTTCCATCTTGGAAGGTGATGGATAAGTGTTGAGTTTTGAATAGAAGACCTTGATTTCATGCCATAATTGGTCTTCGCCCATTACCTCCTTTCTTTCTTTCACCTCATGCTTCACAAAGTGAGAAATCTCATCAAATTAGAGGAATAAATCCTCTTCTTTTCCTTCATCCCATGTCTCTCTGATGTCTTATTGTTACAACTGCTGCTCCTCATCCTCCACAAAATGGGGGAGTTAAAAAAATAGATACTAGACCTTACTCCACTTCTCCTTCTTATACCTCTTCTTCTTCCTCTGCTTCTACTTCTCGAGGAATCCCCTCAGCTTTGTAAGCGGATGGAAGTGCACAACTAGATGGTCTTGCCTCTTCAATAGTCACCAGTTGTTTATTCCTTTCATACCTTGCAAAAAATTGCATTTCAATAAACTACTCGTATTGTTCTCTTAGGACCTTGACTTGTTGTTGCATCATTTGCACTTGGTTAGAAATCTCTTTTTGGCAGTGGTGCTATTTATTATCCTCTTCAATAGCCCATAACTCTGCTCGGAAATTCAACCTTATCTCCCTGCAGTTGATATTTTCCATATTTTGGTGTTGTGTGGGAGGGTAAGCATATTGTTAGGGGATATAATAGGCTTCCCGTGGTTGCTGGTAAGCATAAGAAAGGGCAGGCAGGAGGAAAACACTAGGAAACTTCTCATATCTGGTTGTAACATGGGAGTATGGAGCAAAATTGTAATCATTTATATCCTAATATTGTGTCTAAGGAGGATGAGTGCTTGTATTTTCAAGGAAATGAGGTGGAGAGATCCCCCTTCCATAATATCCCTCCATTCATCAAAATTAGCAAAAAAAGTTTGAGCTACTAAGTCGCTAGGTGCTCGAAATCTACCTCTTAAAGGCTGAAAATACTAAAGAATGCACCACTTCTCCAGCTATAAAAGTTTGGTCCCATTGGGCATGCTTGGAAATTTTTTTATTCTGAATATAGTCTCTTGCCTAGATGAGGGCATTCCAGAAGCTTCACAGGGGTGGAACAAATTGTGCCTTGTGAAACAACCTCTGGGATTTTATACATGTCGACTCTTCTTTTTGACGTTCTTGGAAAGGGGAAGGAAAATTAAACAAAAACCAAGGTGATGCACCAGAGATTTTGAAACCCTTTGAGTTTCCCTTTAGAAATAACAAGAACACACAATCACATAAATGAGCACAAAACGCCACAAACTCTTCATTGTTGGAAAGAGAGCGCGATGACAAGATCCTAGACACAGGCCAAAGCATTCATATCTCCCAGTGAGAAGCACCCACTAAGGCTCACAAAAAATGTTCCTATTATCCCCTAAAATGGCTATTCTAACATAATTTCATTCACCAAATGACATGGTATAACCCTAAACTACAAACATTGAAAGTGTAACCTTACATGGTCCAATTATTTGCAAACTATGACAAATTATAAGAGCCTGAAAGCAATATATGATAGCTATATATTAGTTCAGAGATTACATGAAACCTTAGAATCATCTACAAAATAGAAAGAGATACACAGAAAAGCAATGCAAGGCATAGTCCAATGTAATTTTTCTATTAAACACACATAGATTAAAAGACTAGGGTCGGAAGAATGCAAATACAAATATATTACAATTTTTTGTTAATGAACAAAAATCCTAGAGTAGAAGTTCTATATCTAAAGGGTTAAAGGTAACCCTAGATGAACTCCATTTTACAATGTGCATGTAGGTCTTTTACAGAAAGAAATCCTTTAACAAAATCTAAAAAATGCAACTAAGAAGGATTCTGCGAATGTGCCATGTGGAAGAATAATTATGGGCGGTTGCCACAACTAACTTAGCATGCCGATCTCTGTATCATTACTCTTCTTCCATGCATATGGTAGGGATGACACATTTTCCTTTTCAAACTACCTATCCATCATGAGGGAATAAATTCCCAACTCCACTTGTTGTGATTCCTTGTTTCTCGTGCATGGAGTCGATCGCAAGCTCAGATCAAATATTCCTCAAGATTCACTGCTAACTGAAAAAGTGAACTTTTGCCTCGAAGAAAGCAGACCCTGCGACCTTTGAAAAATGTGACCATGAGGGGGGCATGTGTCGTCACGGTGGAACTTGGAGAAGGGAAACCTCGCGCAGAGGCATTTGAAACTCTGCGGTGCTAATATGTGGTATGTTGGTGGGATTTCTTGAGTATGTGCCTTCCCTTCAGCCTTCAAAAATCCAGGGTGATGAAGCTTGGCACTATTTGTAGAGAGCACACCTAAAAAAATGGAGTCTGAAGGAAAAAACTCACAAACTTGGTAAAAACCATACCATTTTGTTACCCCAACTTCGGAGTCATAACTTTCAGCCTGTTTCTCATAATTCATAGTGACGCAAATCATTGAAAATGCCTTCAAGAGATCTAACTTTTGTCCATCGACAATGTGGCTTTGGCACACTATTCCAAGGGATGAATGATAGTTTCAATCACAAATTTTTCTCTTGAGGCCTCTGAAAATGCACTTCTCTGAAACAGAAAAAATATAGAAAAATTCAATTTTTAAAATTTTCTCAATTCTTCTCATTCTATCACTTTTGCACTCCCTCCAATCACCTTCAAAGTGCTCTAGATGAAGGTTGGGGTAGATAAAATCTGCACTTTATATTGAGTGTTTAGAGGTTATAATGATTGTATTGAGACAGTTCAAAGTATATTTGAAAGATATAATTATGACTAGTTGCACTTTTCATTAAGATTAGTTGAAGACCTTACAAAAGAATGTTTTGTATTCCTCTACATAAGACGATGATGGCTTGCAGTTCATGTTATAATGGCTATACATTATTAATATTGAACTATCTTGTCTTTAGGTCCCCAACTAATCATTTGACAAAGATATGAGCATTGTTTGGTTGACAGTAAGGTTGGCTATCGAGAAGAATTAGATAGTCTTGGAGAATTTATTACATTGCTTCACTTTGAAATTTTAGGGTATGTAGTTTGGTTGACATGGTCAAATGGTTTGTATAGTGCTTTAGTTTCAATACCTTTTGATGGCTTGCTACATGGGTGAAGATTTGTTGTCACAAGTGCTAAATTGTTATTTGTGTGTGCTCTTGGTCGACTCAATTATTTTTAGTGATTAGGTTTAAGTATTATTGGTCTAGATATAGGTTAAGGAAAGAGTAAAGAGTTTTATGATGATTGTGCCATGGTCAGCCATGATTTGGATGGTGCTATATGTTTTGAAGAGTATTTTTGGACCAACTGGTAACCTATTTTCAATGTGTTTCTACACGTTACCTTAGGGACTATATTTGGAAGATGTTGTGATGTGTGTGGATGAATTATATTATTTGAAGGAGATATTTTATGATGGATTTGGGTCCCCTTTATCTCTTGTGGTGGACCACATTTTGTTTTTATGCTCAAGGTGGTTGATTTAATGTTATTAACACTTATATTTTTAAGGTCAAGCTTGTTAATGTTTCTGATGGACAAATCTTTATTCATGTGAGCAGAAAAGGATGAGTTGAGAAAAAGAGTGAGTGAAGTGATTGAAAATTTTTTGTGAAACAAGTATGAAGGAAAAGTCATATGAATAAGGTAGAATAGAGGTATGAATCACTAAGTTTTCCATAGAGGTCATTATAGTGAATTAAGAGATCCTATTTTCATTCTTTCACTGTGTTTTCTAGAAAGTAGTGGCCCTTTTAGTAGAATTATGGAGATCTATATTTGTTGCTCAAATTGGGGGTTACTTAGATCCTTGGCAGTGCACCTAAAACAATAGGGACAATGAGTTCCTTAGCTTCTGGTCTAAAACTTCGTAATTTGGTATTTACGTACTAATGAGTGTATTTCTCACCATACTTTTTGTCATCTTGTGTTTTCCAAGTAAATCTAGTGTTCGTGTGTATGGTTCATCACCGTTATATCATTTGCTAATGATTAGATAGATCAATAAATAGTTACTGAGAATTGAGTCAGAATTATTAAGTTTTTTATTTGTTCTTATTAACCCCCCACCCTCTCAAAACCCTATGGTGTTCAACAATTGGTATGAAAGTAATGTTCCTCTAGAAGAATCTTAACCTCTTGAGGTAGATTTGAAATGATTGGTGATCATGGAATCAAAGTACATAAGTTTGATGGAATGAACTATACCTTCTAGAAGAGAGAATGTAGTTTAATCTGGGTTATGGTGTTCTTGATGATGTTAGAAATCATGATGTTCCTCTTGCATTAGGTTCTCTTACTACTCAAGATGAAATCAAAGAACATGAGAATAATGCAAAGGCAAGGAACACAATTATCAGTAGTTTAGGTGATATGGAGGTGGATTGTAAAACTACATTTGAGGTATTGGAAAAGCTTGGTAAAATTTATGGAGACAAAAACATCAAGTAGATCAAGCTGTAGATCCTAAAAATGACAAAAGATGAGAATGTTGAAGGTTACCTACATCTAGTAAATGAAATGTTCAAATCTATTAGAGGCTCCGGTGGAAACCTTGAGACAATGAAATGAAGCTAAAAGTAATAAGGACAATGATTAAGACCTATAAAACCTTGTTGATTATTATTAAACAAAGTTGAGATATGGAAAAGTAGACTTCAAGGAGCTCTATGGTGTTGTCACTACATTTGAGTTTTCAGAACTTGAGAAGAAACATGTAAAGAAAGATGTTGATTTCAAGGTAACTTGAAACCTTGAAGATGAATGTGATCTAGATGAAGAAGAAAATTTTGTTATAAGGCTAATGAAAACTTCCGACAAATGTAAAGGTAAGTTACCCTTCAAATGTTTACATTATGGAATAATAGGAAACTATGCTACTAAATGTCCTTTTAGAGAAGATAGGAAGGAACCTAGTGATGATGATAAGGAAGAGATCTACATAAGATATAATAGGAATGATAAAGACAAGGGAAAGAAAAAAAATTGCGTAATAGAAACTCATACATTAGAGGATGAAGGAAATTAATCAAATGACAAATTATTATTTTTCATTCTCAAGGATGATGACAATATTCGATTTGAAGGACAATATACTTCTTTGCATGCAATGGATCAATCCAAATCTTGAATAATGGATTTTAGTTGTTCAAATCATATGAATGGTGAGATAAAGGTATTTGTAAATTTTGAAAGTTATAGAGGATCAATTTCCTCTAGTAACAAAGGTGTTACTCCAAATAATCATTGAAGTTGTCATTAGTATTCAAGCAAACAAAATGGACAGTCGGTAACAGAGTCACAAACAGGACAGTCGGTATAATCACCGAAGTGCAGAGTTAACCGAGAGCATTGATCATGCCCATAGTTAATTGAGTGCAATGGTAACCGAGCAGATAGAATTTACCGAGAAGTAGACTACACCGAGATACACAGTATAACCGAACAACAGTATAACCGAGATATAAAGACAACACAAAGCACTAAGAGACAACATTAACCGAGTGGACTAGAGGCCACATAAAAGTTTGTTATGGCGCATCATTTTAGGTAAAAAAAATTTGCTGGCCTAGATAATGGTTTACAAAGATCGAGGAGAGCATTAATTACAGATTTACAACATTAATTATTTATATCTCCTATGTTTAGATGATCAAGGTAAATTATGTACACCGTTGATCTTAGGTTAGGGATGTAATTGTAAAGCCCTACTTAGGTCGTAAAGGTTTGATATATATATATATATATAATGTATAGATATTATTTTGTAATTTATGTTTTTTAAGCAATGATCAAGTATCCACCATACTACAGACATCAGAGACCATACAAGGGTTTTAAGGACAAATACTACATTGCAGTAATCAGTTATTAGAATAGAGGCAAGGCTACCAAGCAGAACAAAGAAGAAGGTATTATCATTCACATTGAGGTTATATGTTTTATATGTACTTAATGGATCTATATTAGCAATGTTGAGATTGTATATGTTTAGATCATAGTTTTGCTACTTTATAACAATTGTATTAGACCCCTAAATCTCTTAACAAAGTAGACTTAGTCATCTTTTTATAAATCTCTTAACCAAGTGCACACATACTTTGTGTTTCTAAATCCTCTCACGAGGTAGATCTAATCTATCTCATTGTTACTCCTAACATGATAAGATCATCATAAGTAATCAATCTTTGTAAGCGTTAACATACTAATTTTTTTACTCTAGTAGTGAAGTTTTGTGGGTCTCATCACCATCGTAGTTTTTACCTTCTAACAGAGGTTTTTTGTGATACCAAAATACTAGTGTCATGGTTATTACTTGATTTCATGTATGTGTATTGTTTACTTTACATGCATTTACATTTTAGCAGTGATACTATATGTTTGGCGTATATAATCTACTTAGTCGGTTATTACAGAACAAGTGGTTACAAAGATTAGATTAAAAGTTTTTAAGGGTACTGATTCACCCCTCCCCTCTCAGTACACACCTCTCCATTATCCCAACAATTGGTATTAGAGCTAGTTCTCTTGTTTTGAAGGTTTAATCACTAAAGAGAAAATATCTTACAATGGAAAGGTATACACTTGATAAAACTATTGAAAATCAGAAGTTACAATTGTAGATCTATGTTGAACAATACAAGGAAGCCAAAGAGAAACTCAGGGAGATGTTGATTAAGAGAAAGGACACAGCACTTCGCTGTCATGATACTAATTATCAGGAATAAGAGATTCATGACCCATTTGACACATCTAGATCTGAATCTGATGCATTTGAAGGAATCATATCGAATCTATCTAAGAGCAATCAACAACTTACTAAACAAGTGAAAGCACTATAGATCAATCAAGATACACAAATGGTTAGAATGATTGAAGTCTTCAACAATGCAAAGAAAGTTGAACAAGATAGAAACATGGCTATTAATGATAGAATATAGATGACTAAAAAGTTACAAGAAAAAGAATCTGCGATATTGAGACTTACTAAACATTACTTTAAGATCACCAATAAAGTGGTTGTTATGAATCATGAAGAAAACCGAGTAAACATTGAACTTGCAAGAAGAATAGAAGACATTAGTGTATTGAAAGAAGAAAATGAAAAAATGAGAAATGAAGTGAAGATTTTACAACAACATAATGAAGTGATTAAGAGATCTGAAGAAAGCGCTAAGAAAATGGATGAATTTCTGAACTATCAAAGAAGACTGAACAACAATACTAGATTAGGGTATACCGAGCAAGGAGAATCGTCAAATTAAGTTGAACAAAGGGATGTATACACAAGTCCGAAGCCTGAGAATCCCTCTTGCCATTACTATGGAAAACCAGGCCACACATCAAATGCTTGTAGGAGCAAAGAAAAAGGTATTCCTAGAAACCCTCCTAAATTTAATGGTATTTGCTATAATTGTAATAAACATGGACATCAAGCACATGAGTGTAGATACAAGTTGAACAAACCACAAAATAAACCATACATGGATAAATACCGCCAAAATTGCAACATGCATGGTCATACATCACAAGCATGCAGGAAGAACACAAAAATCAAATATTGAAGCCTAAAGGACAAGAAAAGGTAAATCAACCGAGAAGATAAGGCAATGCTTATGCATGGGATTATAACACTTGGAGTAGTTGTACAACATGTGGTAAGTATGGACATATAGTAGAAAATTATATGAGATAATGGCGAACCAAGTCTAGGGATTGGTCAAACTGTGGTATGGCATGTTCTCACTGTCATAAAGTCTGTCACTTAAGTAGAGATTGTGCAGACCGAATAAACACTTATGGAAATGGCATTACAATTAAAGAAATTGTAAGGATCAAAAATCAAATGTGGAGGAGACCATCAAATGATAATGCAGGACCAAGCACAATAGTCGGTGACACCTCGTCCAATGGATTAGGTGGCTCCACCATCTCAAACTGAGCAATACAAGTAGGTAAGGAACTATGTTTTGCAAAGCTATATCTTACACCAGTTCCTATATTCACTGCACAAAAGTCAAATTAGCATGAATTAAGATGCACTATGGTATTATATTACTTTGATCTAGTTGAGTCGATTAATATGTACTGATTTAGTTATGCCAGTGGGTGAAAAGGTGTGAGACAATCGAGTTGCTATACAACCGAGCATTTGGTTTACTCATCGAGCTAAAGTATTGTCAATGTTAATTAAGCACAATGTTTGTTCACCGAGTGGCTGGTGAAGAGAATTTATTGCACCGCCCTAAGTCATTTGCTATAAATTTGATCAATGTGAACTCATTTTTTTACACCGCGATCACAAAGCAGAGTAGAGAAAAGAGAGCAAAGTTGTAGCAGAGCATTTTCGAGCATTCTACAGAGATTCTAAGCACATTCTGAGCACATAGAGGTTAGTCATTACGCATTCTGATATTACCGAGTCATTCAAACACTTTTGTACAAACCCTATACCATAAATCATGGCATCCACATTTCAAACCATGAAGGCAAAGATGGAGAAGGATAAAAAGTTTATTTTGGTTAAGAACTCCACTTGCATAGAGCCAAACTATAAGATCCATCCACAGGTTGCAGCCAACCCGACGACAAAGGTGCTTTTTCATTGATTCCTCCTAGGGTTTTGTTATTCCAAGACATGCGTTCTTGCATTCACTACAAAATAGGTGAAATTGGGGATTTTGAAATTATATTGACTTATCAGTCAGTATGCATAGATGAAAAGTTGAAGGAAGATCATAAACATTTGGAGGTTAAAGGGTTAACCAATGCCCTAAATTTCCAAAATACATTCAAGACCGAGTGGATATGCATTGTTTTGAGCCAAGTACATGATGGAAAGCTCTGGCTGGATGAGCCAAAAAAGATAACAAAAGATGTTATTCATGTCGTGACTGGGTATCCCATTATTTGATAAATCAAAATCCCTAAGGCACCCACCAAGAATTGAGATAGAAAAGTTAACAGGAACCGAATGGGATGGTGGAGGTCTCAAAATCAACTGCATCGGTGATCCTGAACTGAGATTTGAAGCATATGTCATTGGCTACAAGATATTCCAATGAAGCAGACCAACCAACGTCGCATGTGAAGTTGTTGACATAACCTACAAGATTGTTAAGAAAGGATTAAAATTTGACCTAGCCCAGCTATTGCAGAGACAACTTGAAGAAAATATGAGAACAATCTGATCAGCAAGATCAAACACATGTAAGTTTGGTTCTCTACTACTTCGCACATTCTTCTACATGCAAAACTTTTTTTCCTTCATCGGTAAAGTAAAGTGGAAGACAAACTGACCAATTACAATGCAAATCAATAACTTCATTACAAGTCTAGGGAAGAATTTTGAACTAGTTATGAGTGAATATTTTTCTAAGTTCAAAGAAAGGATAGAAAAGAGATCCAAAATACAAATTAGTGGAAAAATACAAAGATGAAATTTGTTCTGTAGTTGACACAGATACTACTCTAATCAAAGTAGTACAACTGAGAAAACATGGCTACCTCCTATGGAATATGAACTGGACATTGGTATTGCATTTGATGTTATAGAGAAATTATTGAATGAGCCAGTTGACAAATCTGCCATGAGATTTGGCACATATGATGAAGCAAAGACCAAAATATCAATTGGATTACAATTTGAGAAGATAACTAGGAAGAAGACCGAGATTGTTAAAAATTTAAAGAGAAAACTTGCTATCAAAGATGATTAACTAGATAAGGACATTGATGATATCATGGAGAAGACTACAATTGGTAAGGATGAAGAACCCGAACAAGATGTTGAAGCCACCGAGTCAAATGAAGAAAATGTGGAGGCACCAAAGGTCAAAAAGGGCAAAAGCGTAAAGACTAATCCTTCTCCCAGTACAAGATCACAATCAGTGACATCTGGTTCACCATCTTTAAAGAAGAGAATCACAAAGATAACCATACCAACACCAAAATTCACATATCATAAAAGGAAACCTAAGACCACAGTCCTAAGACAGAGAAAGAAGTATGTGAGGAACAAAGATGACAAGGATGATTCTGATGACAATCCTGAATAATTTAAGGTTGTGTAGAACAAGGCACCAAAGACTATTGATGAAGTTGCAGAAGTCATCAAGACAATCAAAGGATTATCACATCCTAAGATACATGCATATGCAGATCTAACTACCCAGAATAAGAACAAACTTGAAGAAGCTATCATATGTATGATGATCAACTTCAAACGAGTTCTTATTGAATTTTGTACTTACATTCCCCATGAATTATATGATAAGATATCAACTAGATGTTCATATGCACTAAACACTAAGAAACAGATGAGAGAAGAAGATCTCACTCTACTAGAAGCTAAATATATAGTGGCAGAGATTGATGAGATAATGCAGAAATATGCCAAGAAATTTCTCAAGAAATCATGAACATTGAATATCCTTCAAGGGAACATGAAGGAAGTGGATGATGAGAGCACCATAATTTGGAAAGATCTACTTTATTCACCTGAGGAAACTAAGGAAGCAAAAGACATTGCATCTACAATCGATACCGAGGTAGATCGATCAAGCACAGAATCAATAGATGTTGATGATGTAGATGTTGACAATGTATTGAATAGAATTCCTCAAATATTGACTAATATGAGTCACCCAGAGATCAAAATACATGACATAACTGAAGATGATCCTGATGATAAGGCTAAAGAAGATGAGATAGTTGGAGCAACCGAGACCATGGATGAACAAGACACAACAGAGGTTTCCCGAGCAATGGTAACAGGATAGTTGCCTATTTTGGTACAAGCTATTGAAATAGAGAGTGAAGCACAATAGAAGACACCCAAGAAGGTTACAGACACAAGGTCAGCTACCGAGGAACCTCACCAAGTCATCACACTGAATACCGAGCTAGCAAATAAAGAAACCGAGCAAAACTCAATTAGCATTAACTCTATCTCCTTCATCAAGTGTTCAAGGAAAGAAAAAGAAGAAGAAGAAAGGAAGGAAGGACGCAGTAACCTTAGATGAAATCATAGAAATTCCAGCATGGGATCCAAGGACACTTGATCCAGAAACATTGATGAAATACGGTGAATTATGCACCAGGAAAGCAATATAGGATAAATTAAGGCAAGAACATAAGGATGCACAAGTATTAGAAGTTGCCAAGGATATTATACATCAAGTTGTCCCCAACTTAGATATATCAATGAATCAACCCCCATCATTGATCAACTTGCACTGCTCACCGAGGTAATTAACAAACCTGACATTGATGCTAAGCAGAAATTGGAAGAGAGAGCAGAGAAGAAGATACAATACAAGGTTACCGAGAAGATCAACCAGGCAGTGGCAGTAAATAAGGTATCTCTGTCTGAATTTGTAAGTGGTTTAGAAACTATCATATCTGAAGCCATTACAATTCTATAGTAGTTTTGAACTTTAGATCACTTCACTACTGAGATTAGTGAAAAGATAAAGCAAATAGATCAAGATCTAAAAGAGGAGCAAATCAGAGAACAAGTAACCGAGCTACAAGCAATGTTACTACCGCATTTGGATATGATGCAAAAACATGTGACATTGGAAAAGAATTTGATTACCACCCTAGAATCGTCAGTGACATAAAGCATATATGATATGCATGCTCATATGAATCTAGAACTATTAATTCTTGAGCATTTAAAATAGGAATGAGAGAAGCTACTGGGAAATCTCAAGCAAGCCCATCCTAATATTTTTGACAAATTGTAAGTTATATTACTTTTGTCATTATTTTCAAAAAAGGGGGAAATATATGTATATAAGTATGGTGAAAGAGGATACTATAATCAGGAGGAGTTCGTATACATATACTGAGCATGTACAAAAAGGAGTCACCGTGTACAATATTATGTATAGTAATAAGTTTTTGTTATTAATGCCAAAGGGGGAGAATGTTACTCCAAATAAGAATTTAAGTTGTCATTAGTATTCAAGCACAAAAAATGGACATTTGGTAACAGAGTCACAAATAGGACAGTCGGTATAATCACCGAAGTGCAGAGTTAACTGAGAGCACTGATCACGCCCATAGTTAACCGAATACAGTGATAACCGAGCAGACAGACTTTACCAAGTAGTATACTATACTAAGATACCAAGTACATCGAGATACACAGTATGACCAACAACAATATAATCGAGATACAAAGACAACACTGAGCACTGAGAGACAACATTAACCGAGTAGACAAGAGGCCACATAAAAGTTTGTTATGGCACATCATTGTAGGTAACAACTTTTTGTCGAGCTAGATAATGATTTACAAAGATCGAGGAGAGCATTAATTATAGATTTACAACATTAATTTTTTAAATCTCCTATGTTTAGATGATGAAGGTAAATTATGTACAATGTTGATCTTAGGTTAGGGATGTAATTGTAAAGCCCTAATTAGGTCATAGAGGTTTGATATATATAATGTATAGATGTCATTTTGTAATGTATGTTGATCAAGTAATGATCAAGTAACCACCATACTACAGACATCAGAGACCAGACAAGGGTTTTAAGGACAAAGACTACATTGTAGCAATCAGTTATCAAAATAGATGCAAGACTATCGAGCAAAATAGAGCAGAAGGTATTATCATTCACATTGAGGCGATATGTTTTGTATGTAATTAATAGATATGTATCATCAATATTGAGATTGTACATGTTCAGATCACAATTCTGTTACTTTCTAACAATTGTAATAGACCCCTAAATCTCTTAATAGAGTAGACTTAATCGTCTTTTTGTAAATATCTTAACCGAGTACACACATACTTTGTGTTGCTAAATCCTCTCATGAGGTAGATCTAATTTATCTCATTGTTACTCCTAACAGGGTAAGATCATAAGAAGTGATCAATCTTTGTAAGCTTTAACAGGCTACTTTATTTACTGCAGTAGTGAAGTTTTGTGGGTCTCATCTCCATCGCAATTTTTACCTTCTAATAGGGGTTTTTTGCGGTACCAAAATACTAGTGTCATGAGTACTTAATCTCATGTATTTGTATTTTTTACTTTACATGCATTTACATTTTAGTAGTGATACTATATGTTTGGTGTATGCAATCTACTCAGTCGGTTATTACAGAACAAGTGGTTACAAAGATTAGATTAAAAGTTTTTAAGGGTACTGATTCACCCCTCCCCTCTCAGTACACACCTCTCCATTATCCCAACAAAAGGATCTATGTCATTTTGTGGTGAGGGAACTATTTCAATTGATTAAAACAATAAAGCTATTGATGTCTATTATGTAAAGGGATTAAGAAAAATTCTTTTAGGTGTCAATCGGTTGCACAATAAGGTATTTCAATTTAGTTTTATTGGAGGAAAATGTAAAATAAAAAAAAGTATCTAGAAAGCTTATTTTATAAGGGATAAGGAAGGTAAATGTCTACTATATTGAGATGTGTAATTCCCCCTAGGGAACCCTTGGAACATAGGGTCAATTATGCACATATCCATTTTTTTGATATGTAAGATAAAAACAAAATAAACAAATGCAATAACTAACCACAAGCATAAGCAACAATAAACAACAATGATCCTCATACGATTGTGCACAAGAAGAAGACTAAAAAATACAACCAAAGGTTCTAAGACAATCCACAATACAAGCATTAACAAATAATTCACATTCAAGCCACCATGTGGGAGTTCAAAATTTGTCCATGAACCTCACGGGTCATGACTGGACCATCGTTAATGGTTTCCAATCGAGGAGACAAGTCCATCCTCGTTACAATTCAATTACATAATTCCTTTTTAAGCCCAAAACAAGAAAATTGATATCAAACATGTATAAATTTTTTTTGGAAAATTGATTGTGAATGTATGGAAGGCATCCTAAGGAAAAAGGGTATCAAAATATGAAATTACATTCTTGATAAACCCTTGGGAAGTATCAATTGTTTTAAATGCGCTAATCTGGGAGTCATATGCACTATCGTGTTTATCATATGAGCTATTTTTTACTTCATATGCGCTAATTTGGGAGTCATATGTGTTAAAACTAACATTATATGCTTTATTTTGGGAGTCATATGTGCTAATTTAGGAGTCATGTATGCTATACTAACTCTGGAATCGCACAAACAAAATTTAAAGATAAAAATACAAGGGTTTTATTAACTCAAACACCAGATAGGCTTGCCGACACCAGCATACAACTTAATAACAAGGCTTTCTCCATACCAGGGAGTATTGGATAATCAAAGCAAGGAAAAACCCAATCAATAACAATAATACAAAAGGAGATTACTCTAAGAACATAAACAACAAGGGTATATAAATACATACAACCATAAGCTAAGTGAAAAGATAGCATTGAGAACTCGATGCTCATAGTCTCTATCGCATGATGAAATTCATCACCTATACATTGGTCTCCAATAATAGTAAAGTGTAATTCCACCCTACCATGTGGAACACTCAGGCCCACCCCATTATGCTCGCAGAGATAGTAACCTGACCACAATCACAAGATAAACACACACCAAAGAGGCTAACACTCACACTAAGTAGATGCATAACTCAAAGGATGATGCAATGGTCCAAGTGTAATCACAATTCAAGTAACATGATGCAAGTAGGTCAAGGTCACTACTTATATTTATAAAGGCTAAAATACAGGGACTCAAGCTGGAATGCCATTACTTGGCTCATGGTATCCCAAGTAGCACCGAGTCTTAAATCAACATCCATAAATGGCAAGGCTCGGTATGTATCTTCAATCAACACCCTTGGGTGGTCAAATATGATATCTTCTATCAACATTCTCAAATGACTAGGTGTTGTCTTACCTTCTATCAATACCCTGGAGTAGCCAAGTAGTCACTCACTCTTATTAATGTGTTTTTACCCAGATTTAGTTATTATATTATCACTTATTAAGAACTTCTTCACATGGCCTATACCAACCACTTATAGGTTAGGATCCATATAAGGATTCAATCCACTCCTCTATCCAAGCAATATACTCATCTCATTCTTACAGTGAGACATAATACAAAATATAAACAAGGCAAAAGCCACAAAAACCCAAAATGAAACATGGGACTCAATTGGTCTTAAACCAAGCGTGCGGAATGCTCAGGATCCCAAAATAGAAAACTTAATGTGTTCATGATGAGATCTCAAATACCAACATCACTAAGTAAAGATGCGAGCTCAAATCAAGCATCGAGCAAATATCACAATGAAGCAAATGGAATTACAAGTGCTCATTACACACTCATCTGGGAAATTTTCCAGGAGTATGCATTCAAACAAAAATCTATAAATCATAAAGTAAAACCATATAATTGTTGAAAACGTGGAGGAAAGTCCATTTCAATGGTCGAATTATGCCGAACATATGAAACAAGAATTTTGGGAAGCAAGCAAAACCATGCAACCCCAACAATTCCCCAAAAATAAAACTTCATATAAATCCACAAAATGAAAACCCATTTTACCTTAGGAACCAACAAAATATTCATGCAATAAAATTTCTAATCCAAGCACTCATAAAAAATAAGGCAGCATAACACTTCTAAAACCCCAAATTAACAAAATAAAAACATGTAATTACTCATATAAACCCAACCGAGTGATGAAAATAAACAAGATCGTGAGGGAGTTATAATTCTCAACCCACTAAATTATTGCAACATATTTCATTCAAATTCATGGAGCAAATTAAAAGTTACAAGATGACCCACCTCTCACAAATGGAGAAAAACTCAGAAATTAGAGAAAAAAAGAACTTGCCACAAAAAATGAATAACTCCACAAGAAGATGAGGAATCATGACATGAATCCAACGATAGGCTACCCAAAAATATCTAATGCACAGATCAAACCAAACAAGAAGAAATTAATTTTCTCCAATGCAATTTGGAGCAAAATCCCAATTCTCACTCAAAAGCCAAAGTGAAAAGTGAGTGAAAAGAACTCACTTTTTCCAAATAAAAGCACTTTTCCAAAAGGGACTTTTAAAACAAAAGTCACTTAAATAATTAAGTGAACTATAGAATTATTTTTAAAAAAATCACATCAATTCCAATTAAATGGAATTCAACTACGACTAATTAGCTGGGAAATAAAATAAACACCAAAATAATATAAAATTAGCATTTAATTCTAGATTGTCTACGACAACTGCAGACCTCTAAATGCACAAACACGCTCACGGGTCTAACACAATATGCATTATGAAATCTAGATTTACCAACACCTACTCATGGGATAATATAACAATAATGGATACATCGTCCATACATGGACGATATTGGCTCAAATATGAAAGGTCAGTGAAGCTATTTCTTGTGCCGCTGTCGGGAATAAAGACACACTTAAATCTCGCAACTCAGGTAGAATGGTGTCTGGTACCTACTCACTAAAACACACAAACATCAAGAGTAGCTACTCAAAATATAAATAGTTGAAGCACATATAAAACTAATAAAATGCCCAATGGAACACTGATGCTTTAGTGATGTGACTAGACATAAAGAATGATGCGATAGTGGTCGTTCCATTTTCTATTCCTCAGTGTATATATCATTTAAATAATCATTGCATTTAATTTTAACATTTTATTTAAATATAAATTGTTAAAGTAGATATTTACGACAATATAAGCATAAATTGGTGAAGGTCAATAACTGAAATACCCAAGAGTAAATAAGACACCATATAATAGGGAATGCAATAAAACCATCCTGATAACATAACCAATAGTATCAAATACAAAATACACCAGATATCATCATAAGGCATCATGTCACATCACATAGCATCACTGTGTAGATAAGATCAAAACTATAAACAACAAAATAATCTAACTTAAATAATAATCCTTCAAAAGTGGAATCTCTACTGGGTTTTTCCTGGGTCTGTTCATGATTTCTTTCTTCAGTGGCATTGACCTTCCTCAAATCATGTGATAAAGAATATTTGGTCCATCTGTGCTCCTCACCTAATTTGGGGTCCTTGGAAAGAATGTAATAACCCGATTTTTAGAGAGTTAGCTTCCCCTCCCCAAGCGGTTGCTGAGAAAGTTCTCATGGGTAGTGGATGAAAATATTAATCTTCTTCAAAATAACATAAATAATAATCTTAGTATCCCTTGTAAGGTTGATGATATCAAATTAGTGAAAGAATGGAATCTCAGTATTGATATCTCTAATTCATTTGGCAAAGTCAAGAAGAACATGGATGATTTGGTTTAGATATTTCCTCTGTGTGGCTAGATTAAAATTAACTTTGATGGGGCAGCTAAGGGGCTGGAATCCTAAGTCAAATGGGTGTGGGGGATTTGTAAGAGATGAAAATGACAATTGTACAGTCATGGTGGCACTTCCCTTGGGATTTCAGACCAACCACTTTGCAAAGGCCATGGTCTTCTTCCAAACCTTAAACATTGTTAGACGTCTTAACTTTATAAATGTTTGGATAGAAGGTGATTCCAACAATATTGTTAAGTATTTAAAATGGGAACATAATGTCTCATGGTCTATCGATCATATAATTAGGGATCACATTGCAATTATCCATTCTTTTGATAGATGTCATATTGCTCACTCTTACCGTAAGAATAATAAGGTGGTGGATGGACTTTCCAACATTGGTTTCCATCTTCAAAAAATAAAGACATGGGAAGGACAAAATAATTTAAATTAAGATATTATTTGTCTCCTTAGATACGACCAGATTAATGGAAAAACTATAGTTATTGCTATTAATGATGGAAGTGGCACATAGTTACTTTGGAATCAGTGCAAAGGGTGTAGTTCATCCTACACGGCAGAGTGCCATAATGATGAATTATGTCTCACATGTTTTGTGGGGTTTTTTTTTACCTTGTTTCCATTTCCATAATCAACATTCAGAATTTACCTTCGATTGTACTGGGCTCTGCAACTTGGAAGATGGGTGGAGATCTTAAATTCATTGAACTTGTTACCTTGGAAGAACGATGAAAATATGGTATAGGCTAAGGAAAGGTGATGTGACTCTCTATCATGAGAAGTTGTAGGACTTTGATAGAAATGTCACCAAGATTTTTACTTAGGAGTGGGAAAATGGGCACTGTCAAACTGTTTGGCAAAGAGTTCGTGGTTGATGAGAAGTTCATATCTAATATCACTGGTCTATCCATGAAAGGTATGATTTTTTTAAAGAATATGAAGGTCTCTAATAATGCTGTGAGAATTTTTCCTAAGACAGAGGAAGAGAAGGATTTGTTGGTGAAAGGTGATAATACTTACTATGATCCTGAGCAAATTAAGCTCCTATGGCATGAAGTGTTGAAGCCAATAATAGAGTATTTTACCTTAGATGGTAGATATAGCAAGGTTAATTATTACCATTTTGTGATGTTGAATAATTACAGATATAGGGATTTTATTTATTTCCTGTATTATTTACTATTTTTCCTTAGTTCCAACATAAAGGAGCACAGGAAGAACCCCAAATATCCAGTTCTTCATGAAGGTCTAATTTTGTTAATTTATGAGCATTGTCAGACTAGAGTTCCTAATACTCCCCTGAAGGCTATGATTCCTGCTGAGGAGATTGAGAAGGAGAATTTTGAAGGGTTTGATAGGGGGTGGGGAACAGAGGAGAATGATGATGAACCCCCCCCCCCTGGCTAAAAAACCTTAAGTTACCCCTAAGAAGATGATCAATGGAACCCCTAAGGCTGGGAAATTAGAGGTGTATAAGGGGATGGAAATAGAGGAGGAAGAAGATGAGCATACTGGCCCTACTACATTCGATAGAAAGAAAAAGTCAGCCAATAAGAAGGTTGTCTCTTCCAAAGCTAGGAAACTGGCGAAGGAAGAAGGGATGTTAACAAAGGAGGATGAGGAAGATTTTGTTGTCCCTTCACCCTCAGGGAAAAATATTACAACTAAGAAGGTTACTAGTGAACCCAGCAAAGGCTATCCTATGAGTGTGGTTTTGGCTACTCCTTGTTCTGTGGAAAGCAAAGATGCTAAAAATTCCAATACTGTGAAAGGGTTCCTAGTTTTGAAGCTAGAAGAGAGGACAAAGATGAGGTGGGTAAGGGTAAAATCCCCATTTTAGTAGACTATGAGACCTCTATTGATCATGATGTACCTATAGTATGTAAAATACCATCATAAGACTTTAATTCAAATTTTTAAACTCAAATTGACTAATTAAGCTATTTGAAACCAAAATACTCAAGAAGGTCTCATGTTTCTCTAATTAGAAGGACAATATGAATGCTCTCAGTTTCAAATGAGCAATCCTATAGTGACAACCTCTAAAATGAGAGTGAAAATGATGTGCAATTATGCTAAAATTCTAAATTGAATCCTAATTATGCTATTACAATGTTATATTGAATGTAAATTACTCTAATGGAAGTGAATGTGAATTGGTGGTTTGCATTAAGAAATGCATTCTATTTATAGGATTTCCCAAAGGGTAGGGGGTATAATGATTTAACCATGATTAGATGAGAGGGGTTGAATTGTGTTTCAAATAGGGGGGCAAGATGACAAAATGAGTGGCGAGGATAGAAAAGGCTAAATGAGTGGCTAAGATAGCAAAGCCTTGGAGTGATCCATGTGCTTCCAATTCTCCCTTCTCATTAGTTAATTGATTTTTGTCTCTTAGTGGTTGTTGAAAGTATTTAGGAATTAATTAATTCAAACAATTAATTAAATTAGCCATGTAGGGGGATTAGATGGGTTGTATTAAATTTAATTGAATTGAACTATATAACTAATTGAATAAATCAATTACATAGTTTAATTAATCCTTCTTAGCTTGAATTTAATTAATTAATTGCTTTACTAGTTAATCCATAATATTGACTTGAGTTGACCACTTTAACTTTGGTTGACCAAATTAGGGTGTAGACAAATGCTCCTATTTGAAGCAATGTGTGAAGCATGTTATTTCAAAGAATACCTGATGTTTGATTATTGATGACTGATTTGATGACTGATGTCGATTTGAGGAAATTGATGATGTAACATTGATTTCTTGATGATAAAACCTTGATGTAATTCCCTTATTTCAATTTTGATTCATTTTGATGCCTCGATGATAAAACCTCGATGTGATTCCCTGATTTTGATGCCTTGGTATTGATTTGATTGATTGATTGACGTTGATGCAGATTTAATTTGTGTTGGATAATGATGCAGATTTGATTGACGATGCAAATTTGATGACAACCTCGATATGAATCCTTGATGAAAAATTTAACTTGACTTTGATGCCCCATTGATGATTTTAAATGATTTGTCACGTTTTGAATGTTTTTTCATGAATACAATCCTATGCCCCCTCAGGCAATGAATTAAAATAAATGTTGTCAATTTTGATGATTTTGAGATGTTAAATGAGTTTTGGATATGTTGATAAAAATATTCATTTGAATTGATTTCATGATAATTAATGATGTGTACAAATGCTCACGTCAAAAGGATGCATTAAAAAGAACTCTTTTAATTAATTGATGTGGAAAAAAAACACCCCACCAAAAAGGTAAAAGTGGGTTTAAAAGAGAAAAGTGATTTTTTCCCTCTCGTTTGTACATGTTCTTTTTACAAATTATGCTTTGAGCTCTGCTTTTCCTCTTTGGTGGAATCTATGGTGGTACCAATCCGAGAGCATCGATTTGAATGTGGGAGGATTTTTCAACATCCGAGATCTCATGGAGCCCTGGTATGTTCCCAATCTCGCTTTTTTTTTTTCCTTTTAAAATTGATGTATATAGTGTAAAATTTGATTTAGGCATTGTTTTGTATTGAATTTGGAATCTTTCTAAACGTTTTGGCACCTATGCATGCCATTATGGCACTTGTGACTGATGCTAGAGTGCTTCCATGATGCTTTAGAGCACCTACACTAAGGTTTAGGAAAGTGTTATAGCACTTGTGCCTATTTTTAGAGCGCTTGCACCCTATATTTGGTATATTCCTTGTCTTTGAGCGCTTCCACAAGCTTTTGGAGTGCTTATCCACCTTTTGGCATATTCCCCATGTTGTTGTGCTTCCAAAAGATTTTGGAGCATTTGTACCCACCTTTTTTCATATTCCCCGTGTTGTGGCACTTCCACAAGTTTGTATAGTGCCTATGCACTTGAATTGGTAAGGTAGAGGAGTTTGGGCGCTTCCATGACTTCTTGTGGTGCCTATGGACTCCTATTGCATTATGCAAGTTGTTTGTGTGCTTTTACAATGTTTTATAGTACCTATGCATGTTTAGGAGCATCTTTTATGAATTAGAGTGATTCCAACACTAATGTTAGCACTTATGCACTTTGATGTGCAAATGCAAGTTGTTTAGGGACATGCATATCAGAATAACTCCAATATATGATAGGTTATTGATTCTTACACTTTTATCAAATAAACCGCCATAATGAATCCATTGAATGAATAGTAATGCGAGTTCCCTCACATATGATGTTGATTTAAACCAAGGTGTATACTTTCAATCATGATCATTGTATTGATATTGTTAATGTTGATCGAAAATAAGTCAAATAGGATGATGGTAAGATGTATTTAGTTCTCAATATCTAGAGAAACAAAATAGGTTGATGTGCTAAAAAAGATCAATTATATCACTTATTTTAGTTCAAAACCTGGATAACACCATGTCTCTTATACCCTATGGATGACCTTATACTAGTTCGAAGGCTAGAACCCAACCTGATGAATCCTATATTAACCAATATCCCCCGTGGGAAAAAGAACGAGAGGACAACCCATTCAGAAACATTGATCCTGCTCTTTACATTGAGAATATGCATCATATTCCTCATGTTCCCCATAGACCAACCATGTTTGAAGATGTCACAGATAAAGAGCTCAAAAACATAGATTAAGATGCCTATTCCACACAAGTAGTTGATGTTGGTGTGGAGAGAAACCCTAAAATATTTCTAGCCATGTTGATTAAAAAGGGAGTCAAACTCCCCGTTGAATTCAATGTGTCAACAATATGGCTTGAGAACCCTCTAGAAGGACAAAGCACAACTTGAACCTCTCAAACAGGTCCTGTGATATCCCAAATTTTTTCTCTTCCATCATCAATGACAACAACATAAGCGCAAACTATGTCAAACCAAACTAGCTTTGCCAATCAAGCTAGTACATCATCCACCCAAAACATGATGGCCTCCCAACTAAGTGTACCCCTAGTCACCAGTATATCTCAAGCATTGGCCTTATGACCTTTTACATCAAGCACTCATGCAGTGTCATCAATTACACAGATGAGGAACAACCCATTTGTGAATACTCGGACACCAGAGTCTATCTCTACTAGCTTTGGGCTCAATACTTCGCTTCCACATGGGTCAATCTCTATGGGTCCAACATTCAGTCAACGTCCACCAAAGGCTACACCTTTATTCCTAAAAGGATCCCAATAACAATAAAAACCCCATCAACAACAACAACAACAATCTTGGACCAATCAAATTCCCTAGTATCAGAATCACACATTGGGAAATCAATACCAAGTCCTAAGTACTAGATCATATGTCCCAACATAAGGGACACGGAGGCAAAGCCTTATACCTACAATGACACAAAGATTCATTGCCAGGAACGTTCCTCAATCTCAAATAGATATGCTGATACAACAAGTGAAAAGTCTACAAACACAAATGATGGACATACAAAATCAGGGGCAAACCAAGTCCTACATAATAGAGGACTTGTACCCATACCCATTTGATTACTCATTGCACATGTCTCCATTTCCCACCCACTTCTCAATGTCCAAATTGACAAATACAGAGGCAGTACCAACCTTGTAGAGCATATCAAAGAGTTCTTTGCTAGCTGTATTGAGGTTGCACATGATGAAACTTACCTAATGTGATTGTTTCCACAAAGCCTAGCCAGACTAGCAATGGAATGGTTCTCACACCTACCCCATGGCATTCAGTCTAGGGGAGAATTGGCTGAAAGTTTATTGCTCACTTCCATCATAACATCAAACACAAGGTCAACATCAAGGACCTCTATGATATTAATCAAAAAGATGGTGAATCCTTTGTTAAATTCTTATAAAGCTAGAGGAACACTGTAAACACAATAGTGTATGATGTGCCTGAAGTAGACCTCATAGTCATGTTCATTGAAAATATGATCCCAGATATGTCATTCACAATAGAATTGTAGCTCGATCAAAATTTCAAATAACTCATCGAACAAGGAGTTCAATGTGAGAAAAACTTGGTCAAGAGAGGAATCCTTGTAGATCCTACCCAAACAAACATGAACAAGAATGCAACAGATAAAGAAAAATGGTGGAATAAGAAAAAAAATGTCACCAATGATGGTGTCATTAACGTCAAAATAGTCAACTATGCTCAACCCAAGGTTTCACTACAAGGAGCACCCATGAAAAATAAAAAACCCACGGTGCACACTCAACATGAAAATATTCAAAATCAAATGCCCACTGTTCATGCAGTAGCTGTGTCATCCAACCAACCCAATACGCAATGCCCAAAAAGGTTTCTATTTCCTAAACATGACTACACACCATTAGGAGAGTCGATAAAGTCATCCTTGGAAATGTTTATTCAAACCAATAATATCACTCTGCCTGAAATCAGAGAATATGAACATGGTGCTGTGAAACCCAAGTGGTGGAATGATAACAAATTTTGTGAATATCATTAGGTAAAAGGACACAAGACACCCAAATTCTACAGATTGAAAAATGCCATACAATATCTAATCGACCAAGGGATTATCGATGTCACAAATACCCAATCCAAGGGTACAACCGATCACACAATCTTCAATGATACATTCCATGATCATAACAAAGGGAAAGCCTCTACATCTGGTGGTTAGTATAAACAAGTGAATTATACCTATGCTATCTCTGATAGCACCATCAATTGCATTAATCCTTTAGATAGTCATGTTGATACAATTACTATCAGAGATCCCAATGCCAAATGCGTTGTCACAATGCGACGTTCTAAGGTTGTTTTGCAAGGAGCGTGTTCCACTTTAGTTACACCAGCTAATCCTCCAACATCCTCCAATCCACAAACTAGTCTAGTGGATTAGCTAAAGCGTGCAACTATCCAGATCTCCATGTTCAACCTCTTGCGCATATCCCCATAGAATAAGCAAGCTATGGATCAAGCCTTTCAAAATGTAGTTGTCCCATGGGACATAACACTAGAGAATTTCCAAACCATGGTAGATTACATCACTGCCAATAAGCATGCTACCTTTACAGACCATGATGTTTCATTGTACAAGCCTCTGCATAACAATCCCCTGCATCTTCTTATCCAAGTTCACAAACACACAATCTGAAGAGTCCTCATTGATGGCGGGGTTGGGTTAAACATGTGTACTCTAAAAGTAATAAAAATCTTGGGATATTCTAAATCTAGCATTGATGTCACTAGGAGGATAAATATCAGAGCATATGACGAGGAGGAAAGATCATTAAAAGGTATCCTCATGCTACTAGTCAGGATAGGCCCTGTCATAAAGAACACCCCATTTCAAGTCCTAGACCTGGATTTGGGATATAACATGTGACTAGGAAGGTCGTGGATACGTGATATGCAAGCTGTCCACTCAAATTATCACTAGTGCATCAAGTTCCCATACCAAGGGGTGGAAATAATCATTGAAGGAGATCCAAACCTATTCCAATACTACAACGCCATAAGAAGTAGTGCAGATAATCAAGTGCCTTCAAATCAAGAAGCAAGCATTCCCTTCGCCTCATATTAAATTCCCAAAGACATACCAAGAAAGGTGAGGAAGATATCAATCAAGGACAAAGGGTGTGGTGAGTACAACTATGAGAAATATTTTTCCATCACTAAAATGCCTCAAAATAGAAGATCATATGGCATGCCTCAACTGGTGGAAACACATGAAACTTCAGAACCAATTCTATTCAGATGTCCGCCAACCACATTTGTTAAATGGGGGGACATAGCTGAAGAAAACCATTTCGACCCAAACATCAACACTTGGTTGTATAAAGACTCTCAAGACACACCTTAAGCATAGATACCTCTGTCACAATATGGGGTTTGTTTCACTATTCTGTAGAAATTTGGATATGATAGTAAGATTGGTCTGGGGGAAAGAAAACAAGGCTTAATGGAACTGTCTTTACCGCCAACCCAAAGAAACAAAAGAGGGTTAGGCTATGGAAAAAATAGAACTAGTTTTACCATCTGAGATATAACCATAGACTATGAACAAATTATAGAATTAATTCAGGGGCAAAATCTAGAACATGCCCTAATTAGCCGTATACTCCAGTGGTTATTGCCATCGGAAGTGGAACCCTCTTATTCCCAATTAAACCTTAATTAGACTATCCAGGATGATGCAAAAAGTGAGACATCTAACAAGCATTCTAGCATGAAAAATTCCCACGACTATGAGTGGTTATCCCTCTATAATTTTGAGTCACCCATCCCAGACTATTCCCCTTGGTTTGTCAGTACTATGCACCTTGAAGAAATGTTTGACCAAATGACCATAAAAGACCAACCGTGTATCGATAAACAAATTGATGTTAATTCCTTAAGTGGTGCATCCACATCCTAATCCCAGTTTGTTAGAACTATCACCGCGGTCCCGTTCATCCAAGCAGAGTCATCCCCCCATGCATATCTTTGTCTAGTCTACCCCGACCTGATAGAATGAGATCAACAAGGACAACCTGACATAGATGTTTTTGAGAATGATGAAGCCATCGCAGACTTCATGGGACACCGAGAAGGCATACCATCAGGAGACCACAAAGAAGGCTTCTCCTTTAACTTGGATAGATTGACATACTTTAGGGAGGAGGCTCCTCTTTCTAGTCGCAAAATCAAAATAAAAAACAAAAAAGAACAGCCAGTAAGTGAAAAACGCAAGGCACTTTCTGACCATAAAAAAGAGAAAAAAATAAAGGACGTATCTTTTCGTAAAAACCTCTCTGAGGTGCTAGAGGATGGAAAGCTGGAAATCCTCCCCTTAACAGAAGAAAAGTCGACGCTACTAGAAAAAGAAACAAAGGAAGTTAATATAGGGGATGAAAATAACCCTAAACATATCTATTTGGCTAAATTTCTTACAGCAAAGGAAAGAGAATGATTCATTAGTTTCTTTAAGGAAAGATAAATCAACATCGCATGGTCTTATGTAGACATGCCAGGTTTGGATCCAGAGCTAGTGATACATCATCTACCATTTTTACCAAATGCAAAACCTGTTAAACAAAGATTGAGAAAGATGCATCCACACATCACTTTATGTGTCGAAGCAGAATTGAAGAAACTCCTAGATGTAGGATTCATAAGACCAATTCCATATGAAAATTGGATAATTAGTCTAGTTCTAATAACCAAACACAATGGTCAGACCCGTATATGCACATATTTCAGAGATTTGAACAAGGCTTGTCCCAAGGATGACTTTCCTCTACCAAACATTGACATGATAGTTGACCTAACAACATGACACCAAATGTTATCAGTCATGGATGACTTCTCTGGATATAACCAAATCAGGGTTGCACCAGAGGATCAACACAAGAAAACATTCACCTATGCCTGGGGCACTTACTATTGTTATGCCTTGCATACCCGTCCCTAAATTTTGTGTGCCAAATGTCAGGTCCCCCCTTTTTTTGCCTTGGTTTCATTTTGCCTCTTTTTCCTTTCAGGCCCTTGCCCTTGTCTTGTCTTTTTTCTTGTCTTCTGTCCACTTCGGGATCCAGATCTCAAAGTATTGTTTCTCGGAGCCTATGGTTTCTGGACCCTCAAGACCTATCGATAATCCATCTTTATTTTCAAGATGAATGATCGTTAGGTGCCCCGAGGCCCGGACTCTGTTGACCAGCTTGTTTCTCGAAGTAACTTTTGGTAACTAATGTGCTCCCCTAAGCATTATTTAGGGCCTTTTACCTTGTCATTTTTACACTTACCATGAACTAATTACCTTCTGGTGTATTATCTTGAGAGTGAAGCAATTTGTTTTCTGAGCTGAGACATTTGAGCTAGAAAGTGTAGAGGTGTGTTTGACGATTCTCCAAGTGAATTTAGGTGACGAAGTGAGATTGTTTTTAGTACCCCCTTTTCAACATTTCAAGTTTTAGGTAGGCCCTTGGGCTTCTTTTCTTTCTGTTGTATCTTTCCTCTTTGTTTTCGTTTGTTGTTCATTTTGTTTTTCTTGTTCGTTTGATGTTGTTGTTGTTTGTTCCCCTTTTTAGCTTATCTGTTTGTTTTCCATTCATTTTTGTCTATTTCACCTTTTTGTGTTTTTGGGTGTTCATCTGCCCTCGTCATCTGCTATCTCTCCTAGACATGGTGCATCTCTTTTTTTCTTCAGAGTCGTATGACTCAAAGGCGAGACATATGTTTCCTTTGGTTGTAAATTATCTATAAATAGTGTTTTGTGTCCAGCTCTGTACTCTGTAAATTCTTTAAATATGGGTCCATGGAACGTTGTGAGTTCCTTGTAAATAATCATTTGAGTCCTGTAGGCTAGAGTTGAGTTCTATAATTTTTGGAGTGCTCTGCGCATTCTTAATAGCTGAGTCTAGTTGTACATTGTTGAGTTGTCTAAAAGTTTTGCCTTCCTGCACTGAGGAGACGTTGCGTCTCTAAGAGTAGTTTTTAGTAAAGGTCCCATGTAGGTGACTCATAGGGACACCACTGTTCACAATTCTTTATGAGGTTTGAAGAACATGTCCACCCAATAAATTCATTTTCCCTTCTGGTTGATACAACTTTAGTGTTGAGGTGATGGCTATGTTAGTTCCAAAGGCCGACTCGTCAGCAAGTCGTTAATATTTCTCTCTCTCTTCCATCATTTATGTCTTAATGATAGAATTAATTCCAACATGTGAGCATTTAAAATTTGTCCCAAGTGACATTCATACCACTCGCGCCATAATAGTTGTCCATTAATTTTCATTACTTATCTGAGTGTGCATGCATGTGTTTGGGTATGACAACACGGTCGACTATCTTGTCACTGACATTACTGTCCTTTTGACTTAATTCCGGGTGTCTTGGTGACTCCGAAAATATTTACCCCATTCAAAATTTAAGTCATTATTTCCGGTCTTTTGTGCGCATGAATGGTCTCATGTGTCAATTTGCATGTATCAAAGATAACCTCCGGACACATGTTTTATTTTAAGATATCTAATATTTTCTATTTTAGGTGGGTAAGTAAAATTGCGCTCAAGGCTTCCGGATCCTGGAATCCTTTTACCAATTGTTCATTTTAAAAGTACAACTTAAAGGAAGAAATAAATGGCTTCAACATCGTCACCTCTTGGGAGCCCTCAACTCTTGAGTGCCTCTGTAGGCACTGTCAAGAAGAATAAGGCAGATCAAGTACTGGCAAAGCTCCCATTGAACCAAAAGTATAATAAAGATGGGACGATTCAGGGGTCCCAAATTGAGTCCATTCTTAAAGAGATCACCGACACGGATGTTAGTACCTGGATTGAATTGAAGGGCCTTATTCAATCAATTCATCAACAACGATGGGCCAATGACTCTATTTCAATCCACTTAGCGGCATCTCGTATCATTCAAGTGGTTGGTTTTCCCTACTCATTGCAAGCACCAAAGTTAATATTTCTCCTAGAAAAATGTTACAATCTAGGTAGTGGATTTGTTGTGGTGGTCTCACCCAACCCCCTTGGCTACCCAGTGCCCATCGTATCCCTAGACCGTGATGCCACCACCACAGGGTGGCGCATCCCATTCTTTCCAGATGTTACCAAGGCCACTTCGCTTACACAATTTGAGGGAGTAGTTGATCTAGTGTGACACCATCTCAATTCCAAGTGGCTAAAGAGACCACGTCAAGACTTTAAGAAGATGTGGTTGGATATCCTGCTCTCCGACTTCAAGGAGTCGATCTAGGCCATAATTATATTTCTATGCAAGATTTTCAGGAAACCCCATGCTTGGGAGTTTGCCCCTTGGATGTAATAATTTTTATATAGTATGACCACCAACAAGGCATGCTTTGACTGGTCCATCATTATTGTCAAGCATGTAGATATCTAGATGATGAAGGTCGAGATAGAGCAAAAATTCTAGCTGCCCCTTGGATGTACTACTTTTTATATAGTATGACCACCAACAAGGCATGCTTTGACAAGTCCATCATTATTGTCAAGCATGTAGATATCTAGATGACCTCCTACATCCTCTAGCCACTTGCCTAGTAGTACCTGAGAATTCAGGGATTAACCATAGTTGGCGTCCTTGGGGATGGAGCTGCACATGCTACCTTATGGGACCATTTCCCCCAGTTTCAGTGGGATAAGAGTTTCCCCCATTTTTGCAGAGTCGACGACGCCATCATCTTCCATAAGATCAAGGTGATCACCAATGATAAGGGATTCAAAATGTCCCCATAGGCCATGGACTTGGTTGATCCATGGGGATGTTATTTCATCTAATTCACACAACATACCTACATTCGCGTATCAAGATTTTTCGGGCAACTGTTCCCGTTGCCCAAACATTGCAGAGACAAAGTCATTCTATTGGATTTTTGTAGGAAGATCCTAGAGATGCATGCCATGATGACCCAGAAGAAGCTCCCCTCTGTCCCTTTTCTGTTTGTGTGCAGAAAATACACCTGCTCCCTCACTGCAGCCCAGGAAGAAGAGAATGAGCTAAGTAGTCTGGGATTAGCCAAATTTTCATTGGGTCATAAGGATTACTATTTGCATGGGCTACTGACAAAGGCAATGCCAAGGGGATTAATTCCCATGCAATACACTTGGAGGATTTTTGGGAAAATTGCCAAGATAATTTTGATGTCTGGAGCTGACAATACTCCTAGTTTCCTAAAGGAATGATGGAACATCTCAATCTCTCGACATTCCCACAGGTATTTTCTGATAATGGGCCACTTGAGGACCTTGAGTACAAATAAACATGAATTGAAAATATGGACCTCCCTTCGGTGGATTGGAACACCCCATAAGTTTTGACCATTGAGGTCATCTCGAGAACAATGATCAAAGAAGCCACTCATATTTCGTGAGGACTTGCCCGAAGAGTGTCTAATTGGAAGCCTCAAGCTCTGAGGTGGTAGAGGAATCCAAATCCCAAGGTAAGCAAAAAGTCGACACCCTTCCTCAGGTCCTGGACCCCATTTTGGCCCCCCCGATGGAGCAGTTAGGTGAAAATTGTGAGCACTCTTGGAAACTATTAAACCCAGCAAATTCTGGAGTGACATTTGGTCTCGGAACCACTCTGGTAGGTTCTTGTACCCCACCAAGAGAATCCCCCTCTTTGGTCACATTGCTAAGTGCAACATGCGAAGTAGAGACTGAAGAGACAACAACAGTCACGGACCCCGGGTTGCCACTCAAGAGGAGAAAGAAACATAAGGCTGAGCAATCCCCACAAAGTAGAGACCCAGTTCTTGAGTCTGTGAACATACCTAATGTCAAAGTACTCTCCTCCTCCTCCTCTAACAAAGAAGATCATCCAGAGAGTCCCCCAGAGATAACATAGATCAACGTTGGTGATTTCTTCCCAATGGGTGATTTGGGGGAACTATAGGGTATGGTAGATAACAGAATGGAGGAAATAGAAGAACCAAAGACTGAGACTGTCGTGTAGGAGGAGTTAACAAAGGCCAAAGAGAGAATGACCCAAGAAGAAGATAAATCCTGACCAGAAGAGGCCGAAAAAGAAAGGATGATAGAAGAAGAACAAGAAAGTGGACAAACCAGGAAGCAATTGTTGGTAGAAGAGGAAACTGGACCTTCAGGAGAAATCGTACCCTCTTATGTGCTTCAAGACCTAGTTGGTGATCAAGGCTTACCAACATCCCTTAATATAGGGGCCAATAGGGTCATGACCATGTTTCAATAGGTAGATTTGAATGAATTACCTCTACCACCACCACCACCTAGCCCACCAATGGATGATATCTCAGGAGATGGTGCAAAAAATGAGAAAGGAAATACAGGTGAAGACCCCATCAACACAAAGGGAAACACATCAAGGGGAGAACCTGAACTGATCCTTAGCGATACCTTGAGCTTGGGGATGATAATGAGTGGGCCAATAGCCTCGTCGCAGTGGCTAGTGGAGTTCTGGAAAATAAAAGCCCTGATGACAACGGTGGCCCCACTATCACTAGCCAAAATGTTGGCTGAAGACCAGGCCGTAAAGAAGCCTAAGAAGGCTCGTACCCTTCATAACACTTGAAGGGCCCAACACGATAATGTAGTGGTGATAATAGCCGCCCCACCGACAGGAAAATAAGACTCGAAGGTTATTGTTGAAGAGTATGTGATCACGGAGGTGCCTTTGGGAAAAAGAAACCAACAAGGGGAATTAGACCTCTTAAACAAGGTAAGCCAGGATATCCATGCCCGGTATGAAAAGAAGTCCCAAAGGGTGAAGGATTTGAAATCTACCAATATGAATCTTCTCAGACTCTTGATAGAGTTAGTGCGCCCCCTTACTTCTGAAACACTCAAACCTTTGACGTCTGGAACAACGCTCCCTCAGGGTGATGTTGACGCACTGAGAACTATGAAAATAAAAGCACTAGCAATGGATGAATGGATGACCCAACATATTAGGGCAGTAAGAAGTTTTATGTTCGAGTCTCTCCCCAACTTCTTCCAGGTGCATACACAGTGAACCAATTGAAGGCCACCATTCCTCAGTGGTAGGGAGAGAAAAAAAAAAGAATAATGGAGAGATGCCATAGTGGAGATTTTAAATATCAAGGAAGATAGTGTAACGACGATAGGCATCCTAGGGGATGAGTCGTATGGGTTCCTCAAGACCCAGTACTCCAGACTTGAATTCAAAGTCAGGATTGGAATGTAATTGGTAAGGGTGCTAGATGAACAACTTTTGGTAGTCCAGACCCCACTAGACCAATATTTTGCATTTATCAAGGAGCTTACATCTGTTGACCCACTCAGCCCCGAGACTTATACTCTCATTGATACAATACTTAGCAAATTTGATGAGATGACCGAAGTTCAATTCCGGCCTGCCGGAGATTTCAGTAGCACTGTAATGGTGGAACTCTCCCAGATGATGCTCAAATGCCATGACACTACCAAGGTAGATGCGAAGTTGAAGGAGAAGTTTGAAGACACTGACGATCACTTCGAGGGTTTGGTTGATTGTTGAGATTATCTGAAGGACGTAGAAGAAGAAAGCATACTCTAGATTCTGGAGGCATATGAGAAGTTCAAAGGCCAATGAAATTTCCCAGATTCTAGGGATTCCTTATTTGAGGGTGGTTTCTGAGCAGTAATTCTTTATTCTTTGAGTGTAAGTTCCCGGACTCCAGAATTCCAGGTCATAATTTTTGTATTCTTTATGGTGATAAGTGTTGACAGCTCCCCCAAGTTGACTGATCACTATCTACAATTTGTTGTCAGACTTGAGGTCATCCTTTATGGACCGATGGGTCACTGTTGGCTAGAAAGTTCACTTTAGATGTCTTCCAACTCCCAAGGCGTCGTTTCAACATTTAATTTCTAGTGTACGAAGTACCGCTCGGTGACCAAGAACTAGAGATAAATTAATGAGGGTGTATAGCCCAAGTCACCCAAAGACCACCATCATGTCTACAAGTACAAAGGCACTTTTTCCAATGGAAAATTTCCTGAAGCCTCTTTCCTTCTTCCCTCTCTTTTCTTCTCAAATGATTATATATAATAAGATGATCCTGACAGCGCAAGTAGTACCGGCTGTAAATATTGTAATATAATATAAATAGATTGTGTAGGTTAAGTTTCCTAGGTAGATAAGATGTCTATAAATAAAAGGTCTGACTCCATTCAAAGGGTTGGTGAATTGATGATTTAGCTGTTTACAAGTCTTTCTAGCTATCTTTTTTGAAAGTTCTGAGTTGATTAATGCTCCCTTGGAGCCACTAATGTAACCTCTAGTGACGCTGGATTTCAAGTTAATGAAAGAATGAGAAGCACTACTTGGCATCATGTTTTGTATTGTTTCTGATCCTAGAGTTAATGAACAATTTTCATGTTTTATGCTTTCTTATGTCCTTTGTTCCAGTTCTTTAGTGATTTAATGAAATATTTTACCTTGCTACTGGTATATGTCTGATTGGCGATCATATGTATGCCCAGTATCTGTTGTTTATTTTCATCTGGAACTTTGTTGATGTTATGGAAATATATATCGTGACTATAGTTAGAGATTTACACTAACCCTATCTTATCTTTTGATATTTTCTTTCGTTGGAGATAAGAAGTGTTTGCAGGAAACCCATTATCATCGAAGTTCTAGAGGTTGATGAGTCAAAACTAGCTCCCCTCAAAATAAATAGTCACCTTCCCAACTAAGTTAATCTCACGTCGTCGTGACCCGACTAGCAGGTGCTTGGAGGCTAGGAGAGCTCGCTCTTTGGTAAACCTCTTCAGGTAGAGTTGGCCGGTACCCCGGTACCTGGTGACAACTATCTCCCTATTGGTGAGGCCACCACAAAGTCCCGTCAACATAACCAAATTAGGATTGCACCATATGACCAACACAAGACAACATTCACCTGTGCCTGGGGCACTTACTGCTGGAACGTAATACCATTTGGTCTAAAAAATGTAGGTCCAACTTATTAAAGGGCAATGACCATGATATTTCATGATCTACTTCATAAAATAATGGAAAACTATATTGATGACATACTAGCCAAATTAATGCTCATAGAAACTCACCTACAAGTTTTGGGCCCGATATTTGATCGAATGTAGGAGTACAAGGTCAGACTCAATCCAAAGAAGTGTGCATTCGGAGTTACTCCTGGAAAGCTCCTTGGATTCATTATATCACAAAGAGGCATCAAAGTAGACCCAAAAAAGGTCAAGGCCATCCTTGACATGCCACCACCAACAAATGTGAGGCAACTACAGGGTCTACAAGGTAGACTGCAATTTGTCAGGTGATTCATCGCCCAAGTGGCAGACAAGTGTCATCCATTCCAACACCTATGTCATAAAGATGTGATATTTATATGGATAGAACAATGCGAGAAAATGTTTCAAACCTTCAAGGATTATCTATTGAAGTCTCCAATATTGGTGCCGCCCATTCAAGGCAGGTGACTCCTCTTATATATCTCAATAATGGAGTAACCACTAGGTGTTCTCTTGGCACAACACGATGACCAAGACAAGGAAATAACCATTTACTACCTTAGAAAAAGATTGGTGGGCTACAAGCTAAATTATTTCACAATTGAAAATTCATGTCTCATAGTTGTCTTTCCTTCCCAAGAGTTACTACATTACATGTTGAGTCATCAAACAAAGATAATAGAACACATAGATCCATTGAATTACTTGTTGAGTAAAGTAGCACTAACAGGTCGACTCGCAAAATGGGTCATGATCTTAAGTGAATTTGACATAGAGTACGTGGATTGAAAGGCTATCAAAGGAAAAGTAATTGCAAAACAACTAGCAGAGGCACCAATACAAGATCATCAGCCTGTAGTGTCTAACATTCCAGATGAATCCATTCTCACAGTACAACCAACAATAGAGGTTTGGCAAATATTCTTTGACGGGTCATTTACAAACCATGGTGCAAGAGTAGAGATAGTACTCATTACCACAAATAATGATGCAATTCCTAAGTCTTTCCGACTATACATGCACAAACAACATAGCGGAGTATGAAGCTCTAGTCATTGGATTGAAGACAACTATACAATGGAGAATAAACAACCTAAGAGTCTATGGTGATTCCTAATTAGTCATCAGCCAAGTAAACAATGACTACATGACAAAATACAAGAAATTGATCCCATATAGAGAGCTGATGGACAAGCTACGAGCTTCTTTTCAATTCAAGTATTTGATAAGGTTCCAAGAGTTCAAAACAAAGTAGCAGATGCGATGGCTACTATAGCATCCTTGATCGACATGTCGGGTAACGAAACCAAATTCTAATTTTTGGTAGAGCAATTAATGATACTGACATATCAAGCTCCAATTACAGAGTCAACGTGTGTCCTTGATGGTCCTGAGTCCCCTTGGTACCATGGCATATACAATTACCTCCAAAATAATAACCTACCACCCAACCTGTCTAGGAACCAAAAGAAGTCCCTCATCTGTCAAGCCTCTAGGTACACCCTTCTCACTAGTACTCTATATAGAAGAAGTCTAGATGTAATGCTTTAATGATGTCTCACTTCCATGGAATCCTTGAGAGCCTTGTACAAGGTACACAAGGGAATTTGTGGGGCCTACATAGGTGGCAATAGTTTGGCAAAGAAGATCACTAGAATGGGATACTATTGGCCCATAGTAGAGATAGATGCTATAAAATATGTGCAAAGGTGCTGACAATGTCAGATTAATGGAGATCTTATCCATGCACCAACTCAAGATCTCAACCCCATCACTTCACCATGGCCATTTTCTAAACGGGGATTTGAGCTAGTGGGTAAAATTACACCAACCTCTTCTAATGGTCACAAGTACATCATTGCAACAACGTGCATAGTACTTTACTGAATGGGTGGAAGAAATTCCTTTCACATACATCACTGGTAAGCAAATCTCCATGTTCACACTAAACAACATCATCTATTGATATGGAATCACTCAAACCATACTCATAAATCATGGTACACCTTTTCAAAATCAAGATGTTAAAGATCTCTGTGACAAGTTCTAGATAAAGCAAGGTTTCTCTTCGTTCTACTATCCCCAAGGGAATGGGCAAGCAAAATCCACTAACAAAACCGTCCCGAAGATCTTAAAGAAAATAGTCAATGAGTCTGGGTGAGACTGGCATTTGTAGCTCAATCCCGCACTATGGGCATACAAAAATAGTGTGAGAACCCCTACATGAGCAACTCCATTCTCACTAGTATATGGATTAGAGGTGGTCCTACCCCTCGAGGTTGAAATCCCCTCCCTTAGAATCTCACTGAAGAACATCATTTCAAATGAAGACTACAAAGCAAGACTCAATGAACTAGAACTGTTGGATGAGAGAAGACAAAATGCACTCAATCACTTACAAGGCTATCAGAATTGCCTTAGAAGAAACTATCACAAGAAGGTCATGCCATGAACCTTTGAGGTAGGAGATCTCATCCTCGTGGAGAATCAAAAGAACCAAGTAGAAAAGGTTAAACCAGGAAAGTTTGAACCTAATTGGCTAGGACCCTACGTCATCATAACATCCAACATTGGGGAATATCAATTGGAAACTCAAGAAGGATATCAAATCCCTGGTTATATCAACAACATGCACCTCAAAAGGTTCTACGCCTGAGACCCTGAGGCCAAGGGAATATATCTAACATCTAGAAAATACAAAAAAATCAAACAATATAAAAGGTTACCCTAGCGCCTTGGTGACAACAATTTTTTTTTAAAGAGAAAAGTAAAGAGCAACACAATTGCTCTCTCAGTAAAAATATGGCAAACAAAAAATATTGGGCAGGTACCTTGGTGAAAACCTAGTAGACAGGCGCCAAGTGTTCAAAACTCGCTTCGCCATCAATGAAATCCATAAGATTAAAGCTTGTGCTCCCCACATGCAAGATTGAGTACCCAAACTTATTCTCAAAAGTGTAATCCCCTTTGAGCACCACTCTTGTTCACCAGACTAGGGGCAATTCTAAAAGTCCTAAAAAATCCCTAAAAATCTTAAAAAGTCATCAAAAAATCCTAAAAAGAGAAAAATGTCCTAAAAAATCAATCATCGTAAAAAAATCAAATATTGCAAAATCTCAGCAATAAATCATCTTTGTTATCAATAAGCGAATGACGATCAAACAATCAATCAAATGTCAAAACTATGAGCTTCACAAATTGGCAATGGACTCATATGACTCATCTTTATTAGCAATCCAATCTGTCAACAATCAATTCAATCAATCAATCTTCAAATCAAACTATCAATTGTCTTATACAGTGACAAATATACTCAAAACTAGACATATTGATCTTATATGAGTCATCCACTCTGAAACCAGACATAATCAAGCATCAAAATCAAGCAAATCAAGGAACAATAAATTTTTGACCAGGTCAGTCGTGTCAGTTAGTTGTCAATTTATCTTTCGTGATTATGTTATTACGCTACTCAAGGATACTACTGAGTGATGAGAGTAGCTATGATGGATCATGATCCTATTTTCTTTGATAGTTGTTTGTGGATTGTTTCAATTCAATTATGGGGCAATGAGGATTCATGATAAATGCGGTAGGAGCTATCACATATCTGACAGCCACACAGTTCCATGATCTGAGCTAAACCCTGGAAAAGAATTGAACAATCCTTCTCTATTATCTTCTTGTTGTTATTAGGAAATGATAGCGGTATCTAGATGGTCTATATCTGGGTGCATTTGGCTTTCTCTTTGGTAATTTTATTTTTCTTATCAAAAATCATAGCGATATCCAAATGGTCAATATCAAGGTACATTTGGTTCTCTCTCTTTTCATTCAAGGTCATAGCGGTATCCAAATGGTCAATATTTGGGTGCATTTGATTCTCTTTCTATTCATTTTGTCTACTTCTGGTTATAAGATATCATAGCGGTATCCAGATGGCCAATATTTGGGTGCATTTGAGTCTCTTCCTTTTCATAATAAGGTGCAATGATGAATAAAGTTGGAAAACATGACAATGACTTGGTTTCATCACTCCATCTTTCATTCAATCCCTTCCTATCACAGCTGATCTATCACTAATTTTCTTCTAACTAACACATACATTTACTCAAACACATGGTACATTTTAGGATCGCATTCATTTATTGCATAAAGAAAAGAAAATAAAAGCATACATACATCATAAATAGATCATACAAATATGCATTCATCACAAGAACCATCCTACATACATATGTCAATATCATAGGAAAGTAAAAATTATACATCTAAGAGTCTGCATAATAGAACCACATCAAATGCATATAACCATAAAGCATTTCATAAAGTGTATCAACATATACAAATCATATAGAAATAAAGTGCACATCATATAGAATCATGTCATAAATAGAGCATCTCATATATCATATGTCTGAGTACAATGGACGGTCGCAAGTCTTCGTAATGGTGATCAACATAAATGTCTATAAATATCGATACATCATCAATACAAAATCAGTACAACATCTGTACAAAATCGATACAAAAATGGTACAACAAGGTACATGGTAGTACAATGCTACAAAAAGAGTCAAAAACTGCTACCCCCACCCTTGCCACCAGGCTGACGAGGGGGTGGCGTCTCAGATCCTGTCCTTCGTTGTTGCAAAGGAGGTGCCACACCACTACTCTGCGATCCCTATGCTCTACTGGATCTCTGAATCAAAGAAATAAACTAGGTCAAGGTGAACAATTGCTTCATATACAATGTCATCAACGACTTAGTCACTTGCTGAATAAACATATGAAACAACTTCCTATGTTGAAATGACTTTTATGATAAAGCTTATATGGGTGGATTTATGATCTGGCTTTGTCTATCTCTATGGCTATGGGTTTGGATTTCGGTGGGTCATAATCTCTATCATGAAAATGAACATAAGAATTTGGATCTTGATCTGTAAAGGAAAGCAACAACAAGAGCAAGATCCAGATAAGCTTCATAGGCAAGAACTGGAACAACTACAGGACCTGGAACTGCTGCGGCTGCTGCTACCAGCTTTATTGGTGGCGAGCTTGGTGTCAGTGTGGTAGTAACTGGCTTTGTCTGACCCCCAGAATCTTTCACAACTAATATCAGGAGGGCTTGTAACTATTTTCACAAACTATCGGATGCTAAGACAATAATTTTGTAGTATCAACAAATTGACGCTCATGTCGTGACTTTTCGCTCAAATTTTTTGAGGGGGCATAAATACACTTGCTATCGCCAGGGCAAGCTGGAACTGGATCAAAACAAAAGATTCTTTTACACAATGCAATAACCCACAATGCATCAAAGAGGGGCAAATGTAGACACCCTAAAATGGACAGACTTGTGACGTTACATTAAAACACTAATTTTGATCTATTAATTAATAGTGTTTTAATCATTAATTAATCATCTATTTCTTCTAAATCCATTCCCCAAACCATTTAATCACTTCCCCAAAATAAATTAAATAATTAATTTTATTTAATTAATTAACCTTAATTAATTAATTAAATTCAATTTCCTAAAGTTTAAATTTAAATATTTAAACTTATTAATTAATTATTCTAATTAAATTAATTTCATTGAATTAATTTAATTTCACTCGATAATTCAGTTCTAAATAAAAAAGAATTCAATTATCACATGTTTGAATACTTTAGTTACAAAAATCAATTAAATATTCAAATAAATTTGTTCTCAAGTTCAAAAAGGTAACTCGTGATCAACTTCTCAGTTAACTAAACATCCCCTCTTCTCTCCAAGTTGAAGAGGTGGAGTTTACTGGTTGCTCCTTAGTTAAACTAAAACATCACCCTTTCTCTCCATGTTGAAAAGGTGGAGTTTACTGGTTGCTCCTTAGTTAGCTAAAACATCACCTCTTCTCTTCTAGTTGAGGAGGTGGAGTTTACTGATTGCTTCTGCAGTTCCTTTTGATCTCAACCATACATTCTCTAATCTCTGGGATTAATCTCAACCATTCAAATCATTTTCCATATTCTATATAATCAACCCATCACAACCATTTGAAGGATCCAGGATTTCAAGCTTTTGTGCACACTTACTCTATGGGATTCTCATACGAAGCAACAAAGCAATCTTGTGATCATAATCGAGATCATTTTCTCAACACTCCCAAGGCACAGACGCTACCGATACCAATACTGAGCACCACACACACAACGTTTCAGAAGGAGTAGAGAGAAGCAATAGAAGCCTCGAGCATTGTGGTTTGCATTCATTTGGTTTCCTCTATCTTTGCTTGTTATTTTATTGTTCATAGGTTTGTTCTTAGTAGTTTGATTGATTTACTTGTTGCAAATCGGTTCTACTAACCCTCGTAATTGAGCATGTAGAACACAACCTATACAAAAGGAAGCGCGCGCCCACACACACACACACACACATTCATTTAACAACTTCTTTTAAAATATATATACATCTACATTTTCTTAAATAAATATTATTCATTTAAAAAAATTTATATTATATACATATTTAATTAGTATGCGATAATATATTCCTTTTAGAAAGGAAAATATATTACTAAACAAATTAAGAAAGCTTTTAATAAAATTAATTAAAATAAACTAAAAACTACATTCATATCTATTTCTAAGAAATGCTTTCTGTAATTAAAACCAAAAGCCAACAATTTTATTAGGGGAAATAAATATTTAACAAGTGCCACTTAGTGGGAGTACTTGTCATTGTAGACTATAGAAATTGGACAATGGTAGTTTGAAATTAATGATCTTGTAGTTAGTGAAATTAAAAACAATAATACTTTACCAATTTTAAAAAATAAAGTTGTAATCACAATAGTACCTATAATTGTAAGCATATTCTTATTATTCATTTTGTAATTTAAAATTGTACTTATAATACTAGCTATAATTGTATTAGTAGAATACTGATACCTTGTATTTGATGTTTAATTGTTACTATGCTAATTCATTATTTGAAGTTGTAATTATATTTATAATCCTACGTATAATCACCTATGCCGATTTTTAGTCTTTAAAGAAAGAAAGATTAGATCATAAGTTATTTTATTTCCGTTTAAGTAAGAAGAGAGCTAAAAAAGATTAAGAAAATACTATTTCATCTAACTAATTGGTCATCAATAAAGTTAATTTTATTTCAATTGAAGTACTACGAGAAGTAAAAATGATATAGAAGGGGAAAGACTATTCTCATTTGGATGAAAGTCACTACAAACATGTTTGCATTACGTCTCTTAAAAATGAATTTGCGAGCTTGATTAATGAAGGTTACACTTGTTATCTAGGGCCTACATTAAAATTTGTAGCTAGAAAATTTTGCCATTCAGTTAATGAGGGGCTCCTCCATTTAAAATATGATTTTGTCCTTCAAAATGTACTATTACAAGCATCAGTATTGTAACTTTTTTCAATACAAGAATTTCATGTGTTGTTGAGTCATTAGGCATTAAATTTTTGTGTTTGGGTTTCAAACTGTAGTAAATAAATATGCATCACTAACACTCTTGGAACATGAAATGGAAAAAAACAATTGTCATATTATACTCCTCACTTTTATTTATTCATGAACAAACAATCGAGACACATGTAATGTATGTGCTGCTAGAAATTGAACTGAAACAACTTACAATGCAAGATTTGATAAATTTTTTGTAGAGCTAGTTATCTCTCTCTATATACAAACTAATTCATGAAGTGGAGCTGTGGATGATAATGTAGAAAGAGAACATGCATATGGAGAACTATGCGTGAACTAGAAACAAGTTTGAAGATGTGAAAGACAATATATGAATAACATTCGTTACAAAAAAACAAGAAATCTAAATGCATGACATTGAATTTAAACTATTTTTATTAGTGGATACCTTCTTACAAATATATTCTGAACCATTAAGAAATTATAAAAAACACTCCACAATTGTGCATAGTTATGCAACAGGTAAATTGAATCAAAACAAGTTACACTGCAGGATATGATAAAAACTTTTAGAGCTAGTTAACTGCCTCTATATACAAACTAATACACGAAGTGGAGTTGTGGATGATAATTTTGACACATAACAAAAAATGCATAAATATATCTTCTCCATCATTGTAGACAACAAAAATAAGATGAAAAAGTGTGACGTAGCTTTTCCCGAGTATTTTCAAGATGCACTGATTATTGTCCCATCCGTCTAAGAAAAGATGAAGCGCCATTTTCATCAACCTTTCATCCATAAATTTGTACCTGTGTAAGTACATCCAGCTATATCATTTTGTCTAGTATATAAAATTGACATCACTAAAAAAAAGAGCATCAATCGAATTGCAATGTGAAAAATTCAATTGCCGCCCAAAGTAAACCCTCGATAGTTACCCTAATTTATTATGGAGTTCAATCAATGCTTGAGACTTATTGTTGAAGCTATCACTTTTGAATCTTATATTGGTCAGTGATGTTCCCTGCGAACAAAACCCAAATTTTCTTCATTATACAAAAGAATTTTGTGCACATTTACTACAAGGGGGATTATTAAACAGTTGAAAAGGGAAAAAAACTCAAATAATGAGAATTGATGCTTGTTCTGCATCAATCTGGTTTATGAGGTCCTTCAATAGCTTTAATAGCTTCTCTACTTGAATGTATTACATATTTTCCCATTGAAAGCCCTTAGCAAGTTGACAACTCTACAAAAGAAAAACTAAAAAAGGCAAATATCAAACCAAAACCTTTAGATGATAAAAATTTACAGATATGTCAAAATACAAAATTGTTTATAACCCAAAAAAGAAAGAAAATCTTACCACATGTTGTGTCTTGTACAAGATACGAGTTCTGCAAGTATTGGGAGGAGCAGGGTTTTCAAGAGGAGACAAACCATTGCATCCATGGATAATGCTTTGAAAAAACAATTGCATGGAGCGGATAATGTTGCAAAGAATGACATAAAACCTACAATGTCTATCATCGTAGATGATACAATAGGAAAAAACTCCAAAATAATATATTAAAAATGAATCAGAATAGTTATCCATTTTGAATGGAAACATTGGAGATCATAAAACCGCCGAATTCGTCCGCATTGAAATGGAGATAAAAAACCCGCCCAAATCAGAAGTTTCTATTTAGAAACAAAACTTTGCCATGGAACAATTTCGTGTATCCCGTAAAAAGCGTCCCTATAAGACATATTTGTTTGAACCAATTATATTGGAGATAAAGAAATTTTTTAAAATAGAAAAATAAAGAAATATAAATTTTAACTTTGGCAGAAGTATCTTTATTTTAAAAATAATAATAATAAATTGTTAAGATTGGTAGAATTAATTAACTTAATAGAACACAAGTGAATACAATAGTATTGCCATACGACAAGTACTAATAAAGGGAGAATATTTAATATGAAATGTCGACTTTAAAACGCAAAACTTTAAGATACTATTTTGCTATACATGGTTGAATTTTGGGCTATGTTGTCTTAATTCAAAGATTAACTCCTCTTGTTTAAGACTACTTGCATAATTAGATACTTCAAATTTGATTTCATCATTTATTCTTTCTAATTCCCCGAGAATCCTTTCCCTAAAATATAATCCATTTTTCTCTTCCTCTTCTTTGGCCTCTGCATGTTGTTCAACTCTTCTACCATGGCTTACTTTGTCATCTGAATCATCTTCTCTTTGTCTGAGCCCTTGATTTGCAAGCATTGCTGTAATATTTACAACTTGCCTCTGGAGTATTTGCATTTCTCTATGCATCTGTACATTGGCTCTTCCTCTTCCTCTCCCAGCCATCTTCCTGCTCTGATACCAGATGATGTAGCCAAATTCTTACAAGCATTAACATAAAACATAAAAGAAAAGAAGAAACACAACAAGTTTTAGAATTATAGAATTCTTCTTCATTATTCTTCTCACTAATATGCTTCTACAATGAAAGAAAATAAAAATTTAACTACAAAATACAAAAAATATCTTTTTTGGCAGTTTTTCACAAAATCAATGTTTTGCCATTTTTGGTAATTTTTAAAACAACTCCTAAAAAGCTGATTTTTTAAAACACTAAAAGCTAAATTTGAGGCCTCATATGATGGAATTTGGCCCCTCAAAAATGTTGAGATTCAGTCAAATAAAATTGGTATTTTCATGAACTTTGGAAGACATAACTGCTTGTAAAATTTTAGCCCAAACAGGTAACCGAATCAAAAGTTGTGACTGTCAGAAGTCCCTGCAACATAATATTTTTGACATTCACATGATCATATCAAAAGATGAGAATAAATTTATTTGAGATTATGATTAGATGTTAACGAATTTATATAAGTTGATGAATAGTTGATTTGAGATTATGATTTAAGAGTTAACTCCATAGATGAAAACTTGAGTGTTGTAAGTGGTTGACAGGAATCAAAGGCGAGAATGTGGCCAGGTAGAGGTGGTTAGCATTTTGACAAATATCAATTTGATGAAAATCTGACACTCACACACTCACTTAGATTAATGGTCTTATATGTTTATTTAAATCCTAACCCTATTTGCATGTTGTGCCTATGTGTGTGTTTTTGAAAAAAATTGTATTTTTTTAATGCATTGTTGTCATGATGGATATGAGAAATTAATTTTTTTTAATGTAAATATACACACGTGTGTATATGATTAATTAAGAGTATTTGTTATATTTTCATGATCATAAAACTGAAAATAAATAATTAAGAATATCCTCAAGATTGAACCTATTAGATTAATCAATAATATTTAATTGCAAAACATTAAAAAATGTGATTATGAAAATGTAGTAAATAAATAATTTTTAAAAAAAATTTAAATTAGAAATAAACTTTTATTTATATTTTTTTAAATACAAATATTTAAAATTTAGTGTAAAGAAAAAAACATGCTTTTCTCATTTAAAGAATATGCTCTCACACCATTCTCATTTTTATTCTTCCACACTTTCTAAATTTCAAATATTCCCTCACGCCCTCACATCATTCTCATTTTTATTCTTCCACACTTTTTAAATTTGAGATATTCCCTCACATCCTCATACCATTCTCATTTTTATTGTTCCACACTTTTTAAATTTGAAATATTCTCTCACACCCTCACACCATTCTCGTTTTTATTCCTCCACACTTTTTAAATTTGAAATATTCTCTCACACCATTTTCATTGTTCACATCTTTACGAGGAGAATTTAATTTAAATATTAAGGTTTACCCTAGGCATAAAACCCTATTATCACGTGCCACTTCATAAGAATAGTTAATTTTAAAGGAGAAAAGGTGCTTTCAACTTGGTGAATGGTGGCGCATGAATTTTGGGGGATAAATTTCATTTAAGGGAATTTTGGGGAAATTGGTTATTGGGTTTGAATCTTGCTGGGAAATTGGCGTTCGTAGTCTTTTGATCGATGTTCAACCAATGGTAAGGAAATTGATTCTTGTTTGTATTGTCTTTCAAATACATGATTGAATTTTGGGCTATGTTGTCTTAATTCAAAGATCATTAAATAACAGTACAATGCCTATTTTGTATTTTGTTACGGAATTTTGGGAAAATTGGTTATTGGGTTTGAATCTTGCTGGGAAATTGGCGTTCGTAGTCTTTTGATCGATGTTCAACCAATGGTAAGGAAATTGATTCTTGTTTGTATTGTCTTTCAAATACATGATTGAATTTTGGGCTATGTTGTCTTAATTTAAAGATCATTAAGTAACCGTATAATGTCTGTTTAGTATTTAATTTTAGTTCGCTATTCATTGTTCTCTTGAGGCCTTTTTAGCTTACTCCAGATGAACCATTTCTTTCTAGATCTACAATTTTTTATAATTCTCTCTCAAACTATTATGGGTGTTATGTATATTAGTTCTTTGTAATATTCCAGATAGATTTGCTCATAAAAATGCATGATGTAGATTATTACTTTTCTTCTTTCCTCCTTCGGTGCTTATTGGATATCTTTGTAACAGTTCGGCATTCCTTGCATTTTAGGGGGAAAATTTAACTGCCTAACAAATTCTTGATGAGTCATTTTCAATGCTTCTTGTATTCTGAGTTCATGTGCCCATTTTGCAAAGGACGGGTGAGATTTTTTAAATGCAGTGCTGGAACTCCTGTTTAACTCTCTGCGATGAATCTTGATGGCTCGGTGGTCTCAAGTTTGAGTATTGAGCATTTAAACCCTAACGGGATGAATAATGGTAAATATTGCAGGGAAGTGAGAATGTATAATTTACTGTGTTCATGGACCTCAGATTTTTGTTTTGTTTTGCAGTTCCAACTTTCTATGATGCTGAACGGCTGAGATTCGTCAGATGTAGCACATGACATTCTCTTTAATTCTCTGCACCCAATATTGTCAGCTGGTTGGTCTTAAGTTTGAGTCTCTTATCTTACTTTTGTAGGATTTGTCGTGCGGTTTATTAGTTCCTGCCTATGGCACGATACTACTCTATCGGTAAGATTCAACCAATCATTGTTGAGTATTTAAGAAATTTGTGTGCATTTTCTATAGTTCTGTTATTTATTCATATTTAAATGATTTAAGCAAAATTAATTAATTGTTTTCTCATTGGCTGTTGGCAGGCACTGGCAGGTACATTGCATGATAAAATCCCAACAAATGCATATTAATATTACTATGACCTCTCTTTACTTCTCATTTGTGCCTCGATGTTTCTCGTTGTTCAAATTTACTTCACAACAACGTCTACCAACCATTCTGCGGGTCTGATACTTAGACTTATGTATTTTGTTCTTAGAATTTGTTTATACCCATTACCTGCATCTTTAAAATTGTGTGTACCGAGAAGCTCAAACGCTGAATTTTTAGGTTTTCCCTGTGACTTGTGAAGAGAATATCAAACTTTAAAGAGCTCCTCATTTTCCACTGTGTTTTATTTTGCAGGATATGCCAAAATAAGCTAGGGCTTTTGTCTTAGGGAAAATAAATAGTGCCAGCAGCGTCCAAGAAAAGGTGAGAAAGGTTGCATTTATAGTTGATGCAGATTTTTACTTGGGATTTTGAAGGGACCATAGAGTCTTAGAAGTTTGAAATTGAATTGAGCCATCATCTTCATCTTCATGTTTTCTCTTATATTTGATTGCATATACATGACCATGCCACATTCTTTTGCAGATTTGTTATGAATTCTTACCCTATCAAACCTAAGATAGGTCGGTAATGTTTGACTTACAATTTCTGCAGAATCATCATCTGGAATTCCATTACTAGACTCTGTACATGTAGTAGCCACTGTTTGATTTAAATCTCTTTAAGAATCATTTCCAGAATTTCCATTAATTACAAGACATGTTTTCACTGTTTGGTTTGTAGCTTTAGTTCTTCCACTACTTGACATAGCTTGTTGCGAAGGTTTCAAATACTTTCAACAAATGCAAATGGAAGGAGAAGCCAAACGTCATGACTTAGGCCTATGATTAATGTGAATATGGAGACTTTAAAAGAAAAATCTCACAGATCATTCAGAGGGATTTTAATTTTCTTGTAACTAAGAAGGATACATTCAAGTTATAAGAAAAAACTATACCCACAAACATCCTTTGTTGTTGTCTTTAAAAGTTGCAATGTCATAAAACTTCATTTTTAATATATTTATGTGTAGTTTATGCACATAACCATCTCCTGTTCTTTGTATATTTTAAGTTTTTTCTTTTTTAAAGCATATAAAAAGTCTCATAGCCAAAAGACAAGGACTTCTTTTCGATATAAAAATTATGCAGTTCCAGCTGACCACAATCTGTTGATGCCTATGCTAACTCTGGAAACAGGACAAATGCTTTACTTAATCTGTTGAAGCAGGACGTAATGCTTTCCTTAATCTATTGAAGCTGACCTTAATCTGTTGGAGGGAAAAATGACAAAACTAGAAATGGGCAATTTGCTAAACACTCTTTTGCTGGTGTCTTTGAAGGTTGAAATGTCAAAGAGCTTCATTTTAAATATGTTTGTGTAGTTTATGCACATAACAATCCCATGTTCTTTGTATATTTTATGTTTTTTTCTTTATCTCGTACCTACCTAGTGCACTAGTACTAGAATACTTTCTCCAATTTTCCATTCATCATTTCAGTGTCAAATGCATAAATGAAATATTTTGTTTTTCAGAGCAGGTTTTCCTCCCATTATCATTTATTTCTTATTATATTACAAATAGGGAATTCAGTTAGCTAAACTTGTTTATTTGCAAATCGATCCACCAAATGTTTCACACAACGTAGAACCACAATTGAAAGAGAATTTTTTCGGTGAAAACTTCTACTAAGACACATCTTATCAGTACAACAATGGATATCGCCAAGACTATCAGTACACAACAACCGATACAACCAGAACATGAAAATCCATAGGATATGTTGAAACCAATGATAACCATTAATGACAAAAATAAATAGCATAAAATTCACATTATATATATATATATATATATA